>SEMN01000647.1:184001-268318 GCA_005408345.1 Macquaria australasica
CTTCAACTCAACCGTCGAGGCAGATGACCGCCCACCTTTGAGCCTGGTTCTGCTCGAGGTTTCTACCTGTTAAAGGGGAGTTTTTCCTTGCCACTGTCGCATAGTGCTTGCTCATGGTGGGAACTGTTGGGTCTCTGTAAATATAAAGAGTCGGTCTAGACTTGCTCTATTCGAAAAAGTGCCCTGAGATAACTTTGTTATGATATGGCGCTATATAAATAAAACTGAATTGAATTGAATCACATGGTTGTCCTGATGGGGACCTGTCTCTACAAAATGCAACCCTAGACAACCCCAGACACACAACTACAGTGTGGTTAAGGTTAGGGACAGATTGTTGTTAATAAAAAGTCAAACATCATTTGCAAGCCTACGAATTGATATGAACACAACCTCCACTCCCCGCCTTTCTGCCTCACTACCAATGGACACACTACTTCCTGCATTGGCACTGAACGATGGCACTGAACGGAAATCGTGAGGTGTAAAGTCGTCCAATATGAATGTAAATGAAATCCTATTCTAAGCTGCAAAACATCAACATCTACCAACATCTACCAAGTTAGTTTAGTGTAGACCAAAGTGGTGGACCAACGACTGACATTAACATTCCTAGGACTATTCATTAGCATGGATGAAAATATAGACTATCTCCAGCATTATCCTTAATGTATGAATGGACGAACATCTGGTTGCATATAAAATCAGTCTGCAAGTTGTTGAATCAAACCAAAAGATCTCTGTTTTGAACATTCACTGCAACCAAGTGGAGGAAAATTATCCACAAAAAAAATAAAATAATGGAGTATCATATTTGGCAATAGACGCTACTGTGTGTGGTCCTGGCCTACACTGATGAGCATGAGTATGAACATGAGAAGTGCATTATTCCAAAATGAAAGGAGATTTTCATTTCATATCACATGAACAGATGGTTGTTTGGCAGTGAAGCACTCTAAAGACCACATGAAACTGGTGGATGCATGGTTTGTGTCTTAGGAAAGAACCACACAAACATCCGCAAAACTTATCATAATGTGAAATGTTTTAAGGCAACTGACCCTGGATCAGTATCAGCTACAAAGCTTTATTTTAAGCTCAATAATGATGAGCTGAATACTGAGGGAAGAAGTGAGTGAAAAAGAGTGAAGAGTGACATAGAGAGAGATTGATGTGTTTGAATAATACATCAATGACTTTTAATGAGACAGGATTTTACAGTGTTGAAAAGCGGTCACTGTGACAATCATTTTACCCTCTATTTTGACCATTGCAAGGTAAAAAGCAGAAATATCCCTTGCAATTGTTTTGCCTCTCCCAGTGTGTTAAAATGCATATACAGTAAGTAACCAAATTACTGTATGCTTTCTGCAGTAAGCTGATTTCCTAAAAAGTCATGAATACGATGGTGGTTTTTGTAATCAGGATAGGGGACTACCACTTGATTTCCCTAGATAGATTTCTCCTGGAGAAAGCCTATTTCTTGTCCATTTATAAGTGTAACTATAGGTTCAGATTTTTTCATGTGCGCATGTGCAGGACAAAGACAAAAAAAAAGTATTACTGTGACAGCAGAGCAGCTGGATGACAGGAGAGATCATTACATCCTTTTCACTGAGTTTGTGGCCACAATCTGTGTGTATTGCATGCCTGATTTACTAAGACAGCAACTCATTACACAGTCTGCTCCTGGGCTGATCCTGGTACTGCCCTCCAGGACGCACACTGCGAGTGAAGGAGAGCTCATAGGGGATTTCTGTGAGATCACCGAGCTCAGAAAAAAAATTATGTTCATGACGTTCACCAGTCCAGAGGCGTACTGCAAGAATGAGTGCATCTCACATCATCTGCTGCCCTCCTGCTCAGTGCACAGAGTGCTTGTGTACCAGAATATTTTGGTCACTTTATTTCATTCAAATTCTTCAATCAGCTGACATGTGATCACAAAGAAAAAAACAGCTTTTTCCAATTACGGCATTAATGTCAGCGAGACAAAATAAAGCTTAATGAGTGATTCTTACCTTCTCTGTAATCCACAACAGCAAACAGACTATACTGACAGGCTTTCCGTCACTCTGGTGACTCTCTTTACAGCCATCTGAAGGCTGAAGTTATCTGTTCTTCCGCTGTGCTCATGTTGGTGTAAAAAGATTGTTACTGTAATAACGCTAAAGAATCAGTGGTCCAAGCAGCACACTGCCTGGGGCTTCCCCACAGCTAACACACACATAATAGACTTAGATCTGAAAGTATTCTGCCAACTCTGGATCTGTGTTGTCTCCCTCTGAGGTAGGAGCCCACCTAGCTAATAGCTGAGTTTACACTGAGTGTTGAGCAGACGTCACTGTGATTCCTGGACACATGCTTTGGAGTTTTGGCGTGTCCAAACACCAGAGGCATCTATCTAATCACAAGTCTTTGTTTTCAGGCATCTGCTGTCTTTGTTCCAGAAGTGTGTCTTTCATTTCAGGGAGCTGCTTCTTGACTCTCTGTGTGTGTGTGTGTGTGTGTGTGTGTGTGTGTGTGTGTGTGTGTGTGGTTTCCTCTTCCCTTTCATCTTCTTTTATTATTATTTAGATACTCAGAACGAAAGAGAGGAGAAGAAACACACTCTCAGTCAGTGGAAGCCAGTAACTTCCCACCCCCAAACACACACACACACACACACACACACACACACACACACACACACACACACACACACACACACACACACACACACACATTATGTACATACATCCAGACACACAGCTGTATATGCAGGAACACACACGCATGCACAGTGCAAACAAACACATGATTGGACACAGTTAAAAGGCAGCACATTAGGGGTAACTGGAGACTGACTTGCGCCCATACAGTAATTATGCGTCTACACCTGAGATGGGAAGAAAAGAGAGGAGAAAGAAAGGGAAGAAAAATTAAAAGAGAGGAGCAGGGGTGAAGAACCGTTTCCACAGCCCACCTAGGTCGAGGTAGAGTGGAGAGAGAGAGATGGCTCAAAGCAGGAGAACAGAGACAGTAAAAGAGAGAGAGAGCGGAGGGGGGTATAAAGACAGAGAGAGATTATGAAAGAGTGTGACGAAGCTCCCTCAGCTTAAACAAACCTGACAGCGTCTCTACTTCCCCCAGACAAGTCTGTGTGAAAATGTTTGGCCTCGGCTGTCAGCTCCAACCATAACAGCTCCTGGTAATACATCACCATAATCACCCTGCTCCTGCTAAATGCAGCCATCACATTCACTTAGCACACAGCTAACAGCAGTGTGTCAAGGCTCCAAATGGTTCTTTACACCCAGACTTTATTCTGTAAATAAAAGTTCGGGTGGACTGGTAACTGCTTCAAATTCTGCTTTAGAAAATGTGGAAAAGGTTTTCAAATTTTAATCATTTAGTATTTAGTATTTCAGTATCTAATGTTAATTACACTTTAAACAAAGAGTACACAAACATTTTATAAAATGTAATATTTTTCTTCTATGATTGTAATATTTTTTCTTCTATGATTGTCATGTTTACATTGCACTTAATGATAAACTCTATCTGAAGTGGCTACACAGTCGTGTGTGTATAGTGAGTACAGCAGGGGGCTCAAAACGCAGCCCTGGGGTGCTCCAGTGTTAAGGATGAGGGTGGAAGAGGTGTGTCCGCCCACCCTCACCACCTGGGGTCTGCCCATCAGGAAGTCAAGGATCCACATGCACAGTGAGGTGTTTAATCCCAGGTCCTTGAGCTTTGCGATGAGCCTGGAGGGAACTATGGTGTTACATGCCGAACTGTAGTCAATGAACAGCAATCTCACAAACCTCCCTTTCTTGTCCAGGTGAGATAGGGTGGTGTGGAGGATGTGTGCTATGGCATCTTCCATTGATTGGTTGGGATGGTAGACAAACTGTAGTGGGTCCAGTGTGCTGGGTAGTGAGGAGCAGATGTAATACTTCACCAGCCATTCAAAGAACTTCATCACTACAGAGGTGAGTGCCACTGGGTGGTAGTCATTCAGTCAGGCTGATCTTGTTTTCTTGGGCACAAGAATCATGGTGGACTTGTTGAAGCATGTGGGTATGACAGACTGAGTCAGGCACTTGACCCGCCCACTGATACCGTCTGGTCCTGCTGCTTTCTTGGTGTTCACATGCTTGAAAGTCCTCCTGACATCATGCTCAGAAAGGGTGATAGGTGTGAAAGGTGCACCCACCCATCCATTGACCTCTGCTTCATCTGTTTTTGCTTGTTGGCTGCAGATGGCCTCAAAACGAGCATAAAAGTAGTTTAGTTCACTTGCCAGAGATGCATCAGCACTTGATAAGGAAGGGGGGTGGGCTTGTAATCTGTCATAGTTGTTAGACCTTGCCACATGCTTCTGGGATTGCCCTCCTGGAATTGTAGCTCCACTTTGTTCCCGTAGTCCTGTTTTGCCTCCTTTACTGCTCTTTTTACATTGTAGGCTGCTGCTTTACCATGTTTCCAGACTGCAGCCCTAACTGCAGTGCGTGTGTTTATGGCATTCCAGATGGTTCTGGTAATCCATGGTTTCTGCTTGTGGAATGATTTAACTGTAGCTCCAGTGAAATGACGTGGTAGCTCTCTAGCGTATGATTTTCTAATGTTAGGTCCACTTGATGAGTCTACTATTCCGGTGTAAACCATTCATGGCGCCCACCTGATGCGACAGGCACAGGGGGTAGTAATCATGTGGACCCACTCTTCTGTGAGTCGCAGATAGGTGGTGACTAGAGTGGTAACATTACTGGTAGAGTTTTGTGATAGAAAAATAAAATAAATGAAGCGTCGCCAACAACAGCAAGTTTAATGAATTGATCTCTGTCTGTCTTTTACCATCTTAAAATGTAAAAGTTAAGTATGTATACATCAAGGTAAGAAGGTTTAGGTTCCTATACAAGCCATTAAATTTAAGACAATGAGATAGTGGCTTACAATGCTGTTTCATTTTTAAAAAAGGGAGTAAAAAAAGTCATGTATTTTGAGTTACAGTGAGAAGGTATAATCATAATGTACTCCTTATAATAACGAGTACTAGACACTGGACTTGAACATAAAAACAGCTAACACATTCATTTACAGTGATCTAGATAACTATTGACAGCATGTGACTTCTTAAAATATAGGCTATATATATTTCATATTTCGATACATTTCTTATATGTTGTGATTGAAGTTGCAAATGGAACATTATCTGTTGATAGTGCCATAAATAATGTGCCATAGATCTACTAAGTGTAGCTTATATCCCCAGTACTAAATACCACAGCATGTGATGTTCAGTAGGGTTCTGGGTTAAACTTGTAGAGAGTAAGACAGCTTTATCTGATGTATATTTACCACTTTTCTGGCAGAATGATTAAACTAAGCATGATGGCCATCTTAGTCCTAATATGTTGCTTTTAAGTAGCGGGGAATATGATAAAGGCATGTAGAAATGCAGAAAATGCAGAAAATTATATTCTATGGGTGGACCCCCAGACCCCCGCTTTATTTATTGATTGGCCTCAGTAGTTTTATACATATACGTATTTTACAGTCAGTGCCCAATACTACAGGGTAAACTGCATTGAAAAGAAAAAGTTATTCAAAGAAAACTGAGATTTTAAGAGCCATAGGTTAAGTGAGTTAAGTTGTGATGGACATTTCTGATCAGTGCTGGTACATTGAAGCTCATTCTCATCACACCAATTTAAAGATCAAAATCAAATAATACAGAATTGTCACGAACATATGCTTGCATATTATTCACTGAGTAGGCTTTGGAAGTCCCCAAAAATAGAATTACACAAGTTAGGTTGAAACCCTCAAACTGTCCTTGAGTGCTGTGTTATGTTCAATAGGTAATGCTCAACATGAAGCAAGCAGCTTTCACAATTCAGCTGCTTATGAAAACTCGATAAATCATGTCGGAGTGGCTCAGCATACACCAAATACACACACACATTCATACTCCACACCATCCATCTTATCTCACATACCACACACTACACTCCTGCACACCAAACACATATTAATACATCAGGCTTAGTGCTGTGGCCTTGTATTTACCTAACTGCACTGAGCTGCTGTACACAAAGCTCTCAGTCTCTGTCTTAATATTGACCTCACTGACTCTCCAGGTAAAATCTACTAGTCCTACAGCTCACTGTCATATGTCTGCATTCATCTCTTTGTCTGTACACCTGCTTATCCTCCACTTCTGCAGGTTTTACAGATTCATATTACATCAGCTATCACAAACAATTGCCAGTTTTTCTTGATGAGACACAATGAGGCTGTGCACAAAGTACATTCAATGTCACAAGTTAGTACTGACATGTTAATACATGTTTCCAACCTACTCTAAGGTTGGACATATTATTAATGATGTTATGGGAGGCCATCTATAGAGATAGAGTACAAGGTGGCATCTTTTCCCCCTCTAGTCAACCCTGTCTCCCGTACTATTATGCACCATTGTATGTAAATGTATACTGTACATGCAACAGCTATACTTTTGGAAAACAAAAAGTGTTAGGCTTTTCAGTGACATAAAGAAACTTGAGCTTGAAGATTTTTTTCTTGATCTTGGAAATAGCTGTTTAACAAAAAGGTCCACTTCCTCCCCCCTTGTTAGCGAATGGTATTGTTAAACTAGCAATCTTATAAGGTGCTGCTTGAACTTTGAAACACAGTAATAAACTGGCACTAACATGGCTCAAGAAGATGCTTTTTTTAATGTTTTTACTTAAATACATTTTTAAAAGGGTCATCAATAAGTATATAATCCATTGAGAAAAATGTCAGATTACCTTACCCCATCTGCAGAAGCATTGCGACACTGGAAGATATAGAAATGTTCATATTCATAAATGAAATATGGTCAACTTAAGGTCAATACTAAAATGCACTAGTATCTCTATACCTCCCTACAGGACCACAACAGGACATTTTTCATCATTAGTCATCAGGTTTTGTGTTTGCTTTATATGCTAAAACAAATGCTATTCATGTTCAATTTAGAGGCTACATATCTGTTAGCTAACCACTAATAATAGTCTAATGTGTGTTAGTATAGCGCTAATGATAGCTGAGCATTTAATGTTATCTCCTGTTAGCCTATGGAGGGAGTGTGAAGTGGATAGCAGCTGATGTTAGCACATGATTGTGGTTGAGGAGGCGTTGATAAGAGAATACAGATTAGCACTGGCGGAAGGTTTTGTCTTAAGCCTCTGATAAAAGTCTTTGTGATGGCACACAAAGGCACAGGTGCACTGGACATAACCCCAATGTGTGTGTGCGTGTGTGTGTGTGTGTATACGTGCAGACATAAGCATATAATGGATTTTGATGTAAGGGTGCCTCTGTGTTCTTCTGACTTTTGTGACACACTTAGAATATTACACTATTTATAATGTTTTACCTTGTTTTTACTTGCTACTTATTCATTTTCAAAGGAGTATTAAAGGAAAAGTTCAACATTTTTTGAAACTGAGCTATTCGCTTTATTTCCAAGAGTAAAAAGAGAAGATTGATATCAGCGTCAGGTATGACATCATCTTCTCATCTCAGTCTTGGAAAGAAAGCGAATAAGTGTATTTCCAAAATTGTAAGTTACACACTCCCATATTTTGGGAATACCTGTTCTGGATCTAAACTTCCTGAACCCAGAGCAGCACTCCAAACTCACTGTACACTATATGCTCTATATTATGCTTCATATCCTGTGTGGTATACAGTAACATGGATCAGAAGAGACAAGTTCATTCATTAAAATAGACAGGGCTGAAATATCAGCTGAGCCATGTGGGGAACTGTCCTGGAGCCCAAAAGCACCAGGTTTACTGTGTGCCAACAGGTAATTAGTGTAAAACAATATAAACTAAAATAATATAGGGGCATTCAAGGGGACACCTGCATTATCATATAACCTTGAGGTCCGTTCTTGTTCAAGGGCCCTGAGTTAAAATCTAGTTTTAAAGCCTTTATTGTGTTTATATTGTGCTCACATGATGCATACATACTAAACCAATGTGTGCTTATTCAAATTACCACAAACTCATTACTAACTCATAAAATCCACAGAAAGTGTCAGAGTGGGGGTCAGTAGGGGCCTACAGCTCATTTTTCCCCAAGCCCCCCAGGGGGTTAATCTGACCCTGAAAAAAGAGAACACAAACGTCATCTTAGGTGGGAAGCAGCAACGAAATGTCCTGATATATCAGAGTTACTGGTTTATTATGTCATCTGGTCATTTCCTCTTGAATATACACACATAAAGGTAGTTGATGGAAACACGGACTGATTAACATTTTATTTTGCCACAGTTTCAGAAATTCTCTTAAAACTTCCACAACAATTTATTGTAAACATAACTAGTGTCTTGGACTAAAGGCATCTTTCCCAAAATGTTGCACTTTTCATTTAACCGGAGACATTTTGCTTTTGTTTTTGTTGAGGTGAGGCCGTCCTGTAATCAGCTGTATCTGTAAGAGAGGCTCCACTCTTAATGTGTCGTCCCCTGTAAAAATGAGAGATGAATGACCAAGAGAATGAATGAATAAACTCTCGTCAGCTCACGACACTGCAGGTTCCTGAAATTGGTGTGTTGGTGGTAGACAGAGCAGCAGCTAAACTGTAATTTCAGCCCCTAAAACAGTGTTTAGGCCGGTGTCTGACGTTAGCCTGCAGACTCGCTGTTTGCATCTGCAGTCTTTTACACTCCATTAAGGGCAATTTTACCTCTCATCTGAGTGATTGGCCCTGCTGTGGGCTTTGTTGTTTATGACGCTTAAATACTTAAATACACCACAGACACACCACGCATGTAAACTGACCCTCTGCCTGTCTCTGAGTGTGTGTGTGTTTAATGTGTAGCAGTGACGCATCATCATGCCTGTGGTCCTATCATTAAGGTACTGTAAATAAGGCTTAGGAGGGTAAATGATGCCACCAAGCAAAAACACTCACAGAGACAGAGCTGCACACACACACACACACGTACACACACACACACAGCTAACATTCAATCAGACTTGCTTCCTTAGGCACAATTCTGTCCTATTACACAATTAAAAAATGACATGTAGAGCAAATTTGTCATTTTTTCCCTTATATTCAACCTGATTAAACCTATTTCAAAGAGTTTTAGGAGTATCATCGTGTTAGATTAAACAAGTGTCTTGATCTTGACTGATATAGCAGGGAAACTGCACTAAAACATGCATTAAAAGTAATGCTCATAAAGCATTATGAGGCATTATTTGCCAAGACTGGATGAACCCATCCAGGGGCAAAACATTTGTTCTGGGTCCACCATGTTCCCTACATTTGTTTGATGATAAGTGGTTCTTATAATGGTTCTTTGCTAAAAAGTCAAAGGTACAAGCCTGTGGAGAAAAACTGAAAGAGAGAAGTCAAGTAAGATTCTAAAGCAGCATTTCAGTCAACTGTTGTGTGAATGGAAGCTAAAAGCTGTTGTGTGCTTCCAACCAACTAGTTCACACAATGTATCACCTGACCACGTCTAAAGTCAGAAGTGTTTCTACCTGTTCTGAATGTCAACACTGGAAGGCGGGGTGAAAAGCCTGCTGTCACAGCAGCCTCCTGATCTCTCTCCAAGAACTGTGTTCTGAACTTAACCCTACTTCCAGACAAGAACGTTGATATTGGATTATGTTCAATGACTATAATGTAATCCACCTTATTCTCGAGGGCGCTACTGTTGAAATGATTATGGGTGTAACTTCCGGTGATATAGTGGAAGCAGCAGTAAGCTAGTTAGTCCGTTAGTCCCAGTGGCTAATCATGGTGGCTATTCGCCAATGGCGGTTCTTTCGAAAATAATTCGCCTTCAATTTAGCAAATATTATTTTTTTGACAGATATTTGACCAAATTAGCGTTTTCTAAAATGTCCTTGTGGAGCTCTGGTACCTGTTGCGCTCTTCACGGCTGTACGAACCACAAGACTAAGTTAAATTTGTGGCTTCAACAACAGAATAAAAAAGTATCCAATAGTACAGTTTCCATCGTCTACCTACAGAAGAGGAAAACAAAAGAATGTGGCTGAAAAACCTCAACTTAAAGAGACCACCCAAAACTCTGTATGTGTGCTCATTTCATTTTGTCGACAAAAAGCCAACGGAGGAAAACCCGCAACCTACTTTGTGGTTGGGCTACGAAAGACCACCAGAGAAGAGACATTGGGTCCTCAAAAGGATTGACAGCAGTGCCAGGAGAACATCAGGTATGATTTCAGGTGTAGGGAGGACACAGCATTGTAGTTTTTGTCCGGTAATGACAGCCAATTAGTTTTACTATTTTATATATAGTTTAAAATGTAAGGCAATTTATGGCACGGAGTGCAGGGCAGCATTAAACAAAAAATAGTTTAAGTACGGTTATCTGCGTGTAGAAAAACATGTTCCCTGATGTAGTTTATTAAAAAATCTCCCCAGATCTTTCAGAAATATTCTCAGAAACAAAAGCTAAGATACATGTCATCAAAACTAAATAGTGTTAGCAGCAGGGTGGGAAATTAACTTTTTAAAATGTGAACATCTACCAGCCACTGACAGATAAATGTTCAAATTCACAAGCCACTCGATAGTAAATCATTATTTTGTGTCTGAAATCTATCAGCCACTTTCATATTTTACCAGTATTTGGCTGGTGCTAATTTCCCACCTTCGTTCGCAGCACAATTCAACAATTTTTAAGTTATAGCTGTGATAACGTCTCGTGCCCTAATAATTGTGAACTGTATTGTCACTCTCAGATGAGCTTGACGAGATGGATCGGGATGAGGAGCCATGCTCAACATCAAAGCCCTCCTGTGATGCCCAAACACAGTGGTCAGACCCAGGGATAGAGGACCACACCTATTCAAAAAGGCCTACCATCACGTGTAGAATGAGTACACCATTCTCAGAATTGTCACACCCTGTTGCAGATAGTATTTTGGAGAGTGATGCAGACTCCGTCTTGTATACAGGGATTCCACTCATTGAGTTTCACATACTTGTATCCTGCCTACTTCAACATCAATGCTTGTTGTGGACCAAATCCTGATGACCTTAATGAAACTAAAACAAAACTTTGTCATGGCTGATTTAGCGCGATGATTTAAAACGTCACAAGGTCAGGTCAGCAAGACTGTTGGAATGTGGATAGATATAATGTCTGAACACACCAAAGATCTTGTTATGTGGTTGCCTCGTGAAACAATCAAAGCAACGTTGCCACTAGCTTTTACAGAAAACTTTCCAAACACAACCTGTGTAGTTGACTGCACAGAGGCTGTCTTGCAGAAAGCCAAAAACCAGGACTCTAGAAGTGAATGCCAACAACACTGTAAAATATTTAGTGGCAATTTCTCCCTCTGGAATTATCAAGTTCATTTCAGATGCTTATGGTGGAAAATGCAGTGACAGGTACATAACACAGAACTCAGGGTTTCTGGACTATTTGTGTGCTGGAGACGAGGTAATGGGTGACTGTGGTTTCACAGTGAGGGACTTGCTGGAGGAGCGCAGGGTGAACTTAATCATGCCAGCATTCACACGCAAAGGGTGCCAGCTGACCAATGAGGAGGTCACTCACACAAGGCGCATTGCTCACGCCAGCATTCATGTTGAATGGGCAATAAAGCGCCTGAAGGTGTACAAGATTCTTTCTCAAACAGTGCCAATTAACTTGGTCCCAAAAATTGATAAAATGCCCGAGATCTGTGCTGGTATAGTGAATTTAAGAGGTGAGCTTATGTTAAATGAAAAGTAAGAAGATATTTAATATTGCACTTAAACACACACACTTACACATTTCATTTAACATTTTCAAAAACTAATGAGGTACAGCTACACTAACAGTACATCTAATACATAACACTCAACAGGTGTACAGTGTACACTACACCTGTAGATGTATAGTATGTAGTTTTACCCCAGAAAGAAAGCAGAAAAGCTTCTGAAAAACTATTTAAGCCATTACTGAACGCTGGAACTGGGACACTTGAAACTAGAGCGCAACAATTAGTCGATTCAATCAAAAGACAATGAATCGACAACTATTTTGATAATCCATAAATCGTTTCAGTAATTTTTCAAGCAAATGTTTTCAGATTTCAGCTTCTGACATGTGAGAATTTGCTGATTTTCTTTGGCATAGTATATGATAGTAAATTGAATGTCTTTAGGTTTTGGACTGTTGGTCGGACAAAATAAGCAAATTGAAGTGAATGCCAATGTTGTGTAATTTTTTCACTAATTTTTAACATTTTACTGATAAAACGATTAATCCAGAAAATAATCTGCAGAGTAATCGACAATGAAAATGCTTCCTACTTGAAATCCAGACAAGTGAAATTTGTTCTAGGTAGAAATATAAAATGTGTTTTGTGTAAAGATGTTTTTCTTCTTGTTCCCACAGTTGTATGTCCTAATATGTCTGGAGGGGATCTTTAAGGTTTTATGTTTTTAATAAAACTAAAAACAAAAAGAAGTCTGTCATATGTTTTTCTAAAGTTTTAACTGCCTTTTATGCAATGCTCTTGGTGTTTCTTGTGTGTACTACACGTAACACCTGTTATCTGCTTACTGTATTTTTAAAAGATTCAGGTGTCTGGGGCAGCGCTTCATCTTCTTCACAACAAAATCATCCACTAATCTTGGAAGCATGTGAGAAAAATAAAAATTCTGGAGGTGTTTCATGTGTGCATCTGTATAGTCTTTGTCAAATGAAAAGTCCAACTCCAGGTACTCCAGATAACCAGCTTGCAGCTCTGCAGTCCAAGGCACATCATTGTCAGCTGGATCTGGAAGAATAACTGTAAAATAAAATGGCTTACAATTTGTTTTAATGAAGGTTCATAAGTAACTCTGAAATTAGTTTACACATTATTGGTAACAATATTTTTCACCCACCTGGAGGTAGTATCCACTTTACCCATTTGGCTTCTTCGGATGACACACTTATGGGATCTGGTGCTGATGCTGATGAGCCTGGATGAATGTGGTCTGGTTTATGACGTTTGAAATGTATGTGCTTCACCTTTTTCATCTCTACATTCTTTCTTGTGCCTGCAATCCACTTCCTCTGCACATCAGTACTGTCTTTCCCTGTCTGACTGCATTCTCAAACTACATTAGAAAATTGCCCATTATAAAATACACTCAGCAGTTGCAAACTTTCATTACAAAACACATTGAAAAACAATGAAACTATCAGAAGAATTTTTACCTTCCACAGTATTGCAGTTGCGTGGCTGCAAGATCGCCCTGGTCCTGCAACACATGAGCACCCAGCCGTTTGTATTTCACCTGATGCTGAAACTAAAACCCAGGCTCGGTAATGTGGGACTTTAAGGCTCTGACTAGGCTCTATGTCTGCTTTAAGGTAGATAAGCTCGTGTCCCACCTCCTTTAACAAAACGTGGCCGACCTTATTACTGTGAAAGTACTGATACGCCTCAGAGCTTTTCAGATTGTTCATCGCTTCACCATCCGTAGCAACGGAGTCAATAAAGTAGCTAAATATGCTAGTGTATGTTATTTGAGGCCACTTCTTCAGGTCGTCCTCCCATCCCTCGATAGTAGAAGGCAGAGGTATTATCATATTATCCCGTTTGAGGTGTAACAGGTTGTGTTCCCACATGTTTTATTTCACAATCGATCTAAGAAAGAAGATTAGTTTACCATTTACCGGAAGTCGCACCCATAATTCATGCAAGGTAAGATTTTTGTTTTTTACAATATCTTTTCATGGCAACTATGGTATGGTCAATGGTAAATAAAATGGAGCCCTGGGTTGTTCAGGCAGGCACGGAAGTCATTTTATAGCCACTTGTTCCAACCCTCCAATCACGTTTGTCCACGATCTCTCTCAATAAGCTGTC
This sequence comes from Macquaria australasica, assembly GCA_005408345.1. Lineage (NCBI taxonomy): Eukaryota > Metazoa > Chordata > Actinopteri > Centrarchiformes > Percichthyidae > Macquaria > Macquaria australasica. The sequence continues at coordinate 197,879 of SEMN01000647.1, forward strand.
CATATAAAGATTTGGCACTCATTCAGCCTCCCCAGCCTCCTTTTTTTCAATTCAGTTTTATTTATATAGCGCCATATCATAACAAAGTTATCTCAGGGCACTTCTTCGAATAGAGCAAGTCTAGACCGACTCTTTATATTTACAGAGACCCAACAGTTCCCACCATGAGCAAGCACTATGCGACAGTGGCAAGGAAAAACTCCCTTTTAACAGGTAGAAACCTTGAGCAGAACCAGAACCAGGCTCAAGGTGGGCGGTCATCTGCCTCGACCGGTTGTATTCTTCTGTATTAGTATTTAGTAATATGTGAATTATGAATGTTTCTTTTAACGTGTTCATGTTTATTAAATGTTGCGTATTTCAGGCTCTGCCAGGGGGGTTTGTGAGCTCAGCAATAGTCTGTATCAAGCTAGCACAGATAAGTTCCAGAGCATCACATGAGCAGAGTCACACCGCCAAGCTAAACTGGTTAAAACCTTGACGTGAGTGTCCTGACTGAGCTATGGTGAAGGTATGGTTAAGGTTAGGCAACTAAAACACTTGGTTAAGGTTAGGGAAATATTGTGGCTATAGTTAAAAAAAAGGTGAACATGGCAGGTTTGTTATGGGATGCAAACTTTGGTCTGAAAGTTAGACACTCTACACATCCATCCATCACCCCAACCTCCAAACCCTTACTTTTCACCTTGCTACATAAAGGACACACTACTTCCTGTATTGGCACTGACTGCTGGCCTTCGATGTAAATTATGAGGGGCAGAATTGTCCAGCTTGGACATAATTCCAAGGGACACTGGGCTGCCCAACTCTATAATCCAAACATGATATCATAAATATAACATACTAAAAACTAAATTCTTTGATTTATTTTAGATGAAATATTTCTTCTTCTTGCTTCCCTTCATGATGTTGGTTAGTTCTTTCTTTGTGATGGCCAAAGAGGTTTTGCCTGATGATGCAAGTTCAGGTGATCAACACAGTGTGATTCGAGAAGTCCCTTTTATTGTGCATGGTATAATATCTACAATATCTATAACATCTCTGTGAGTTGAAATGAATCAGGAGTGAGATAAAGTCATTTCCCATGTCAATGATTTTTTTTATAATGCTCTCCTTCTGTTTCTTATCATGGAGAGAGTATTGTGTGTCTTTCTGGCTCCTCATTTCTGTGTCATGGCTGTCTAACTATGGTCTGAAACACCATGCTCACGCATTACATAACCTCACTGTGTGTGTTTTCCAGCAGTTTGCAGCATGCCTGATGCCAAAACTGTATCCATGGATACATAATTGACCAAGGGTGTCATAATCCACCAGTCGCCATGAAAACATTAGGGGGAAATCTTGATATATGACTGTGTACAGTCATTCTCTCTCTCTTAAAGCAGCCACTCTGTCCCCCTGTCCCATTCTGTCTTTCACTGTTTTTCTAACTCTGCTTGTCTTTCCTGTCTGTTTTTCCCTCCATCTTTTACCCCATCTCTATCTCTGTTCCCATCATTGTCTACCTCCCTCTAGGTCTCATCTTCTTCTACTCTTATAGCTGCTGATAACAGAAAATAACAAAGTATTACTCATCTCTCTCTCACTCAATTTCTCTCGCTCTCTGCTGTCATTAACCATCTGTTTGTGTTTTGCAGAAGAAGTATTACACTGTAATGAAAAACAGGAATGGCATGTGTTGCAATTGGACTGACAGTCCCACGCAGAGGCTGAGACATTGGGCAACCAACCAGTAGATAGTTTAAAGTGGTTTGGATTCTTCAGGTCTGGTGGTTTGAGTGGGTGACAGGATTTACTGGATCACTACAGTTAGTTCCTATGTTGGCCCGGATTGTGTTGTCTGACGCAGCAAGTCTGCAGACAGACATGGGGGAGCAGATTCACTGTGTGTGTGTGTGTGTGTGTGTGTGTGTTTTATGGGAGAGTTATGTCTAACACTATGGGAATTAAATGTCTTCAGAAAACAGCAAAAATCCCCTTTGCGAGGTGACATTTTGACTGGGTCTGACTTCTTTAGTTAAAGACTTTTATTGTGAAAGTAATATACATTTTTTCCAAGATTGACCTATTTACCTGTAGCTGGTAAAAAGTCAAACACATTCATCCACAGTATTGAATGTACATAGGATCTCAACATTATGCAGTTGACTAAAATGGTAATATGTTTTGTTTTATTACATGTCCATTTTAAAATGACAGGTTTACTTTTAGAACTCAGTATCTCAGATGAGCAAATGAGTTTTCCATTACCCAACACCTTAACTTGCCATGGAAACAGGGGAAATTGTCTGTTGTAGGTCAAAACATGACTATAATTTGACATCATACTTTATTTGAATAATACCTGGATAAAAAACTGTCAGACTTTGCCACATGTCATGTAACATTACCATTTAGCCTCAGTTCTTGTTTTCTCACTTTTGAGATGAGTTTGTAACTCCTCACTTTCTCCTGGTGTATGCTAACATACTAGCATATTAGCATTGAACATGAGCAAATGATTAGGACGTATGGAAGATGAAGATGTTGGGACAACGTCTGAGTTGACTAATAGGACAATCCACCCTATACTTGTGAAATGTATTTCTTTATGGATTTCGATGGGTTTCAGCAAAGAGGTAGGGTTAGGAACTTGGAATTAAATGTGTTCAGATAATATATATATATAACTATATTGGCATCCAGGGTTCAGCAATGGCATGGATCCATTTGTATTTGTTTTTGTATACTTTACAATAACAATTCAGTATGTTTTTATTTTTCAGTTACATCTGTAGGCTTTTCAAACTGCACCTAACACCAGACTAAGGGAGCTGTAAGCCCCAGGCTAAGGAAGCTTTCACAGTGGCACAATCCTGGTAACATTCCAAGTGGGCTGACCCCGACCTTGTGTCTCAAGGTTCCTTTCTGGCCCTCTGTCTCTTCTGCATATATATGTTTCCATTTGGTCCAACTATCCAAAAATACATTGTTAATTTTCACTGCTGCTGAAAATACTCAGTACCATTTGGCAAGTCAACTTAGTGATACCCTTGAAATCTTTATTATCGGTTCAGTAAATGAATCTGTATGCCCTTTTAGAAAGGAGTCCAGTCCAAACATGACTATTGATTTAGAGTTTTTAAGAGAGTTCAGAATTGTATTAACTTTAGATTCAGAGACCTCTATCAGGGAGAAGACAGGTTGAGAGATATCTATGGATGATGGAGGTCCAGTTTGATTGATGTGTACTGTTATCTTAACAGAGTTCACAAAGTTGGAGTTGAGGAGTTTCTACAGCCCATTTAATCAAGGATCCATTGTCTTTAATCTCCAGCTGCTTTGTTGTATTATTATGCAATTGTCCTGTTAGCTTTTTTAAATTGTCCCAGATTTGTTTGTGATTTCTCTTAGCTTCACCTATCAGACTAACAAAGAAGTTTGCTTTAGCTACTGGGATGTCCATTGTTACCCTATTTCTTAGAGAAGTGGAAATGTGTCTGTCAGTGGTCTCTCTCCTTGGTTAGTCTCCATATGTCATTATTAATCCAGGGGAGAGTATATTTACTTTCTTTTTTTTTTAGAAATTGTTCAGTTGTATTTTGAAGAGTGGATAGAAACACGTGTCAGCATCCATATTTGTACCAGACAGTAGTTTTTTTCAGTTGACTGATTTTTAGAGCTTTCTGACTATGAGGATTAAGTTGTGATCAGACAGACCTGTAACAACACTGAAAGATTTAAATTTTCTCTCAGGTTTATTGCTGAATACCAGATCAATTTGAGTTTTATGGAGAGAGAATGAATGATATGGCATGCAACAAAGATTCCCAGCCAGAACTGAACCAGAAACATTGCAGTATGCCTCTTAACTACTTTGCCACCAGGACGCCCAAGTTCATTATTCATTATAAGGGGAAACCTTGGAATGTATGTAGGGGAGTAACATGAAACTAGATGAAGAACATGTGGAGTCAGTTTGTCCAGTTTTTCAATCTTTTATTGCCTGAAACCTGAATGTCATTTTTATGATAATATATGTGAATTGAACTTGTTGATCCAACTAAGCAATCAAGCTGCACAAAAACACTTTAGACTTGGTAAAAGTGTTCTGCTGTACACTTTCATCTGGCCTGGTATGGAAAACAGGGTGAAAGAGGGAACTACTTATCATTGCATTAGCCTTTTTTTAGTGGGTGACATTCATCAATGCCTGGGCCCATTTTTTAGCCCCAAACGATTTCCAAACCCACCATGGCTATGATAGGTACAAACAAACCTCATCAATACTGCAAATACAGATTTACAAATTCTTATTACCCACCTAATTTCACAGTCTGCCTCGGAGAACATGTTGGCAGCTGCTGCCGCTCAACCAAGACCCAGGGGCTGTCTGATGAGGAGTTTACTCCAGTGGAGTGTAGGACTGGGCGATAAAACGCTAACGATAATTATGCAATATAATTTTCCTCAATATAAATATAACAAATGTTCGATAAATATTCGAGATAATAAAACCACCCATAAACCACCCATACACCACTAAGGCAACTAAGGTTTAAGGTGCATTAGCACCTTAAACCTTAGTTGCCACCTGCCATTAAACAAAAAGAAAGAGAAGTAGAAGGAGATGAAGAAGAAGAACCAATCACATCGCAGGATTAAAAGAGCCAATCAGAAGCCAGGATTAAAAGAGCCAATCAGAAGCCAGGATTAAAAGAGCTAATCAGAAGCCAGGATTAAAAGAGCCAATCATGATGCAGGATTAAAAGAGCCAATCAGAAGCCAGGATTAAAAGAGCCAGTCAGGTCTCAGGAATAAAAGAGCCAATCACGTCGCAGGAATAAAAGTGCCAATCAGAAGCCAGGATTAAAAGAGCTAATCAGAAGCCAGGATGAAAAGAGCCAATCAGAAGCCAGGATTAAAAGAGCCAATCGGGTCACAGGATTAAAAGAGCCAATCGGGTCACAGGAATAAAAGAGCCAACCAGAAGCCAGGATTAAAAGAGCTAATCATGTTGCAGGAATAAAAGAGCCAATCATGTTGCAGGAGTACAAGAGCCACTCAGAAGCCAGGATTAAAAGAGAAAAAAAATCGTAGCAGAAACAGAGGTATGCTTACAGGCACAGTGGCTTGTAGTTGGAGCAGAATAAGCAAAATCATTCAACTTCAGTAGTTTGGAGATATTTTGGCTATTTACAATCTGACAAAAGAACAGAGCAAACTGTGCCGAAGACACATGCCAGCTAAGACAGGCAACACCACAAACCTGTTTCATGATTTGAAACAATACCATCCATTAGAAGACGCAGAAAGATTTGTGAAATGGTCCGCTGTTTGGCAAGTGTTTGTCATGTTCTGACAATAAAGAATAGTTTAAAACCACAATTAACCACCTGGTTTCTTCAGCATTCACTCAGCCAAAAAAAATGTCATGATAACATTTTTGGCCATATCACTCAGCCCCGGAGTGTGAGAGAGAGCATTTACACAGTCACTATCAATTTAAAAATATAAAATTAAAATAAAATAATAGATGCAGCGGAGGACATGCTGCTCTGCTTTATGTCATGTTGTTGTTCACCTCACTTTTGCGTATATCAGGACTCCTTGTTGTGTTTTTCCCTACCTGCTTTTTATATTATTGTTTTATTGTGAAGTGTGTTTTAGACTTGGTTCAATTCAGACAAGTTTAGGCATATTTTATATAAGTAAAAGTATTATTATTATTGTACTGTGACAAATTGTACTGACTTTAAAGTAGATTTTCACATTCTGAACACATATCCAAAATCCAAGAGCTTGACAAAACCACAAGTCTTGACAAAATAAACAAAACAATGTCTTGCTTGCTGTTCCAGAAATGTGTTTTACAAAATAAAAGTGACCTCAAACTTGACTCTGTGTGTATGTGTGTATAGCTGCTCAGAAACACCATGCACCCTCCCAAACCATATTTACAGTGCTTTAAAGGAATGAAAATGAAACGTGTACGTGTGCGATAGTCAGGCTGGATTGATTTCTCTTTGATCTGACATACCGATGGACAACAGAATAATTGCCTGCACTTGTACTGTATGTGAACATGATCCCTCAGTGTGTGTGTGTGTGTGTGTGTGTGTGGACTTTATGAGTTCCTGTTACGTTTCCTGCTCCTGGCAGTGTTGTGACTGCGGTGGGTAAATATGTATCCAGCACCACATACTGAGTCACTGAGCAAACAGAGAGGAAGAAAGCGACCGGGGGACGAGAGAGATGGTGAAAAAAAAGTTTGTTTGTACTGAGGAAAAGAAAGAGAGATAGAAAAAGACAACAGGAGAGAGATGATCCTTTACATCAAATCATTCATAGGACTCTGAAAGCTAGTGGTGAAATATTTATCTGCAGAGAAACGCTAGTGGAACCTCCAGGTCCGCCTCCCTGCTTAATTTCCTTTCTCTTTTTTGTCTGTCCAATGAATTGCCTCTTGACGCAGAGACCAAAACAGTACTCAGGTATCTAGGTAACACACATATACAGGTTATAAAAAGAACAGTGCCATAGGTCAAAGAGCTCCATGCCAAAATATGGGGCAATAAAGTGTCAGGATTACAGAACACTAACCGGTTTTATCTTAAAGCACTGAGGGATTACTACAAAGTAATCATGTTTTCTAAAATAAAAGTTTTTTCTTTTTTCTTAACTTTTTTGTAGACAAAATTCATTGGGCATGGATGTTACATAAATCCATACATCAGTATAAGTACCAGTATAAGCTCTAAAATCAAACAAGCTGTCTGTAAATGATAAGCATTAAAGTTTGACAAAACAATTCCAACTCAAGGTCCACTTTTCCAGATCTTTCAACCACATCACACAGTCTTCATCAGCATGTTGAACTAAGTGTTCATTTATAAGCCAACATGGCAACAGATCTATCTCAATGACAACCAAGGATACTCCATCCGCTGATAAAGACAACGTGATATAGGTAACCTGGAAACTTCCATTCAAACAAGTGAGAGGAGCACAGAGAAACAAAAATACAGAAATCTGTCATGTGAAATAACAAATAACAAATAAAATATGTTGTCAGTGAAACCTTTTTTTTTTTTTGCGTCATTAGAAATGTTCCATCATAATGTTGCTAAACCTCTAACTTCATTTTTAGGAGGCAGGGTCTTATCTACATGTTTTGTCAAGATGTACATGGTGCACTTTTCTAAATATATTTGTGTTTAACTAAATTACCACAAACAGGGCTTTTGCCCTGGGGCCCTTACTTATACTTTAGACATAGCCTTGAATATAATGTCTGTTTTGTTTATGTAGCCTCAAAGCTTAGCCTACATCCAGGACATGCGAGGTTACATTCTACATGACAAGTTTCTGTATAGTACTGATGTAGCACTTTGGTATTGATCCTTTATGTGGACTGGATGTTGCTTTTAAAAAGATTCAGTAGAATTGAAAGACTTTGGAGGATTGCAGAGGAGCTGATTTGTATCATTCAACTTCTCTGATTGCGTTTCCCTCTAGGAGTTGTACTCCCAACCCTGCAGGCTACGTGACAAAGCTCTGCAAGGGTTTTCTAAAGGCAACAGCAACAGATAAGACTGTCAACAAGAGGTGGTGAGCTCATAAAAGCAAATGAAGTTAAAGTTCAACAGAAAATTACTCTTGAGGAGGAACAGTCTTTATCGTTGATTTTTATTTCAGTGCTGAATTTATCTATCTAGGTTGAGATAAAATCTCTGGTAAAGGAATGACCTGTTTGGATGGAGCAAGTAGAGGAAAGTTTAATAATAACACCAATAGTCACTTGTAATATCTCAATGAGTACAACTGATTGCCAAATCTAACATTTGTGCAACTTTACCTGGAGATAGTACGGAACTCCTCTAACCGTTCCTCCTCCCTCATACTGCTGTTAAATATTTGCTGAAGGTCAAGACCATTACTGAACAAAGACATAAAACACACAATTCAGAGATACACACAGGCACACTGGACATTTACAGAGCACAAAAGTCACTAGCTGTGTCTCAAATCGCGTACTTCCAATAGTACACTTACATGCAGTACACTGTGTACACTATGTACTGACTTGTGTAGTGCGTTAATTTTGACAGGGTAGTGTTGTCTCAAATCGAATACTGCTGTTGTGCGCTTACCAGAAATGACGATCGCAACCTTTGACCGCGTCTTCTTCTTCTTTTTAATGATGAATTGCAACCGGACGGAGCATTATCGCCAACATTTTACCGTGATTGCTGCACGCCGAAATATCTGCCAGCTTGTTTGCTCACTTGACTACAATTCAATTTCATACATTGGTGCCCCCCCCCCCTTTATGAGTACATCATCTGGGTACTTATAGTACACTGCATTTTGCCATACTTGTCAGTGTGAACGCACTTAAAATCACTCAAAATATTAAGTGTAATTACGGAAGTATGCGATTTGAGACGCTGCTACTGTTTCTACCAAAAATGACCAAAAGACAAAAATACTGTCACCAGCATGCCTCTTGTTTTCTGCACTTCATGTTGGGTATTATTTCGACAAATGACTTCACATGAACTTCAGGCTAGAAAGCCTCATGTTAGGATTTTTCTTTTTGACCATGTCTATCAAGCTCATACATACAAACAGCAACAACCACCAACATCTCTAAAATGGTCCAGAGGTAAAAGTTTAAAATCAGTCAGTGGGATGAACCTTTGAATTCCTTTGCACTGTATACATGGAATGAATAACAAAGTACTGGAAGGAAGTCTGTCCATGTTCAGTATTTACTGAACATGTAGTATTCTGAGGCAGCTTTAGTAAACAAAATAGTAGTCCTTTAATGAAACGCAGAGCACGGTAGTAAACTGTTGTTTTAAGGTAGAATAAGTAGCATGAGAGTACAAGACATCTCCATAGGCAAGCACAGACATAATGGATAATTGCACAATGGCATTTCTGGCATCATGAGAAAAACATGCTCTATTCCAATATAAGAAACCCATCTTCAGTTATCCAACCAAATTCCCAGATACTTAAGATGAACAACTTCAATTTCTAAGGATGGCAGGAAGATGTAAAAAAATTTTAAAAAATGATGGGTTCTTGAGAATAAAACACATTTTTTCTTTGTATTAAGTCTATGATGGTGTAATAATATTGTTTATGTAGATTGTAAGGACCAAGTATAGAACCCAATTGGTTATTACAAGAGGTTCATCAGTACAGATTGCCTGTGTTCTATCAGATAAATATGCTTTGAACCAATTCTAAGTAAGTAATTTGTTTAGAAATAAATCTGAATTATGCTATCCATGAACTTTTTGAAACACTTCACCATACTGTAACAGTTGCTTTCTTGTCTTTTCCAGGAGATAGTTTTCCTGCAGGGAGGCAGAGGCAGAAATGTGCTATGTTAGTTTCTGCTCTACATTCTTCACTTGTTTTCCAAGCAGACAGATCACTGTACAAATAAGGATTCACCATAGATGACAGTATATCAATGGCCTCTTTCCGAAAGCTTTTGACAGCTGGCCAGAGCCACAGCAGACACTTAATGTGCCACCCTCACCACAGTCATGTAGTATTGTTACATTTCACTTCATTACTCTTGTTTTGTCTGTTTCTGTGGCACACACTGTGGGCTCAGTGTCAAAGGCCAAATTGTAAGTTACTGGTTCCGATCAGGCACCCTGGTGGAAGATGGCCGAGACAGGCTTGCTTATCAAGTTGCATCAGACTTGGAGAAACCTGATGGGCCGGTACTGTTTTGGGACAATACTATGGGCTAACAATACTGAGGCTCGTTACAACCTGAACTGGCTCGGTCTCTACATTCAAACACACGCACCGGTCACAACCACGTCTACAATCAACCAAAGAGCAGCCCCTCCTTAACCTGATGTGCCAGATGGTATGTTACACAAAACCACCTGAGAAGCCTTCCTGTTTGGGAACTGTTTGGAAAAGGGCAGGCCCTTGCAAAAAATACTTGGCAGGTGATTGGATGTACCATCTGTCTATCGCGGGCCAGTCGAGAGAAGAGTGAAATATATTTTCCATCGAGAAAAGCCTTCAGTGCCGTTCTTTGTTCTTCTTTCAATGAAGACATACTCTACAGTTCTGATATATCTGATGCTACAGCAGCATATACGCTACTATTGTCACACCTAAACCACGCACGTATCTGCCAGCAGTTCTTCATAGGACGCTGATTGGTCCGAACCACTGTGGTTCGACCACAAGCGCATAACTTGAAACCTGGAAAGATGGATTCTCGCGTGATCTCACGTGATCTTGCGTGATCTCGTGAATCCAGCTGCCTTGCAAGGTAAGGGACAAAAAATGGGGTTGAATACAAAATTTCCTGATGGCAGTGCATGAGCATATGAATAAAAGTATGTATATTCAAAAGCTTGTATATAACTAAAGATTGTACATGTATATGTATAAAATTCCAGAACGTGACAAAGAGCTCACTGCTAATGAGACAAGTAAAGAAAAGAAAGGGAAGAGGTGAGTGGTAAATGAAGGGTAAGAAGTGTCAATGGAGCAGAAGAAAGAACAATTCACCTGCCAGGTCTGTTAGGTTGTCTGTACTTACACTCTCACTCTCTCTCTGTGTTAATATGAGCTGACATGTTGACATTCACATCAACAGTTCTGCTCTGATGCTTCCTGCTATGAGAGAGGGTCAGTTAGTACAGGAGAGTTTTAGTGTCTCTCCATTTCACTTAACACTTAATACAACTTGTAAACCAACCCTCTATGACACAAACTGGAACGGACGTCCTGCAACTGACAAGTTGCTGGCAACAAAGACACCAACGTATTCAGTCAATCAGAGTGCTTTAATAGTTGTTAATTGCAATTTTCACCAGGTCTCAGCTTAAATGTACGGTGTTCTTTCCTTCCTTCTTTCTTTCTTTCCATAAAGGTACCCTGTGTTCATTCCTAACGTTAAATGCTAATGCGTATGATTAAGCACAAATAAAAGTCATTGTGCCTTGGGCTTAATCATGGGCTTCAGCAGAGATGGAATGTCACATAGTATACCATTGCTTCATAACACACACACACACACACACACACACACACACACACGCACACACTCACACACGCATGCTCAATCACAAATGCCTTGTACATAGAGATGCCTGTTCAAACACAGGTATACACAGGCCTCTGGACAGCAGTAATGTGAAGATAAATATAGGTGCTGCACACATCCATATAGCTACACTGAAGCTTCTTCCAGTCAGGAAATGTTTGTTCCTAGGTCCTAGTGTAACCCATCTGAAGCTAAATTTTAACCGCATATCGAGAAAATCAGCAACAAAAAAATGCAAATATTAGGAGTTGGTTCATCAAGATAAACAGCTGGGGGTGCTAATTTTCCAGTCAGGTGCCATTAAACCATTGAATAAGAAGAGGGTACAACAAGATGACGTAATTAAATGAGCGCCAGTCAAACCTCAAATGGTGAAAAACCATGTAGACGATACGATGGAAAAAGGCATTTATTGTTTCATGGATTCATTTGAGGAACTCCTCACAGATCTTATGTTATGTCAGCCCCTACCTTTCATCTCTTCAGTGGAGTGGAAGCTTCAGTGGATGTTTAAGTCACATGCTTCATGTACATCATGATTTATTATGACATTATGTCTGTTTCCATTGCACTTTGTCACATTTTGCTTTTATAGATAAACCAACTTTTCCACCTCAGCCAAGTGTAAAAACGTTTTTGTGATATTTCGAGATTTCTTTTGAATTTTTGTTGTTTCCACAGGTTTTTTAATGCACAAATTGAAAATGGGTTTAAAAACAGGTGGGACCTCACCTTATGTCAGCCCTTGACAAACATGATGTAGGCCTTTTGAAAGTGTAAAGTAACTGTAAATAAAACTTTTATATTTGAACTATTTAAAGGATAATTCCAGGTTGACAAACTTTGTAATGTTGTAGTTTGTACTTCTGGCCATCAGTTGTAATGAATATTAGTAAAACAAACATTGCACTCACCAGTGGCTGAGAAACTGGAAAAACGGAAGAAGAAAAACAAAGAAAAAATACAAAGACAAAATAGTATATGATGATGATGTTGATGATGTTTATATAATAGACCTATAAATTAAAGAACACATTAGGCTACAAAATAAAGTGTATTAACATGTCAGCGTATACACATCACACTTTGCAGCCTGTGCATACAACCTATAATCCATTATACATCTGCCTTCCTCAGTGTAGCCTTACTAGCATTAACCAGAAAAGAGACAAAACGTAGACAACTTAACAAAAATGACCGACAATAAACAAAAAAAGCCATGAACCCCCTTCTGGCGGGCAACAAGCATTATTTGGCTACAGAAATTAACCTGCCACTTCTTATAGAATTAACAGCAGAAAAAAAACATCTCTAAGGCAGACAACAAGGACATGTATAAACACTAAAAACCTCAGCCTCTCTGTCCCACTGTACAGAGCCCCTGGAAGGTCATTAGGGGAATTCTTTTTCTGATGTTCCTTTGCGTTCCCTTGCAATAAATATTGCATTCCCTCACATTAAGTTTTGCATTCCCTTGTAATATTTAGCTTTACCGTTTCGCATTCCTGAGCTGTATTATGATACAGTATAATGTATTATGCAGTAGACCGCCGCTGGTTGTGACCACAGTGCGAGTGGACGCACCCCATAGATAACTAGCGGAGCTACCTGTCAAATTTTGTAGTTGCTGGACTGTCTGACCCAGGAGACATACAAATGCTTCCAACAAATACGCAAGGATTGTATTTATTTTTAGGGTGTTTTATTTTAAGGTACTTTATTAGAGTATTTTCTGCTACTTTATACTATAGTTTCAGAGGGAAATATTGTACTTTTTACTGTATTACATTTATCAGAGACCTTCAGTTACTGGTACTTTACAGTAACTTCACTGCCATCAGCTCCACCTCTCCCTCTCTATCCCTCCCTGTAAACATACGCAAGCTTAGTTCCTAACCTCCTATTTGCTGGAACTGAAGTGTTCTGTCTCTGGCAGGGTCAATATTGACAGAGCCAGTGTGTTGTGAATGTACAGTAATTCCCCCTCCAATAGAAGCTGAGCTGAGTTGCTCAACACTGAAAAGCAGACAAAGGCATCAGTCAGATAGATTTACTCAGACCTCACACAAGAGGGGAAACAGGAGCATGGAGAGATCCTGGAAATGTGCATGTGTGCGCACGCACACACACACACACACACACACACACACACTGCCTTCTGCATTTGCAAATAGTGTGGAATAAGATTAGGCAACCCTTCAAATTAAACATTTAAATTGCAGCTCCCTCATGTCTGTAATCGCAGTCCAGACATTAGACGAAAACAAAATGTGCAAATCGTGGACCACACTTCGAACTGCTAAGGGGAAACTATGCAACTGAAATAGCTTTTTAGGTGTTAGTAATTGTTTATTTTACTGTATAGATTCAAAAGCAGCATTTGTGCTAAGCTAGGCTAAAGTTTTTATAAGCTGTCGAACCCAAAAACTGAGCTTTTAAGAAGACAAAAGTGGATTCAGACGTGAGGCATCAGCAGGAAGAACGGGAACACTGTGGGATCCTGACGCTCAGTATGTCTACGTGTGCAGCAAACATTTAGTCACTGCTCAGTCAAATATCCAGATGTCAGTTTTAGGCTGACTATGTTGCTGTAAGTTAAGCTGAAGCATTTTGACAGTATGCAACTTGTGTAGTGGAATGTGGCTAAATCAGAAAACTATGCAGTATTGTTTGCAAGTGCCTTAGCTGACTACAGTAACTTAGCTTCAGAAGGGACACTGAGACAGACCCACAGTATTGAGTTTGTCCTCTCTGGTAGACACAGGGTGCTAAAATAATCCTCTGACATGCTGAAATCTAATGTTTTTAGCTAGCTACAGGCATTTTGTTAGCGTTGCAGCCCTTGGTTGTGTACTGTGGCGCTGATTGTTTTCCCCTCCAGGGGGCGTGGTTTTCAGAGCATGATGTGTTGCGCTCTGCCTCTATGGTGGTTGTTTAACAATGAGGACAAGAACTCCCATGATCCCATGCTACTTTACGACGTCATCAAACTATGTCTTTTGTTACTGCTTTGATGGAAAGACCCCTTGCAGCAGAAATGACATTATTATAGGATAATTCAGGTTTATTACAACTTGGGTCTTGTTTTTGGCCCGTAAGTTTCATTATTACTGTGAGTCAACTGGATTTAATAGCAAATTTGTATATTCAGCACTAAAGCACAATATTAACTGATAAGAGCCTTAATGTGGGTCCTGGTTTATTACCTGATCTTGAGGCCCTAATTTAACATCATTTCAATTTTGTGCTTGTATGTTGCATATTCCTATATTAATTTTTTTTAAATAAAAACTACTACTACACAAATAGACAGTGGCTTATTTTCACCTCTGTGTTATGTTTGTCATGAATATGTCATGAATGGTTTGAGATATTGGGGGAAGGGTACTGCAGTTTTTTTTCTATGCCAAAGGGGGGTCCAACAGAAATATTAAAAACGCTGGGGGAGGGTCTTGCTTTTTAACACAATGAAATATAAGATTCAGTCCTCTCCCCACCCCAGTAATTTTCATTCTGTCCCTTAATAGGAGCTCATTTTTGCCCTCGGACATTCTAGCTGGTTAATCTGGCCATGGTTGAAGGTATATTGAACTCCTGCTGAATTTTAATGTAGAAGCCATTCTTGCTATGTGTGTTTGGTCACCGACTTTGTCTTTACACTGCAGTACATCTCTGTAGTTAAAGCCGTCAGCAGAGCCTCTCACTGACACATCACATCTCATGTTGACAGATGGAGTAGATGGGATTTTCATAGGTAGTTAACTGCCTTTCAGCAGTGCCTTGTGCACACATGAAGGACTTAAGCTGCGCACCATTATCCCTGTATTGTGCTGGACAAATGACACGGTGAGGAATTTACTGTAAAAGACTGAAAAGAGGCTGAAAAGAGGTGGAACAGAATCTTGAATTGTGTGTTTCCGGTTTAATGCTAGTTAAAACATGGAAAAGGAATTTCCTTACAAATGAAAATAAGATTAAAGAATCCCCACAGGATTTTCATATTCACCATGATGGAATGTTCTCAACAGTTTCACCTTTATTTCTTCTTTCTGATTATGGTCATTTATCAGTCAACGCTCAGTCAAACAGGAAATGCATTTTTATTTCAATGGGATCCAAAAACAACATCAACTGAGACACTTCACACACTGCAGGGTAACATGACAAATACATGTTTTTGAAGATTTTTACCAGTTACCAGGGTTTTGTTAACAGCTTCAGATGAACAAATAAATGGTCTCTAATGGGATGCAGATTTACTCTATCTCACAATACTAGAGTCCTCTTACAGTATTGGTAATCTTTCATTTGGTTATAAAAAACTAAATAGTATTAACACCACTTGAAGATAATGGCTTTATGATATTGTGAGGACATCATATTGATGGCATTTTTTTTTGTGTACTCCATACACAAATATGTGATCTGTCTATGTGTTGGCAACGTTTTGATCATACTGAGTCTTCGTAAAGGGCTGAGTATAAATAGGTACATATAGGCATAGACTTTCACTTTGACTCTCAAGATACATTTTATATCACCCCTTAACGTTTCACATGTGTGGTTCCGCCTCAGGTGCAGAGGATTAATTAATGTCAGTAGCTTCACTCTTCCTCTTCTGCTGCTGTGTGAGCCTCCTATTCCGTGTTTGCCTCCTTTTCATTTTGCTGGTTGTTGTCATTGACTGTGGCTGCTTGCATTAGCTGTTCTGCTTAGTAGGCTGTTTATTGTAATGGCTCATGCTAGGCTAGTGCTCTGTTCCATTTAATAAGGATTGTTAGCATGCGTTTTAGGCTTTATAGTTGAAAATTGTTGCAATTGCTATCTATTGAATATATGGTTTGAGCACCTACTAACGTTGTGGTGTTGGGTTGGCCAGCTAAATGGTGTTACTGTAAGGAGTGGTTGCAGCAGCATTAGCATGGGGCATATTGCACCGCAGGTGTGTTGATTTTCTGTATAACTCTCTCTCGCATTTGCTCCCCTAGTGTGCTCTCTTTTTTGTGATTTGTTAATAGTTTATCTTCCTTTTTGCCTGTTTGCAATGTGTGGTGTCCCGCATAAAGTTTGCAGGCCACCTGCCCCGCAATAAACCCTGCTGCAATCAGCTCCACCCTCTCCCCCACTTAGTGGTGCTCTCATTTTAGAGAAGATTTCTATTTTTGTGGGATATGGTGATGACATAAAATTGTCTTGATATTTGTGTATGCATATGTCTCTGTATTTATTTGTGGGATCTTTTTCACTGAAAACAGTGCTGTTGCTGGAAACTAGTCTGATGAGAGCTGTGAGACTGAACCAAAACAGTAAAGTTGCAGGCCGTAAAACTGAAACAATGAGCTTAAAAACACTAAAAAGCTTTGCAGAGCTGAGGGGAACTGTAGAGTTGGTGATAAGTTGGTTTGTCACCACGAGCAACACCTTTCACATTACACATAGTAATTTCACCCATTGTTTATATAAAAATATTGATTAGTGCAACTTTAAATATATTTTTTAAAAGGGGCGTACAGCTACAATATTGTGACTAGAGGATATGGTAAAGACAGTATTGTTTTGTAACATTTTTGATATTGTCATATTGACATTGTATTAACTGCTGCTTGTTTTTGTATTAGAAATACAGAGTTTTTGAAAATTCTACAATCCTTCTCTGTATTGTTTTATACAGTTGTGTTACTGTGGTCTTTAGCATTTCAAATTGAACACAATAGAGCCTGTGTGTGGTGGATTGCTGTCCAGTAATACAGTATAGCAGATATTAACTCTATAGTTTATTTTTTTCACCACACACTGACACACAGGCACTTGAATTAAAGGCAAGAACACACAAGGCCAAATACGTAATGGCTGATGAAATCACCT
Organism: Macquaria australasica; assembly: GCA_005408345.1. Lineage (NCBI taxonomy): Eukaryota > Metazoa > Chordata > Actinopteri > Centrarchiformes > Percichthyidae > Macquaria > Macquaria australasica. The sequence goes on from SEMN01000647.1 coordinate 214,824, forward strand.
ATTTATGGAGTACAAAGAAAGAGAAAGGAGCTGTGTGTATACATTCCTGGGAACCACGCTGCAGACAGAGGAAGCTGTATTGTACAGGGAGCTGAGTAACCTGCCTGTTTTAACTCCACAGCATTACTGTGGCAAGAACAATGGCACCACGTCACCCTGATACACTAAACTCAAGTGTGAGAACTGTGGGTTTGTGTGTAGGTTTGATCATATTTCTATGAACTTGCATTGCTGGCCCAGTTTCGTGTGAGTGTGAACCATAAGCTACAGCTGACAGAAAGTCCAGCCATCACCATGAGACAACAGCACATGTACATGACAACAGCCATATTTGAATGCTTTATTTTCAAAGGTTACATACTAAGTTTTAATTTACACTTAGCCTTCATTCAAGGAATTTCAGATGGCGTTAATACTGTTATTATGTTTTATATATTTCATGAAGGCAGCAAGAGGTGTGTTATATTATTCAGCAGAACTGCATGAAAAAAAGAAAGCAGTACGCGGTTGGGAAACGCTATCAATAAGTACTGATTGTTCACTTATTTTATCATTTCAGGCCCTGTATAATCCCATAATATCCTTACAGGGACTTAGAACATATCTGGTAGGGTTTAGTTCACACTCACTTCACAGTGAGCTTAACATATTCTGAATTTAACATACAATTAGGCTTCATTTATATAGCCTAATTCTAATATCACTATAATATATTCAAACCTGCCCAATACTATTTTCTGTTAAAAGTATTGCATTTATATAATGACTTTATCCACATTTATTTATTTGTATAATATTGTAGGGATTGTGTGCCTGTGCATCCAGTCCAGAGGCTCTCCAGATAATAGGGAGAGGAGGCAGAATATTCATAACACACCCTCTTTACCTTCTCTGCTTCAATGAAATAGAATTTCTTTGGGACTTTTACTCTGTACAGAGCCCCCCTGGGGTCAGCTGAGAAAAAAAAGGATTGAAATCTGTACTCTCACGGATTTGTAAACCAAGAGTACATAGTACAGACACAGAAGAAAAATGTTAATGTTAATAATTTTAAATGTTTAGACTTATTAAAGATGACTAACTCTAGCCTAAATGATAAAAAAATTAGACCAATATGCTCGCACACACACACACACAGGCATATGAAGTCCACTGTTAGTCGTGCGCTCCCCAAAGATCTCCAGGGTATCATCCAGTTAACACCACATTCAGTTTCCATATACTGCCGCTACTCAGCACAGGCAGATAAAAAGGGATTATTATGCCATCGCTGGACTACCTAATACCATTGGAGCAATCGACTGTACTCATGTGCGCATCAAGGCAGGAAAACAATTCCATTTAATCAACGTCCAAATAATACATGATGCACAGAATCACATCTTGAATGTGGCGGCCCGCTGGCTGGGGGGAGCACACGACTCTTCTTCGTGCTATACAACAGTTCTGTGCGTATGAGGTTAGATCAAGGTGCTGCTGGAGATGGGTGGCTTATTGTTAAGTGTTATAATATCATAGATTTTTCACGATTCTGCATTATTACCTTTCAACATAAATCCAACTTTTAATTTAGGTGATCGGGGCTATCTGCTGCTACCGTGGCTTATGACACCACTTACCAACCCTCAGACCCAGCAGGAGATGGCCTATAACCAGAAACTGAAGCACACTGGGTTTATTGGGGCATTTCCCTATGCTTATTGCAAATTGCATTTAAGATAGATAGATGCACCAACTGATGGCTTGCAGTTCACCACTCTCAAGACAACAGAAAGTTGTTCAGTGTGGCTAATGTCTGGAGTACAGTCCATTATGATGGAAAAGTACTTCAATTTCAATTTTTTGTCTCCAATTAGTGCTATGATTTCATTTTAAATTTGACTGCTGACATAGTGCATCTTTGTTTGAATCCTCCCCAAATGTTTGTTCATGACTGGATCAAATGGTGCTTCAATTCCACCTGTGATAGGAAATTGCCATTATGTGGGTCATATAGGACATTTGTATGCCCTCTCAAAGCGTGGTTCCTTTCAGCTAGGTGACATATAGTATTATGGCAATACCTCTATGTATTACACCTCTCCAGTGCTGCACCTCAAGGTGCATCAAATCCTGGTTGATCTGATCAATGGCTGTCTTAGTTTTCAGCCTCGACTGGAGATCATCTCAAATTGTCAAATTGGTAATGTGTGTCTTTGAATACTCATGTTCCCATAAATGAATAGCTAGGTTCTTCCAATTTCTAAATCCCCCTTTTGTATGTGCATTGTCCAGTTTTCCAAAAAGTGTGCACGCAAAACAGAAGACTGAGTCTGAGCTAAGGGAATACATAAGCTATGTTCGCTGTATCTACTCCCCATTTTCATGACCATTTCATAGTTTTTCTCAGAATTCTGGGGGGAAACTATATCTTTGACCTGTGTAGGTCCTCTTGTTACTATTGCACACCATTCAGTAGTTGGCCATTGTGCAGGGTCTTTTGATGTGGTCACATCTTTTGTAGTGGTGATGACATTGCTGCTTGAGGAAGGGGGTGAGGTGTCATCTTCATGATTGGCAGGTGTTGCTGTCTCGCTGGAGGTGGACGTTGACGGAACTGATGAAAAAGCAACAGTGTATATATTGTCATAAAGATTCTTTAGAGGGCATGGTATATGTTATCAATTCAAGTGACATTTATTGAACTCACAGTTATCAGTATCAGCACTCAGAAAAGGCACTTGATTTGCTGCTGTTGGTGTATCTTCCTGCTCGTCATGATAGGCAGAAGGTGGGGTAGCCATTATCCCTCTGGAGGTGAACCTGATATGACAAAAAAACAACACGGTAAATATTGTCATAAAGAATCTTTAGAGGACATGTCATGTGTTATCAATTGAAGTGGAATACTGAACTTACAGTTTCATTATCAGCATTTGAAGGGAGCACTTTATTGTTCTCTTTTGCTGCTGTCTGAAACTTAAGTAATGATAAGAAAGATAAGAAAGTGATATAGTATATGTTACTTATAGTAACATGATAATAAAGTCAATTCAAAATTCTTTCACATTATAGAATTAGAATTCCTCAAGTTCAACTTTTAAATGTTCTCCTTGGACATAGCTTTCATTATTCATAGCTTCATGGCATTCATAGCTCGACACAGCCCTCATCAGTTAACTTACAGAAAAAGCTATTATCCATTACATTTACATTTAATTTTTGTGCCTTCAATAGTGGCAATTACCAGTGTCCCATACAAAAGGTCTACTCTAGGCCAGCGTTACATGTCAAAAAGTTAAAGAAATCAAAGTTGATAACTAAGCTAGTTTTAGACAAAATAACACAAAATGAATTACATTAATTCAGAAATTTTTAAATTTAGATTTTTAATAAATGAGTCGAGCGGAGCTGGACACTCCACTAACGTTACTAGTTAGTAGTAGCTCTGCTTGCTAGGTTAATTAACGCAAAAGAATAAACACCATTAGTCTAATTCTAGCTGAAATTATTCAAGTTTCTTCCCCATTAATTAAGGCTAGACTAAATGACAGCATTCAGTTATTTACTGTTATACTTAATTGTCATTATCTGCACCACTTACCACTGCCTTGCTTTCTTTTTTCTTTTTTTCTCTTTCTTTTTCCACTTCCACCAGACGGATAACTCCTCTTCATTTTCCTTCATTGAATTCAATTTAAAAAAAAGTTTGGTTTTTTGGGGGGTTTTTTTGGGCATTTTTGCCTTTATTTTTGATGGTGCAGCTGCAGAGGGAGACGGGAAAGGTGGGAGATAGAGAGAACATGACATGTGCCCCGACTTCAGTTCAAATACACACGCACATTGATACCCACCCAAAACACACAGTTAATTATTAGAAAATAGCACTGAAGTCAGTGTTGACACTTTTCAAATTTCTACATTACATCACATTCTAGTGGCCTGATAAGAAAAGTGCATCAATATGCTTCCATGTTGTTGAACCACTATGAGTCACTCTACTATCACAGGAAACTGATTAAACTCTATACGTCTTTTTATCACCTACCTGTATGAGTGATATCAGTCACTGCACACATATTGCTATACACTGCTTGAATCTCCAATCTCTCACCTTTATTTATCATAGATAATGTGTCAGAATATTATATGAGTTTGTATTACCCAATTAATATTAAGTCTATTGTTATATAGTAAATACAGGTCTACCATGTTTTCTACATTATCACCAAGCTGTAGTTATCAAAGGTCAACATTTTGTGTATAGGCATGTGTACACCTCATGTGTTATCACCTTCAGTACCTATATTTATCTCGGGGTGGGGAAACATTAAAAATCTCCTACAGGTAAAGGTAAAGTTATTTTATAGATGAAGCATTTACTTCTCTGAGCCTTTTGATAGATGCACGAATCAGAAAATCAAGAATATTCTGCCACTTTCAGAGGTAGTGTGTAAACAATAGGTCCTTACACTGTTTACACTGTGTTTACAATGTAACTACTTTCAATGCCTACACTTTAATTGACACTTCAACCCTTTTCAATGCTTAAACTTCAACTGACACTAGCCCCTGTCAGTGTTTTAACTTCAGCTGACACATCGACTCCTTTAAAAGCTTCAGCTTTAACTGTTGTTCCTATAAAACCGTTCAATCATGAAGCAATAACAAAGTTAGTCACGGAGTTCCACAAGGTTCTGTGCTTGAACCAATTCTGTTCACCTTATATATGCTTCCTTTAGGCAATATTATTAGGAAGCACTCCATACATTTTCATTGTTATGCAGATGATACCCAATTATATTTACAGATCAAGCCAGATGAAACCAATCAATTAGCTAAACTTCAAGCATGTCTTAAGGACATAAAAACCTGGATGACCTGCAATTTTCTGATGTTAAATTCAGACAAAACTGAAGTTATTGTACTTGGCCCCGAACACCTTCGAAACACATTATCTAAAGATATAGTTTCTCTAGATGGCCCTGGCCTCCAGCGACACCGCAAGGAATCTTGGAGTTATCGTTGATCAGGATATGTCCTTTAACTCCCACATAAAACAAACTTCTAGAACTGCCTTTTTTTCACTTACGTAACATTGCAAAAATCAGGCATATCCTGTCTCAAAAAGATGCAGAAAAACTAGTCCATGCATTTGTTACGTCTAGGCTGGACTATTGCAACTCTCTATTATCAGGCTGCCCCAATAAGTCCCTTAAGACTCTCCAGCTGATCCAGAATGCTGCGGCACATTTACTGACAAGAACCAGGAAACAGGATCATATTTCTCCAATATTAGCTTCTCTACACTGGCTCCCTATAAAATCCAGAATAGAATTTAAAATCCTTCTCCTCACCTTCAAAGCCCTAAATGGTCAGGCACCATCATATCTTAAAGAGCTCATAGTACCCTATTACCCCACTAGAGCACTGCGCTCCCAGAATGCAGGGTTCCTTGTGGTTCCTAGAGTCTCCAAAAGTAGAATGGGAGCCAGAGCCTTCAGCTATCAAGCTCCTCTCCTGTGAAACCAGATCCCAGTTTGTGTACGGGAGGCAGACACCCTCCTCACATTTAAGAGTAGGCTTAAGACTTTCCTCTTTGATAAAGCTTATAGTCGGGCTGACTCAGGTGACCCCTGAGCCACCCCTTAGTTATGCTGCTATAGGCCTAGACTGCCGGGGGACTTCCTATGATGCACTGAGCTCCTCTCTCCTCCTCTCCCTCCATCTATACGCACTCATATCTCATCAATGCTTGTTACTAACTACTACTTCTTCCCGTAGTTGTGTGTTTTCTCTCCCCTCTCTCTCTTTCTCTCCTTCTGTTGCTTTCTGCAGGTATTTCTGCCTCCAGAGCTGTAGAGTCTGGATCTATGGTTGCGGCCACCTGCTGCCCCCGTGTTCCTGCTCTACACCCGCTGCTGCTATTACTGTTGTTGCTCTTATTATTAGTATTACTATTATTATATTGCTATTAGTATTATTTCTATTAATATTAACATCAATACCATTACCACAACTATTACTTTATATATCTATGTGGAATTGTATTGAGCTGCTGTATGTTCTCTTTCCTCCTGCTCTCTCTCTCCCGCTCCCCCCATCCCCCTTCAACCCAACCGGTCAAGGCAGATGACCGCCCACCTAGAGCCTGGTTCTGCTCGAGGTTTCTACCTGTTAAAAGGGAGTTTTTCCTTGCCACTGTCGCATAGTGCTTGCTCATGGTGGGAACTGTTGGGTCTCTGTAAATATAAAGAGTCGGTCTAGACCTGCTCTATTCGAAAAAGTGCCCTGAGATAACTTTGTTATGATATGGCGCTATATAAATAAAACTGAATTGAAAATTGAATAACATTTAAAATCATTTCAACATGTATAAATTTGGTGATAACAAAAAGTGTAGTGTCAGCAAGTACTAAACCAACAAACACCAAACTTAAATTTTCTTTAAAAATTCTTCTTCTGGTTTCATTTGACTATTTTTCACAATTGAACGTATGTGCATTTGCACATTGCGCATTGTTTACATGGTCATATCCATATATCAAATGTTTTATGTCCCAGGTAAAATATTTAGGGGACACTCATTGTGTTTGGTCCCTCTGCCACACTGTATTGTGGTAATATTATGTATCCTGCAACTATGGTACAGTCCTATGTTATGTAAAAGTATTAAGCATGTCTTTTTTCCCCCAGTTGTGGCAGGACGAAAAAGCATGATGACATCAGTCAGTAATTTTAAACACTTTGGTCCAGAAGGAGATACTGCTGATCAGATTGCAATGAAACATGCACGTGAAATTCATGTTCCCCAGATTATGATGCCTAACGTTTTTAGTGACTTTTGAGCTATTAAAATATTTCCTCCCAGAAGTTATGCAATTTGAGACATGACCAGAAAAGGTGAGATGGGGTCCCTTCTTCTGATTTATGCTGGCCCATATGGCTGAAATAGAGAATTAATTCTTTAATTCTTATGCAGACGCCCAATGTAGCATAAAGGCCCTGATATTCTCCATAACAGACACGGACATGGACAATACATTCAGTGTACAGTTCTGTTATACTATAATGGATGTCCACGCGGCCATACCTTTGGGCTGAACACAGACCCTTGCAACTATGTGGACATGGAAAGAATCATTTGAGCTTTAACAGACCACATGCGCATCTGTTCTCCCCGTACGTGATGATGCATGTGAGTATATACATGTGCCTACAGTACATGTGAGTATAGGCTGTCTCTGTGCTCTCAGAAACCTGAGGAATATGTACATAGAGAGAATGAATGAAAGGTTTCATCAGGGAGTGTTCGCCACCCTACTGAGACTGTGGAGGAAACTCTGTGCTGTTCTATCCTGACTGTTGTGTGTCAAGGACAATCTGTTACCATGCTCACTATTACATAAAGCATTGTTTGTTTCTCGGACCAGGAACAGACATCAGGCAAAGACTTTAAACACACGCACACATGCATGCACACACACACACACACAGCTTATAACTCATTAACAAAACCTAAGAAAGCTTGTGTTTTGTGAGCATCATAACCCAACACAGACAGATTAATTTAATAAATAAAACATCAGTGCATTAAATATGAGTATAGTGTTTCATGTTTTATATTATGACTGCTTTGACATCATAACACACTTTACTGATTATGTTCTATTGTACAGCACTTTTTTACCACACAGTTAATCACTTTAGACATTTAATGACTAAAGTGTTAATTGTAGAAAATGTACATTTTCTCTTTTGGCATTTGTATTTAAGTGGTCATTGTATTTTAGTGGTCATTAACTAAAAAAGGACAAAGAAGCAGGCAGAGAGAGAAAGTGTGTAGAAGTGTACATGTTCATGAGGGGTGGAACAGACATTCTGATGTTGAATAACCCTGCACCACTGTTAGAAATGTTAAAATATAGGCCCAAAATGACAGAAATTAAATGTGTAGTCATCCAGCTGCTATCCTGCCTTGTTTTATGCGATCAGGATACATGTAGTGGCATTCACCAAAAAGACACTGTTCCCATATGGAAGTGGGCCTGCTCTATCCATTTGCCTGTGTGTGGCAACATGAATGTGTGCATGAAGCCCAACTCCACATCCAAATTTGCCAAATGTGAACAGATAAATGAAATACATTTTCCAAGTTCTATTCCCGTGTCCCTGTGTTCATTGTTCAGTTATCTCTTGGTATCTGTCAAATATCTGCTAAAAACATTTTTGAGTGTTTATGCATCAAGAATATTTCTGATGACTCATCTTGAGAACGGGGTTGTATACGTAAGGGATATGACTGACGAGGTGGAAATTATCAGCAATTAATGGACGACGGGGAGGTGGGAACCGTCCAACCACTTATACCATGGTTAATTGCCAAAGAAAAAAAACTGAGACCATTAATTTATATTTTCATGCATTTTACAATCGAAATCTAAAGTTTTTCACGAGCCATAACTCAGTTTCCCAGGTAACACCTGAGGGTTTGACTAATACCTGGAACAATTATTACCATCCCATAAGGTTCTTGCAATAGAAACATTGTTCACTGCTCCAGCAAATAGGACGAACCTTAGATACGACTTGGCAACGGGAGATATTTCTAGTCCGCCTGCTGCACTTACTGATACAAAGTATCAGTAAATGTAGAGGGGCAGTGTACTTCTTGCAGCTTGTGTGTTACAGTCATCATCCTGTGGTGTTCAGAGGATGAGGCACTGATTATATACTCATTAGGCTGATACTTTACTACGTAGCCAGCGCAATAATTTAGAACGGTGAACAGAGAGTTTCACTAGAACTACTTAGTAGGTGTCCATTGTAAGGAATTGATGGACACCCTTCAGCCAATCAATATCAAGCATTCATCCAGACCATGGTATAATAAAATTTATCCAATGAATAATTATTTGGAGCGACCAGCTCACCCCTCCCATCATAGAGCTTAACAATTTTTACGCTCGTTTTGACAAGGACAACCAGGAGCCTGTATCCAAGGCAGAGCTGACTGCGGATCACCAACCCCTAACACTCTCCCCCACTGATGTCAGAGCAGTGCTGAGCAGGATCAACGCACGCAAAGCTGCTGGTCCCGATGGCATCCCCAGACGTGTGCTTAGAGCATGTGCTGGGGAGCTGGCAGGGGTCCTGACGGACTTATTCAACATGTCCTTGGCCCATGCAGTTGTGCCGACTTGCTTCAAGACCACCTCCATCGTACCAGTACCAAAACACTCCACTCCAACATGTCTCAACGACTACCGCCCAGTAGCACTCACCCCCATCATCACAAAGTGTTTAGAGCAGCTGGTTCTGGCACATCTCAAATCTTGTCTTTCCCCCACCCTGGACGCCCACCAATTTGAATAGGAGCGTGAATAGGAGCACAGAAGATACAGTCTCCATAGCACTGCACTCTGTCCTCTCACACCTGGACAATGTTAACACATATGCCAGAATGCTGTTCATAGACTTCAGTTCAGCATTTAACACTGTCATCCCCTCCAAACTAATCACCAAACTGACAGATCTGGGCATCAGTGCTCCTATTTGCAACTGGTTGTTGGACTTTCTGACCAACAGGCTTCAACGTGTTCGGTCAGACCACCACTGCTCCTCTACCCTCACCCTAAACACCGGCGTACCACAAGGCTGTGTGATGAGTCCATTCCTCTACTCCCTCTTCACTCACGACTGCAGACCTGTACATGACTCTAACACCATCATCAAGTTTGCGGATGACACCACAGTGATTGGCCTCATCAAGGGCAACGATGAGTCAGCCTACAGAGAGGAGGTGGACCGCCTGGCTGTGTGGTGCGATGAGAACAACCTGCTGCTCAACACCAATAAGACCAAGGAACTCATCATGGACTTTAGAAGGAATGCTGACACACACCCATCCATCCATATCAACGGTGCGGCGGTGGAGCGTGTGACCAGCTTCAAATTCTTGGGGATCCACATCTCGCAGGACCTCACCTGGTTGACTAACTGCTCCTACCTGGTTAAGAAGGCTCACCAGCGCCTCTTTTTTCTGAGGACTCTAAAGAAAAACCACCTCTCTTCAGACATCCTGGTGAACTTCTACCGTTGCACCATCGAGAGCATCCTAACCAACTGCATTACAGTTTGGTATGGGAATTGCTCTGTCTCGGACCGGAAGGTGCTGCAGAGGGTGGTGAAAACCACCCAGCGCATCGCTGGAGCCTCACTTCCTGCTATTGAGGACATCTACAGGAAGCGTTGCATCTACAGGAGAGCAAAGAACATCAACAAAGACTTCTGCCACCCAGCACACGAACTGTTTGCCCTCCTGCCTTCTGGGAGGCGCTACAGAAGTCTCCGGACCAAAACCACCAGGTTCAGGAACAGTTTTTTCCCCATCAGCTGTCTCCCTACTGAACTCTGCCCCCTGACGCCTCCCCCCAACACACACACACACACACACACACACACACACTTACCAACCCCCTTGGACCGAACTGAATTGACTTGAATTGACATCACTGCACTATTAAGTACTCTTTTTTTAATCTGCTTGCACTAATAATACCATTGCACTATTACGGTACATTCAAACCGCACATTCTGCACTTTATATATACTTTCTGTATATACTGTAAATATTCATATACCCTGTATATTTATATTCATATTATGTTATTCTACTACTTATGCACTTCTGGTTAGATGCTATCTGCATTTCGTTGCCTTGTACATGTGACATGTGCAATGACAATAAAGTTGAATCTAATCTAATCTAATCTAATCTAATCTAATCTAATCTAATATAAAACCGCACTTGACCATTAGCTTTAGGTCGTAGTAGCTAGCAGAGCAATATCATAGTAGCAGGTGAGTGTTTGGAAGTTAGTTGGAAAAAACTTCCAAAAGAGTGTGATTGATGTCTAATTTCCATTTCTGTCTTGTCCTCCTCCTCCTGACCTAGCAATGTGAGTGAGAGAGGTGTGGGTGGAGGTCAGCAGTCCTCCCTGAGGTTGCCTGCTTTGCCAAGTTGGTAATCCAGGCTTGTCCCCTACCCCTTGCTATACAGCTCAAGGTTTCCATGCCCCAAAAGATCCAGCTGCTTCAGCAGAAATGTACCCATTCTCTTGCTAATAAATTAATTTCTAATAAAGGCATTTGTACTCTTTTTTGCTCTTTTCCATATATTATATTGACTTCACTAGATAAATAATATGGGTGGACACCTCATGGCCTCAAGTTTCAGGTTCAGTATAATGCAGTCATACAGAATCCAGTGTCAGGGTTACTACAGGACACTGAGATGTGCTGCAGCACATGCAGTACTCCGCGCTACTATGTTTACTTTCCGACCAAAACACTGATTCCACACACACAAACACACTAGCACGTCGACATCGCTATCACCGTCAGCACTTCCCCTAGCCATACACTGGTCTACAAAACACTGCCAACACACCACTACACAAACCCACACGTACATACACACTTTAGGGAGACACACACAACGCCACTCGACTATCAACAGGAAACATCTTTTGCTGAACAGGAAGTTCTACTCTCTAATTGGTTGGGTGGGATTCAGTGAGAACTGTGTCTCAGCCAATCAGGGAGCTCTTATTTTAGGGGTAGGTATAAAAGGAGAGAGGCTGCTCTGATGATGGTCAGACTGAGTGACATTTCTGTGTGTGTGTTCACAGTTAAATGACTTACAATTTCCCTTTTGTCTTCGTAACACTGATTCATTTTTTAATTAAATGTCACATGCAGTCAAAAGAATTTAAAGTTAAAAGTTTAAAGCTGGTGTCACTGGCCTAACATGCTTTAACATGAAAGCCTCTAACACAAGCCATCCCCACAGCTCACTTTCATTTGGCTTTATGTTGTGAGGCTCTTACTCTAGTGTATATGAGTCCAGAGCATAGCAGCATAGTCCATGATCAAACTCCAGACTTACTCATGTTGACTGTACGTTTGATCTTCAATAGCTTTGAAAATATATTTTAGATTTAACTTGGGATTGGTTAAAGACTGCAATGGACACCTACAGTAAAGGTTAGAGAAGCAGACTTGTGAAGGGAAGCTGGCAAATTCAATCTCCTGATCTCCAGGTGGGGAAAGTGAAAGAGCAGTAGTTGTCCCTCCCTCATCACCACCACTGGAGTGCCTTTGAGCAAGGTCCTTAAAAGATTAGCTGGGCATTTTGGGAAATACACATCGGATTTCTTGCTGAGAATGAGATGAGAAGATGGATATCAATTTCTGATTACAGAGCTGGACTCAGGAGGTGATTAACTTATCTTAGCATAAAGACTGGAAGCAGGGAGAAACAGCTAGCCTGGTTCTGTTCTTTTTTTGACCCAACATACACTATTCATTTAATGCTATAAAACCTTATTATGCATGATCAAGGTCACATAAAAACATCTTTCTATTTTTTTTTTGTACATATATTTCTTTATTAGATATGTGAGATATGTTTCCTGAGTGAATATTGTCCTGTAATAAATATTGGCCTGTGAGAGTATGAACTTATTCAAAACTATTTGCACATATCAGTTCCTCGGAACAAAATATGTGGGTTACCCATATCCATAGAAAAGGATGTTTCATCCAAGCTGGATCTTTTTTCCCTTCTTTTCTGTGTGTACCCAATGCCAACCCATCATTGGGTTTGTTAGGGAATTACATCCACATTGAATCATAGAGAAATGCACATTGCATGAACTGCAATATACACCGTCTGAACGAAGCAATCCATAAATGGGTACACACCAAAACAAACAAACTATACACAGTCACATACATACATACATACATACATACATACATACATGCATACATATCAAGATTCAGATCTTTTTTTAAATAGGTTAGAATGTCACAGGACCAAAATATATGCTTGTTACCACACTGACCATTCACCCTTCATATTATGCATCTTCTCTGAGGTGTCATATATCCTGTGTAACAGATTACACAGATCTTGAGGACAAAATAGAAATCCATTCCCTGAATGGTGAGTCAACCTTTTATTATTTAATAAATAAATTAATTCATTGTTGAAAAAATAATTTAACGTAAAACGTTTGCTTTAATTGGTCAAAAACATTGTTATTGACATAATGCTACAGATGTACACAATGCTGCTTAAAGTGTGGATACTTCTGTTTTGTGTGATGCTGCTGTTGAGGTTGTACAGTGCATGTTTGCAAGCCTGAAAAAGAAATCAGATATGTATGTTGTTCATGTCCTTCATGTTGTGTGTATCCCTTTTGCTTTAAAGGCTCTGAAAGCATATTTCTTCAGTTTGACAGTTTGATAAAGGATCTTAATTAAGGGTGTTTTCTGTCAAACTTCAACTTTGAATGTTACTTATTTAGTCATGAATATATATAAAAACACTGAGGCTTCAGTGATTTGATAAATGACTTTAAAGTCCAGTAGTACATTTGTGAACTTGTGAACTGGAAAGCTTCTCTAATTCCCATCTGTCCTTCTGTCATAGAGAAACTATGTAGCACATATGTAGTTTTGAATGTAATCTATGTATGTAGTGTAGTCTATGCAGCAGATATTCATGGAACTGCTCTCTATCAGCTTGCATGACACATCTCAGTGAGCTGATGAAACTTCTGCTTTAATGTGTTTTACCGTATGTGTGTTCAGGATTCAACTGACTTTGACACACACACACACTGACCTTTGACCTCATCTCTTTACATTCCTCATCCTCTTCAGATTAATGTTTTATCAAACCAGCAGATGTAATTCACTTTAGTTTGGTGGCGTTACCTGTCATGTCTGTGTGTCTTTACCATCTCAGCTGACTGAAAACATCCTTGTCTGAGATAAATAAGCTGCTCTGATGACAGATAGAACCTAAGACAAAAAGGCCAGTGGTGTGCACACAATGTCATATAGTGTGGGATTGGTCCTAAATCTAACTCCGCCTGGAGAGTCACATCACTTAGCACTCGGGGATACGTGAAGAGCCGGTTCACATTGTATTAAAGGTGATGAAAATAAGCTCTCACAGGAAAGATTTTTAAATCCTATCACTGGAAATCTCTGGTGTGTATAAAATGTCAGTCATTGATTGAGCTAGACTTGTATAGAGTTTGAAGTGGGAGGTCCCGTTGATTTTCAAAGTAATGGACAGTTGGAGCACTTCAAGTCTAGGATGAACATGAAACTCTCCTGGTTTAATCATCAGTAGAAAATATCAACACAGAACTACAGAACTACACTTTGTAGTGTACTCTGTAACTGCTGATAAAACATTCAGCAGTTTAAATCAGTTCACCTTCACATTCAGAGTCAACTTTGGAGTCAACTTTTTGTTTCCATTTGCAATGACAAAGTCTTCTGAACTTCCTACAGCTCTGAGTCACACAGCTGACTGGCTTCCTCTCCATAACAATGGTGGCTGAAGCTCATGGGTATTGTGGTATCAGCAAGTCCTCCAAATTAAAGGACAAATTGTTTTTTGTAACTGCCATTCAGAACAACACACAGAAGCTTTTTCTGATGTGATGCCCCTACCACCAAGACAGCACCATTTGTCTGTGTCTTCCAAAACCGTTACACATCACTGTTGAAAAATAAATCCTTTTTATGACGTGACAATGCTATGCTTAAGGTTCAGTTAGGTTTAGGCACAACAACTACTTAGTTAGGGTTAAAGGTACTGTATGTAACTTTTCATAATGTTTTACATGTATTAATCACTTTATATTGCCTGTGTGTGAACAGACTGTAATGTAACTTAAAAAATGAGACCTTTCCCGATTTTCTCAGTTGCCTATAGCAGCCTGTGGACTGATTTCTATGTAGAAGACTCGGGACGGATTTTGTGACGTTATGCGCGCTCCCAGGTGCTTGACTTCTCTTCAGGTCAGAGTTTAGCTCCCCAACAGCCACAAAGAAGCTCCTCACGTTACACAACGTTACAAATGACCAGGTAAGCTAACATTACTGCAAAGCATGTGAAATATACTGTGATTTTAGCTGGGCAATGTTAGCTAACGTTAGATTATTTGCTAACGTGGCATGGATGTATAAGACCTTGTAATAAGACCTTGTATAAGACGCTGTGTTTGACTATGATTCATAGAGAATGCTTATGCTGTGGAGTATATGTCCTGTAAAGTCATTTCATTTCATTGGGTATCATCAGCCTGATGTTTTTCCCTGCCAAAATGACACCCATGCTTATACTTTATACGTTTCTGCTGATGTATACCCATGTAATGAATTTACCTACTGGTTGACTTGTCAGTTGTATAGGTTCTAATTCTTGCTTTTTTCTATCTCTCTCTCCATAAAGGACATGACCTCAGCTACATGAGCAATGGGAGCGAGTCCTGAGAGTGTGGTTTACAGTACCATAGTTTGTTTATTATGAATACCTATTGAAAACCAAATGAATATATGACATTGTAGAACTTGTAAAAAAAAATAATAATAATAAGACACTGAAAAAATTTGTACTTCTATAAAAGAAATGAGCTTGTATAAAAAATAAAATGTAGTTTTTCTTTGAAAAACTACATTTTATTTTTTACTACAATGAACTCACATGCAGGGACAATGAACACAGTTTTTAATTTCACCTAAATGGTGCTTCCTTGTAGCCAACATAGTTGCTAAAGGGGTCAGGGTGTCTCTAATCCGCCACGCGGTTCCTGGTTCCCAGACGTCCCAGATGAAGTCCAGAAAAACCCCTGGCAGACGGGTGACCACCATCTGCTTTCTTTCAGTAGAGCTGAATAATCTTCAGAACTTGAATCCTGAAATGAAAGAAAATGAAAATGTATAAAATGGGTAGTTTTATTGTGATGCCTTCCATATTTGAGGATGCTGACTGACAGTAACAGTGAAATACACAATGGTAAGCTGTAATGATAAAGCATGGTGAACTAATGATGCACGAATTGATGAATACATACAGTAGGATATGTTGCCAAAAACATCTGTTCTTTACTTTATGTGCATTATCTCCAGTCTAATGTTAGTCATCCCACTCCTACCATCTGTTTATAACTGACGTTAGTTTAGTATTATCATTGTCTAAACCCACTGCAGACCCCTTCAGTACAGTAACGTTAGTTTACAATAAAAAAAAGTCTCATCTATTATGCAGAAACATTAGCGCATCGATTCAGCTATCACGTCAATAATGAACGTCTAGTTCACTAACTGTTAGCGTTATCATCCAGCAAATGCAGCTGAGCCTCTCGGTGAAAGCTAGACAAATGGTGATTCATAAAGATGGCTAGCTAACATTGAAGTGTCATATAAATGCAGTCAATGTATCATGCAACGAGAATGGATTAGTTCAAAGTCACTGGCCTTTAATTCAATTCAGTTTTATTTATATAGCGCCATATCATAACAAAGTTATCTCAGGGCACTTTTTCAAATAGAGCAGGTCTAGACCGACTCTATATTTATTGTGCAAGCTAGCAAGCTGATAATGATATTTCTCTTTATAAATCCGATTTTTTTTAAAATAATGTTAGTCAAACTATAATAACAGTGTAACTTTACTTACCTCATCTATCAGCATGACGACGGTCGATCATGTTCACTCTACTGTATGTCATGTCACTGTTTTGGCCGATGCCCAGGATGCTCGTTCGCGCCTACTGTGTGCGAGCACAAGAACGAGCAACAAGGCTGACTGCTATTGTCTTAACGGCCACTGGTGTCACCAAAAACAACGACTTTCTGAAAAATACACACAGCCCCTTTAAGGAAAGATCATGGTTTGGGTTCAAATAAATACTAAGTAATGGAAGAAGGAAGCCCGTTGCTGATAGGGTGGGGAAGCGCTGTGACATGGCTGTGGGGTTTGTTTTTTTGTTGATGGGCAATACAGTTGAAAACGGTTCAACTCTCGAGGATACTGTATAAATGGATGACCTGTTAAACCACAACAGGCAACCAGTGAGTGACAAGGAATATGGAAAAACCAGTCTGTATTTCCATCTAGTTTTTACATTTTACAAAACGGGCCTAAAGTGACCCACAGACAACTACTACAGTATGTTTCTTTTAGCTCTCTTTTTGTAGCCTGTTTCTTAGCCTATTTGTGCATTCAGCAAATTCTATGCTGGACTTCTGTAATGCTAGTTATGTTTTCTCCACATATCCCCTTTTTCTTAATGTGTGCATGTGTCTTCCTCTTTACTTTTGAATGTGTACGTGTATATTCATGTGTGTTTGTGTGTGTGGTCGTCTAATGTTGGCTGGCCTGATGTAATCTAACAAACACAATGAGAGTTGATGGGATGGGATGGAATCCAGCCAGGCCTGGCTAGATTTCAGGAGTGTTAAAAGCTGCAGGCGTCACAGTGGAGCGTTGCTCCACGCACATCTCTCATCAGCCAACCCAACTGTGATTACTCGTCTGCTGCCAGTGGCTGATGCTCAGAAATCACTGCAGGTCCCAGGCAAACACAATTATGGAAGGGGGGAAATCCAGAAATTCTGGTGCCAGCTGTATGTGTGTCTATACAATATCTGTGTGAGAGTGTGTGTGTGAGGTCATTTTATTACACGGTTTCAGAGCCAGCCTGCTTCCCCTCTCTGCCATCCAAATCCTAAGTTAGAAAAAGCACCTCTGGGTGCTGCCAGGAGTACCAGGGATAGATTAACAGAGTTACAGAGAGCTATGACGCACGTGTGATGAAAGCTTAAAACACATGCACACACACAGAGACACACACACCACTACAGAGAGAGAAAGAGTGGGCTCTCACCATGTCCCCACAGTATCAAGTAGGTTGCCAAGTACACAAAAAGTCAAACAATGCTAGAAGGACAACAATCACAATGGGAGTGTGACAAACAGTGTTTAAAAAGAGGGGCTCAGTCTTGGACCTAATTTGCGTAATTAGACAGTGTTTGATTTATCGAGTGTGTTGGGTTTTGCTTTGTCCTCTTGGTTTGGGTTTGTTTTCACAGATGACTGATGGCTTATGGGCGGAGGGCTTTGCAGGATTTTTTCCGTGTTTGTTACAGCCTGGACCAGGGCTGTTGTCTGTCTAAAACAGAGCTGGTGTTTGGAAAATGGAATTCTCTGCGGGAGTTCCCTCTCTTTCACATGCCCTTCTCTCTTTAGCTCATATCCTTGTTTTTTTCAACCTTTTTTATATCAGGAAATGCTCTCAAATATGAGCTATTAAAGGATAAGAACAGTCTTATCTTTTTAGTTCATCATCTCTATCTGTAATAATAATGGCATTGTAGTTAATAGCTGAGATCTGGGACCACAGTGATATAAAGAAGTCTGTCAGGTAAAGAAATAGGAGCAGTCAGAAGAGCAGACAGGTTGGAAACAAAACCCCAGGTTTCAAGCAAAACTCAGTGCTTGAATTTGACAGGTACAATTTGACAGGTACAGTACTAGCCCTTCTCATTTTTGCCCACATGAGTACCAGTACTTCCTGTGGCATACGGTCACCTCCTACTGAAGCTGGAACGTTATATGTATCTAAATTAAAATGAAAACTGTGGAAAAAATGTCCTTGTTCAAATGAATTTGAAAACGTGAGAATAGATATCTAAGGAAACATCAAAGATCTTCCCCGTTGCTAAACTAAGTTGCTGACTTCACAGGTCCAGTTGTCCATTACATTCATTTAGCAGATGCTTCTGACCATAACGACTTATAAATTGTCTCACAGCTGGCTGCTGGTCTGATCATCTGACTGCTTATTGACCTGTTGGACTTTGATGTAGAGACGTTATCGTGTTTCCCAATTAATACCCAAGTTGTAACACAGTGGAATCATGCTTTAATATCTCTTTCTCCCTCATTTTGAAGTAATTGTTATAACGTTTTCTGTTTTATGTCTTATGTCATGTTTCTCTCTATTACTGTGACTGATATAATACAACAGGCATTCAACCTACTGTATGTCTACTTCATTAAAGCTTTTACACAAACTGATCTAAGTTCTTGGTTTCTGGTAGAAAGTCAAATCTGGGTTTTAAAAAGCTTTCTTTAGCCGTGGGGAGCATGCATTAAAATGTTTTACCTCCATCACCGTAGTTCCCACTGGTTTATAATTGAAGCTTTTCCATGACTGCTCAAAAATAACACCTTCCTCGACCATAGTTTGGATTTGAGTGGGTGAGTGACCCTGAAATATACTCACTTCCCTCCTCAGCCTCTTTGATATTTTTACAGGCCCAATACAGTGAATGGAGAGAGAGGGATGAAAGCGTGAGAAACTAAAGTTAGTCTCCATTTCGAGTATAGAGTCAATGCTAAAGATAACGTGGGGTTTAGAGGTCCTAATGAAAACATATATATATATATTTACACTCACATACTGTGTAGTCCATGCAGCAGTCCTAATATGGACCCATTTCCTGGTATTTCAATCATGTTTTTGGCTTGAATCTTGCAAATCTGCTCTGTATAAAACTCAGTTACTCAGTTATACAGGCACACAGGGAGATGTTCTTATTGTATGGCAGGGGACCAGCAGTGTGTAGGGGAGCTACGGAATGTGTGTGTGTGTGTGTGTGTGTGTGTGTGTGTGTGTATTGGTTGCCTAGGCTGAGTGGAAAGCAGCGCAGATTAACAGGTGTCTGTGTGACACTTTATAGAGCTCCACCTGGCCAGCAGGAATTTTAACTGGTTGACTGACTAATCTTTACCGACCTCCCTGTCCTCCTTTGTGGTCTTGACACATGTACAACACTCACTGCAGTCACACAGCAGTGTGTGTGTGTGTGTGTGTGAGAGAGAGAGAGAGTGTGTATGTTTGTCCCTGTGAGAAACATTTAGGCCATCAGAATGACATTTTTGCTTTTTTGCTAATTCGGGTATGTTCCAGGAGGCTTTATATGGCACCTGTTGGAGTAGGGGGAGGTGGGAGGTGGGTAAAGAAAGTAAAGCAGATGGAGATGGGAGGAGGGCACCTTTGGGCTCCATGTGGAACATCTTACACAGTAACTGACCATAAAAATTAGATTAGTGTACAAAAACAAAGTCTGTTTCTCATACAATCATAGTCCTGTCTGTATTTGATTAGGAGGACATTTTGTAGTTGCATACTACCCCTTTTACTGTCCAGTAGATGTAGTTTACCACAGTGCCCCATGGTTTGTTACAGGAGAAAAAGGTTTCACCCAGCCTTATGATAGACAGAGCCAGTCTTCTTTATAGAAATAATTTATTGAAGCATGTGTCAGTGCTGCCAGGGTACATAAGTCTTGTGTGTCACATAAGCTTTATGTTTCTTTGACTGGTTATGTTGCTGTTTGCCAATTTCACTAATTGTGTTATTGTTTTTGTAGTCTACACAGCGATCTGTAAAATGTCAATAAAAGGCGTGTTTATGAACTTAATTTTATCATTCGTTTTATTTACATTTGGCGGTGAAACTGCACTTCGTCTTTGCCATTCTTCTTATTGACAGGTCTAATGAGTGGTGGAGTGGGCAAGTATTGATATGCAAACAGAAGATTAAAGGCTTTTCAACATCCATTTATGGCTAACCATGGGAGTGGAAATGAGGCTTGTGAACACAATGATTGAGATTTATAAAACAGAAGCAGTCTGTGTACACGTAAGTTTTATGCATCGGGTCCATCTGTCTATTAATGTCACCCCTATGTGAGCATGGATCCAGGTGTGAAGGCCATAGCCAAACCTTCATCACGCTAGTAATGTATCCTTTAAAATGTTGTGCAAATTTTAAAACCCATAGGTCTTGTTCTGACTGCCAGCCCAAATCATTTCCAGTTTGTATCCAGATTGGTTTTAGAAAGTCTGAACAGCAAGAAGCTCATGAAATGCGATTTTTGCAAATCGTATCCAAGCCACATTTGGAGGTGGTTTGAAATGCGATTCCAATCGTATTTCTACAGATGCGTCTCAGTCGGGTCGCTCTGGCTGCTCAAATCGGATGTCAAAGTGTCTATTGCGTCACTCGCAACGCAACACACAACAACAACGTCAAATCCAGAGTGACAGAAGTGCATCAGAGCGGATGTATACCAGCCTCCATCCCACGATGGAGGAGTTCTGCAGCCTGACTTGATTATTTGGAGGGCGAGATGATGGATCTCCAATTCTCGTGCTTCTGTGTTGGAAAGCCGCGTCACCAGCGTACGTAGTTACTGACGCCTACATCATTACCACAGCAACCCATGCAGATAGGTTGGTGATGTCTGGACACACAAATACAATCTGATCACTTGCAAATAACAGTGTGGACAGTCTGTCTTAAAGATGCCTGCAGTCTGAACAAAGCCATTGTCAACCACACAGGTGTTTTCACTTATGTTACCTAATTAGACCTCTTTTCAGGACTGTGTGGGCATGTACAGTCTAGGCTTGATTGACATTTCCCTCACTCTCCTGTAAAGAATTTGTGACATCACGTAATACTAAGCATAGCTCCATTCAGCTTTAACATGACTAGAGGTCTAATCAGAGAAATTAAACAGACTTGTTGGGTTTCTTACCTACAGACAAATCTAGAAAAATGTGTTTCCATCAGTTTTTACTGTTTTCTTATGCATAAAGCCTTTATTATTTGACTATGGCCATTTTATGTTTCTGTCTCCTGAGGTTTCAGTTTTATATTTACTTTATGTGAGCTCACCAAAGCAATTTCCTATGAACTGTGTATAAATGGCAATTAAGTACTGAATCTCTTCAATAAGCCAACTTTTCCACCTCAGTCAAGTGTAAAAACATGTATGTGATATTTCTGCTTCTTTATTCTTTATTATTATTCTTTCTATACACTCAGTTTTTTTTGTTTTGTTTTGTTTTGCAAAACTGCAAATTGAAAAAGGTGGACAGAAACAGACTTACTTACTGGTTACTGGTCATTACTGCACTAGCAACAAAATGAGCCAAGCTGAAATTGTTTGAAATTACATTACAAAGATGTGGTGCTGCTTTTCACGTCTCCTACTGCTGTGCAAATGGAAGATACTGTTAAAATAGACTGTTACAAACAACTACAGCTCTCCTGAGATATTTACAGCAAATATTGTTGTATTGACACATACCCTTGTATGTTTATTGTTCCTATATGAATCAGATTCAGAACTAGAACCACTGGGTTAAATAAATGCTCGATTCTTACTATCTTTATTGCTTCCTGACCTCTCTCCACCACCCAGCATCCTCCTGGCTTCCTGTGAATTTATCAATATACTTGTGATAGCAGGTATTCCAAATGCCACTGATATGATGATATGTAGGCTAACTGTTGGCTGCTGTTCTGTTTTCATCTGGGAGGATTAAATAACTGATTTTTACTTTGTTTTAAACGAAAGTCTATGCCCAGAAGTGTGTTACGATCGTAGGATGTTACTGCCAATGTGTTTATAGCAAAAAGGAGTGCTCTGACACATGTGAACACCAGGAAAGCTGCAGGCGCAGATGGCCTATCTGGGCGAGTACTGAAGTCCTGTGCTAATCAGCTAGCTTCAACCTCTCCCTGGCCAGGTCCGTGGTTCCCACCTGCATCAAGAGATCCACTATTGTCCCTGTGCCTATAAGAATGCTTCTCCAGCCTGCATGAATGACTACCGACCAGTGGCCCTTACCTCAGTGGTCATGAAATGCTTCAAGAGGCTGATCAAGGACTACATCTGCGCCTTCTTCCCTTGTGCCATGGACCTGCTGCAGTTTGCATAATGGCCAAACTGATCCATGGATGACGCGGTCTTCCAGGTTCTGTACACCACTCTCTCTCATCTTGACAGCCAGAAGGGGGGATCATGAAGGATCCTCACCACCCCAGCAACGAACTGTTCCAGTTGTTGCAGTCAGACGAGTGCCTCGGTAGTCACGCAGCCAAAGCAAAAAGACTGAGACTGAGTTTCTCTCCTCAGGCCATCAGGCTTGTGAACACTGATCTCACCAGGGCCCCCCCATTAAGTTTCACATACTCTTCATCTCATGCACACACATATAAGTACACATAGGCACATCAAATATTTCTTTTCTAATTTTCATATTTTATATATATTAAAAATATAAATATATATTAATATTATTGTAAATATTGTCATTCCTTTTTGTTCTCTTTTCTCTTTGTTCTGTGTTCTGCGCTATCTCTGTGGGCATTGCCATTTTTCATTACACTGCACATCCTGCATGTGCATGTGACAAAGTTCTAAAGAGTCTTGAATGTAGTAAAATAAAGAAGAGAACAGAATGAAGAGACAGGGAGGGACACAGAGGTCAGAGGTCATGGCTGAGGACCTGTTCTTGTTTATCTGTTCAGTCTCTCTCTCTCTGAGCTCCCAGGCAGATTTTATGAAGAGCAACATATGAGTCCATTTTCATGCTTGAGTATTTTGGGTTACAGTTACATTCCTGCACCTTTGGGTCAGTGGAAACACATGATCAAAAAGAAGAGGTTTGAAGAAACGCCTCATGTGTTGCTGATTACTCATTACAAGTCATCATCTGCACACTGTAAACACACACTATGAGCGCATTAGAACCATTTTATGCAACATTTGTTTTTGAGCCTGTGTTGGGATAGATGAGAGTTTTTCCATGACTGCTTACACCCCAGCACTCAAACGTCTTTACATGTATGCATGTTTCTGTCTAACAGTGCTTGTTGCTTAGCAACAGTAAATTAATGGCACAAAGCCAACACAAATTTATGAAACTAAAATCCAAGGTTTAACCTTAACTGTTAGCATTAATCACAATATAGCACTCCTTCTTTTATGTTATTACTTCATCATAGCATTATAAAGCTAATTTGCAAAAGCCCTGAAGCTTCAACAGTCATACTAGATTTATTATGAATATGATTTACATCATTACACAACACCTACATTTCTACTGAAATTAGAATGTAAGAAGAGTGCCAAGTGCCAAGAATGCTCTTATGGTGCTGATGTCAAGTCAAGTCAATTTTATTTAGATAGCCCAATATCACAAATCACAATTTGCTTCAAGGGGCTGATGGTACTCATCATATAAAGTTTAGGTGATCTTCAATCTACAAATGATGTATATATGGTATATACGAAAACAATTATGACACATGAGCAATTATGCAAACTCCCTCCAGGCTTTGCCACAGTAAGTACAATCACAAAAGACCATGGGAGTTTCAACCACTGGTCATCATGCTCAAGTATGTGGAGAGGGTGTGTCTGATATTTAATCTGTCTGCCACTTTGCTGTGGACACAGAGGGCACGCGCAGAGTGGGAGGAGGACTGCAACTGATAAGCTATACAGCACAGTTGTAGGGGGGATATATGTGAAATTAATACTGGTTTTAATTTGATGGTTGCAAATATAACCGCTTCCTCCAATTTGGACTCTGCAGCACTCCATTTGCTCAAATGTCAGCACTGTCAAGACAGTTTGTAATTGTCAACACTGCGAGTTTGCGTATTAACCAAAGATCAACTCTACATGAAAACACCACCAGAGTCATAACTCTAACTACAAAAAGTGGATCTCTCAGGTGATTGTTGTCTGTACAGTGCGAACAGCAATTACAATTAGCCAAAGCAGCTGGACTTTTCATGATGCAGATGTGCCAAAATGTTAACAAATTGGTTTTGTTCAGATTAGCAGTGCAGTGTAGAATAAAGCTGACTGGTGTCCCACAGGTGTTATTTTTACCTCATGATCCTTGACAGAAGAGAGAAAACTGAGATGAAGTTAGGAACCTAGCGTTCTCTTTTTTTTTCATAGACACATCAGACCAACATTACATTCATCTGGGCCTGCTCCCAATATATACACAACTTTCAGATTTGAAAGAAAATCACACAAGATGGTCCAGTGCATTTCTGCATTGTCTTGTATTTTTTCACCAACCTCCCGTTCTATATTAACAACTGATACTCCACCCAGGCCATCAACAGTTACGCAGCTTTTATTTAGACTCAGTCTAGACTTTTTTTTCTTTATTTGAAGGTCAGGTTCAAATACAAATCACATTTTATAATTATTTTCTTATTTGGTTAATTCAGGTACGTTTTTTTATATATATACATATACATAAGTATAAATGACCAAACAGAAAATGAAGCAAACTAGACCATTTATAACGACTTCAGATATAAACCATACCACCACCATAAATCCGAATACAGATATTTTTGTGACATAAGCAGATACAGATAGTAGCTTTGCGTTACTCTAGAATTTACCTTTTCATTCATTCATTTCAGTTCATTGATTACAGAGTCAGTCGTCAACAAAAACTATGATGAAAAATATTTGTTAACATTTTCCATGACAATAACAGGACTGAAACAAAAAAGTAACCATTGAAAATGAGAACTATGAGGAAATGTATTACATTTTATTCGTCAAACAAATAAAAACTAAATGATAGACAAATGGAGAAATTAAGTAATTACCCTACTGTTTTAATGTAAAGTCTTATTCAGTGACCTGCATGACATTCTGTCTCTGTCAGTAATGTTATCTGACATTATCGGTTCTTGGAAGAAACAGGTTTATGGACTAAACTACAATCCACTGAGAATTAGACAAGAAGTGACAACAAAGCACGCCA
Organism: Macquaria australasica; assembly: GCA_005408345.1. Classification (NCBI taxonomy): domain Eukaryota; kingdom Metazoa; phylum Chordata; class Actinopteri; order Centrarchiformes; family Percichthyidae; genus Macquaria; species Macquaria australasica. The sequence goes on from SEMN01000647.1 coordinate 240,343, forward strand.
TTTAGGAAAAGCAGCTAAGCTAATGTAATGTTATCAAGTGCTGTGGATGTTACATTCCAGGATTAATGGCATCAGTCCACCGTCTAAAGCTCCCTATGGATGTTTAGTTGTTTAGATGTTTTAGCGTCTCCTCTCAAGCTAAACCCAGACACTGATCAGTATTTTAGTGAAAAAGTGAGTGAATCCAACATCTGAATGATTTGCTGGACATGATAACTGGATTCACTGAGGAGAGTCAGTCTGTTGTATCACAAGGACACTGCGTGTGTGTGTGTGTGTGTGTGTGTGTGAACATGTTAACAGTGCCTTTCCCACTTACCTTGCGATATGACACCTGTAACCATGGTAACTGTACACAACAAAGATGGCGACAGTTCTAGAATTACTGTGCTGAAATGAGTCAATTTTGGTCCAGAATTTCTCTTTTATACGTAATGCTGTGATGGTGTTCAGAAACACTGTACTGTCAGTTTAAAGAACAATTTGCAGGGAAAATGTAGTGAGTGAAGCAACAACAAGGTTCTTGAAGTCTCTAAAAATTATTTCGGATATAATCAATCTTGTCCGATATAATCAAAAACTGTTCACAGATATGATTAATGAGAAAATGACATGTCTCTCTCTCGCTGCACAATAAAGAGCTTCATAAGGTGACAGGTAAGTATGGCTTACAATGCTGGCTCAGGCAGAACAAAATACAACACTAGACTCATATGCACATAAAATAAGTATGTCTTAATTATACCTACTCAATCATGTTTAGGAAAATTAGCATATCTACATGTTCTGGGTGCACGATCTTTAAACTAGAAGTCCCTTAGTGGAGAACAACTTCTACAATAGCAGTGATCTGCAGGGGATTTCACTAAGGTGGGTTGCAGGGTTCCTCACACATTGCATTCCACATTGCAGTCCAGCTGCACCACTGTCACATCTCAATCACAGTTCAGATGTCCACAGTAATCATTTCAGAGGTGGGGTGACTTATGTATTATATATATATATATTACAAAAAACTATTTTTGCTTTATGTATGTAAAGTCAAATGTATAATTTGATTATACTGTATATTATATTATTCATTTCATGTCAACTGTCAATAAATATGAACATTTATATGCATCCACAATTGAATTTTTATGCTTCAGAGATGCAAGCTGCAGCAATAATAGACCCAGTGCGTAAAGATACCAGGCAAAAAGAGCTGTGAGTGAGACTCTCTCAAGTCCTTAAAGGCCTAAAATGAGCTGTTTTTTTATGCAACAGTCAAACATACTCATCTAAGAGCAGTGTAACGTATAGCGCACTACTGAAACCAGCTCCAGGTTTCCTTCACACTTTATACTGAGCAGGGTGTTAAACAGAAACACGTTACATGTGTAAGATGATTCAGCACTTGTGATAGGAAGTCAAAGTGTATTTTTTGTGACTGTGATTAAAACTCTGTGTGACTATAAGACAGCACCTGGTTACTCCTGGACTCAGACCAACTCTACACAGAACACATTTTTTCTAGTCACTCAGTCACAAAACACACACACACACACACACACACACACACACACACACACGCACGCACACAGGGACACAGAGTATAGGAACTCTGAGAGGGAAGTGGTTTTATCTTGCCCATAGTTGTACCAGAAAACTCAAAGTCTGTACCACAGAGAGGAAAGCGTGTGTGTATGTGTATGTGTGTGTCTGTGCAAGCACATGTTTATGGGTGCATCTTAGATTTAACAAAGGGAAGATCATACCCCTACTGATTTGAAAAACAACTTACTGCACACACTCACAGTCTCAATGTACATGATAACTTTAATCAGTTTAACTCATACATTTATATGAAAGTGTGTACATTTCCTTTAATTCAAATTATGCTCTGCTTTAGCCTGCAATGCCCTGACTCAAGATCAGTTAGATTTTACATGGCATTTTGCAGATGTGAACCAGTTCTGTACTAAAACTACTACAAATGCTCTTTATTACAAAATTAGGATGACCACATTTTAAAGTCACACCTGCTTTCACAGAATTATGACTTAAATGAACTAGATACTGTATACACTGTAAAGCATTTCAAGGTTGGTTAAACTTAGAAACGAAAGTTCACCTGCTGCCTTAAAAACATGAGTAAACTAAACTTGAAGATAACCTTTGTTTCAACTCAAAAAGTTAAGTTATACAAGTTGGTTAACTAATGATCATTTGTTGTTTTAACTTGATACTCTGAGTTAAAACAACTTACTATGTTACATTATCCATTCAAAAAATCTCTGAAATATATTTCAGAGATTTAACAGAAACATTAGACTTTTATTTTCCAAGTTTTGCAGTAGAACTCTTTACATGTCCTCTGAGAATGCTATGTGGGAATGTGAATTCATACTTTTCCTTTTAGTAATAAACAACAGCTGCCCATGTTTATGTTTTTACAGCATCTTTATCTGCAGATTTCTGCTCCAGATGTGTGTTATCTATCTACCACCTATCACAGCAGTGCACAGGTTCATGTCCCCATTACTAGACCACAGGGTGACTTCGATACAAGGGCACCAGGCTTGTCACAGCCCTGTGGCAGGTGTGGCCTACCATTGTGGTCAGATGCATCTGGGGCTGTAGCATACTCATATATACACACATATATAATAATACACAAATACACACGCTGACATTTTTTAATCTACCCTGTAAAGTGAAGTTTCTTTGCAGATGCAGTCATGGTTGACACAAGAACCTCTTGTAAATCACACAGCTGCTGGTCCCAGTTGTGTTAATTTAATCATAATACTCAAAGGATGGACAGGTTTGAATCAAGCATGGCCAATAATTTGCTAGTAATTCTGAATATGAATGTCTGTATGTTTTTTTTGTCCTGTCATAGACTGCCATTTTAGGCCATCACCTTAGGGTCAGCTCTACGTGGTTAAAAAATCTGACTCAGCTGATGGATGTTTATCAGGTTCACCAGTACTTTGTCAGCTTCAGCTGTACTTCATTAGCATCAGCAGTAGTTTGTTAGACTCTGCTCTAAGCTTCATCTGTTGCAATGTTGCAGCTGAGCCTGACAAAATACAACTCAAAGAAAAAGTGCCTGGCAGCTGAAAGTGAAAGACTACAGCTGAGTCTGATCAATGTTGAGGTGAAGAACAACTTAACACCTGGCTTTAACATGATCAACCCCCCTCACATAATTATGTTGAAGCATCCCTCTATCTCCCTTCTAACCTTCTAACCACCCCTGGCAGTGTTAGGTTAGGTTTTGTTCGTAAGAAGAGGAAGAGGAGGAATGGAGAATGGCAGGGAGGCGAGGCAGGTTGGCAGGCAGACAAACTGGAATCCACTGTGGCTGAAACAACGATCTGGCGATAAGTGGGAGGAAAGCCAGGGTTGATAAGTTGCAAGTTGATAAGCTGATTGTAGACAGGTGTGCGGGTAGGCAAGATACAGGTGAGCGGCAAGGTGGGGACAACACACACACACACACACACACACACACAGAGGCAAACCAGGGACATGGAAGACACAGGAGTGGGGAACACAGTGAAACACAAGGGAAAGACAGGGGCACGGCCATGGCCATGACAGGCAGGGTGTTACCCCATCTGTGCTTCAGTTTAACACACCTGTATATAGTTATTATAACTGTGACCTGAAACTCACGCATAACTGCATCACAAAGTGTATTTTTTACATGACAGGGAAAGCAGTGACAATGACTCCAGTTCTGCAAGTGACCAGACCATTTGCAACGAAATTTTAAAATTAATTTAAAATTCATTTAAAGTGGAAGACTTCTTCCACTGGGTCTCTTACCCCCCCGACAGCCAGATGGTGGTCCAGAGCTGTACTTGCTTGAACCTCTCACTAAATTTAGCAAACTTCTGCAGATGGGGCAGGAGCAGTGGATAGTGATAGAATAGTGGTTGTTAATGAGTGGTAGAGAGAATTCAATCTCTTTGCAAATTTAAATTCTTACAAGTCCTGCTATACCTCCCATAGTAGCTCTAGTTCCTTCCCTGCCAGAGAGATGTTCCACATCCCTGTAACCAGTCTGCTAGGCTGGGGGTCAACTCTCAGCCTTTGCCTGCCGCCCGGCTGGCAATGCACGCAAAAATGTCTATCCGGAGGTGCTGTGCCCAAAGAGCGGTAGCTCCGTGTAATTCTTTCCCTCCCAGGTCCACCTCCAGGAAGGCAGCAATTTTCTTTATTCCAGGCTAGGTGCTGCAGCTCCTTCTTGGCCGATTCATGGGGTCTGTGAATAACTCTTAGTCTGGTCCCTCCCCTTGCCTTGGGAGACCCCACCCGGAGCAATTGCTCCCAACATGCAGCTCCCAGGGTCACAAAGACCCAGAAACCCCTCCACCACAATAAAGTAGCTATTGTTGGAGGGGATGGGGATGAGCCTGATCCTAAAATGGCCACTACAATGGCAAACTCCTATCTACTGTTTGCTGGATTCAGCTTTGGTCCCCCATGACCCTGACAAGGAATAATAAGCCTTGTCTGCTTTGCACTGTTTAGGGAAAATGTTGGGTTGCAATGTGGCTTTTAAATAAACACTTGCCACCAGCCAAATACCTACTGTCCAATCACTATTGACGATTCAGTTTTTCTATTCATGATTCTATTCAGCTATTCAGTGGATGAAAATATGACTCCATTCCACTCAATGGCCAATTGCCTAAGCATTAGCTTCACACCCTGGTATGTTTACAAGAGTGTTCATTTTGTTAAAAGCACATGGAGCATAAATAAAATCCTAAACTTTGCCTCACTTTCACAGTTTTCACAGGAATTGTAGAAAAAGCTGTGAAAAGAAGAATAGCCTGACTTTGGCTAAGATCCCGAGGTTTGGTAAACTGCTGCCTTCTCACTGAGGGGAAATACATATATTACTGCACTGAATCACACTGCTCTGACCACAGAGGGAGTATAACAGATACACAAAAACTTACACACAGACAGAGGGAGTGACCCAATGTCGTCCACTAGAGAGAATGAGCTAAGGCCCAGCTGTGTGTGTGTGATGATAAAATTGCGATTGCATTGACCTCAGTGAGAGCGTCAGACTGAAAGCAGAAATGATGTAACACAGCACACGAGGAGAGCAAGAGATGGACATAGCCAGGCAACACAAAGTGTGGGAAAAACGGAAAGAGAGGAAAAAGTAATAGAGATAATGAAAACTGTGCTAACAACAAGGCTGAGATGCTTGGTACAAAAACAAACTGTAACAATTTCCAACAGCTGGGGCATAAACAATCCAAATCACATACACCTTATATCACTGCCAACTATTTTCCAAAACATATGTTATGTTTTTAAAGCTTTTAAAATGTCTCCTGCCTTCCAGCCAATCACAAAATAAAATTTTTCTGACTTGCAAAATTGAGTTTGAGTTTCTGACATTTGTGTTGTTCTAATGCTGTACCTAATTAAATGGAAAATAATAGCTGCTACGAGCGTAAAGAACATTCTAAATGTGAAATGCAAAGGCATGTTTGTGGAATCATTAAAATTTGCACTATGCACTGTAAAAAGCACTGAATATCTTTGCTTACCACGTTTACTAACTGGAAGTGATGTCACTACACTGTGGACCTTCAAGAGCACAGAGCAATAATGTCTATTGTCAATGTCATCAGCTAACCTAAATCAAACTTAATGCTGGGGTAGGCAAAACCTGTGCGAATCTATGCAAAGCACTCCGCTAAGCCCCTCCCACCAAACCCACAACTTCAAACAGCAACAGGAGGAGTCGGTTGCCCTGCGAAACCTCATGCCTCGTAGGGCTCGCTCTCCACGGCGTGAGCCTCACCAAGACCCCGGTCCCTCTCGCCTCTTGTCTTCTCAAAGACGCCCCTCCAAGAACACCATAGCAACCACCTTTTTATATCCTACAAACTGCCTGCAATACCCATACCACCTCTAACACTCTAGCAAATACTAAACAACCACCTAGCATCACTGCAGATGCTGCCTAGTAACTCCTGGGCAACCACCCAAACACTCTAGCAACCACTGAACAACAAGGGAATATGTAATTAACAAGCCCAAACATCTTCATCAATAACTATTTAAAGGGGGGAAGTTGAGGGACTCAAAGGGATTTTTGTTAAATTGTCCAAATCGATGTCGCAGAAGCCGAGATATCCTAACTCTTTTAGTTCCTAGATGGATCAAGTTCCAAAAACAATGGATCATACACTTCCCATTATGCAACTTAATAGCATCTTTTTGTTAGGCCTCTCTGCCTGATAAACGCCAGCATCTCTCAAACTCCACGCTCCTAGTTTGTTATGCAGAGTTCTGTTAAAAATGTTTGGCCTCCAAGCCCAAGCCAAGATGACATCAATATGGCATCGTCAGGGGTTATTTGAATTGACAAAGCTTCTCCAGAGCCACAGATGACATTATACAACTGTTTTCACAGGCTGAGAAGTTCTCCCCATGGCGAATAAACTGGTCTTCATTGCCCTAAGTACCATTGCCCTTTACCATGGTCTAGTGGTAACATCTGAGTAACCACCTTGTATGTAGCAACACTCTAGCTACCAGTTATGAAATAAAATCCACTACCTAGAAAGGTTTTAGCAATGAACTACTGTCTTTGGCTTAGTAAGCATTTATTTAATATAAGATAAGATAAGATAAGCCTTTATTGTCCCACAGCGGGGAAATTTTTATATATGTCACCTTTTTAAATATATGTCACCTTTTTAAATTTTCTATCCAATGACACCTCCTTTCAGAAGCAATGTAACAATCGTTACAGCAACAACAATTCAATTGGATCATATGCAAAAAATTAATGTCAGAAGTAGAGAAAGGGAGGTAAGATCCAGAAGAGGGAAAACAAGGAAGAAAGAAATGTTAACCAGTTTGTTATTGTGAGGGATTCTGGTTGTCAAGGCAATGGAGGGGGAAACCCACACAGCTGTTGTCCAGCTAATGTTGCATTCAAGTCCTATGAGGAAATTGGAGATACTGTTCAAGGCTTTATACTAGAAAGTGCTGTTCAAGTCTTTCATGCAGTAAATCTTGCTTTAATGATTTTCTACAAATTCCTGAATTCTTGGTAAATAGTTGGTGTAGGTCACTATTTCCCTCACCAGCATCCAAAGAAACACATTTAATCCAGCTAATGGACTGACATATACACTTGAAATGACACAATGCACAAAAATGACTTTGATTACATATGCCATTTTGTGGTCATAACATACCAAGAAAAGACAAAACTGCTTGTTGAAAGAAGTAGTTGGGGTGGACATTTTAAAAATCTTTATGCAAAATATATTATTTACTAAGTTCAACTATCAAGTGTGATTTAAGATGTTCAGAAGGAAATTCCCATAGAAGTGAATGCAGCATAAAGGCAGAGAGAGCAACCTAAGTATGGAGGGCTGGAGGAGGACGGACTGCAATGTTGGTGTAACGTCTCCTCAGGATCTGCTGGCTCCTGATTGGCTGGTGGGGGAGGAGGAGGAGAGACCAATGGCAGTATCTTACTGTTCTGTTGAGCGCCAGGCTGGGTTTCATCATGTGAGAGGCCCAGTGCACTCTTTAACACAAAGCAGATGTCCTCAACCTCACTGGTGCCACTAACACTCTCACTGTACCGATGGAGCAATCCTCTATCCCATCTATCTCTTCCTCCACTCCTTTTGACCTCTCTCAATCACTTGCTACCTTCCCTCACTCCCTTCTGGCTCTTTCACACTTTCCCCCAATACAGTAAAAAAGGCTCTGTATAAGCCTAGAAAAAGGTTTTTGCAGTGTGTAGTATACCTACCGTTAACCTTGTACACTCTTTGAAACTCTCTACCAAGCGTCAGAAAATACATCTTTAGGTACCATTGCACCATTGTAGAGCATCGTTTTCAAGCATACACTTGGGAATTGTGGAAAGGTTTTCTGGGAAGAGTGGTGCAGGGGTGAAACACCAGCACTGCATAGATGGTACAATTCCCGGTAATGTACGTGGGTGGGAATTCAGTGAAGGATAATATAGGGCTGGGCAAGATGGCTTACAAATAATATCTCGATCTTTTTAGGCTTTGCCGCGATATACGATACATATCTTGATATACACATTTTCTCTAAAATAACATGCCATCAATTCTCGAAAAGTGCAAACATATGATAATCTTATATGCTGATTTTATAGAATATGATGCATTGCTGTAGATTAAACTACCCAACAGTATATAAAGAAGTTAAAATGAGCACAACCTTAGACATCTAAAGCAGTAAAATGCAACACACACATTAACACAGCAGTAAAATTAATCTAGAAACATCATATATAATAGTAAAACACTGACTAGCACACCCACAGCCTGACTGCACCTGTGTTACCAGCCTTCCCTAGCCTTCCCCTTTAAGGAAGTCTAGGAGTCTAGCAGGTTTGTTGTGAAAAGGGGGTCTTTCCCGGTGTGTGAGGGGTAGTTACATTACTTTGTCAGCCATAAAGAGTATAAATAAGCTCAGGTTGAAGCATAATCGTTACTAAAAGGTTGTGTGTTGTGTTTTCTTTTGTGATTTTTTTTTTTTTTTCCATGGCGGCCCGAGACCAGCGGAAACACTGAAAATTTCAATATAGCGATATTGCCCAGCCCTAGGATAATGTCTTTGTCACTTCACTAAGGTGTCTGGTTGGTTGAGGCGCCTACACAAAGTGGGTTGGATCTGGGTAACATGAATAACATGAACCTCAGTATGTGTCATGTCCCCCCAGGGAAGTTGGCAGGTGAAGAGAAGTGGGCTAATATCTACATGTGTATCAGAGGAAGCACATGGCTGTCTACAACCTCCCCACACATGGGTAGACACAGCATATAGCCCATGTGTACGGTATGCACAGTCATAAATTTTGGGCTACACACGCCTCGTGGACATGGGCAGAACCTTGCGGCTAGATTTAGATTTACATTTCATTGTCCCAGAGGGAGATTTGTTTTCACAGCCAGTACAGCACATAAACATACAGATATACATGGCAACATATGGATATAGATAATATATAAAGTCTCTAAAAGTAGAATGGGAGCCAGAGCCTTCAGCTATCAAGCTCCTCTCCTGTGGAACCAGATCCCAGTTTGTGTACGGGAGGCGGACAACCTCCTCACATTTAAGAGTAGGCTTAAGACTTTCCTCTTTGATAAAGCTTATAGTAGGGCTGACTCAGGTGACCCCTGAGCCCCCCCTTAGTTATGCTGCTACAGGCCTAGACTGCCGGGGGACTTCCTATGATGCACTGAGCTCCTTTCTCCTCCTCTTCCTCTCCATCTGTACGCCCTCATATCCCATCAATGCTTGTTATTAATTCAACTTCTTCCCGTAGTTGTGTGCTTTCTCTCCTCTCTCTCTCTCCCTCCACTTCTGTTGCTTTCTGCGGGTGTTTCTGCCTCTGGAGCTGTGGAGGTCTGGGTCTGTGGTTGCTGCCGCCTGCTGCCCCCGTGCTCCTGCTCTGCACCCGCTGATGCTATTGCTGTTGTTGCTGTTATTAGTATTGCTATTATAATGTTGCTCTTAGTGTTGTTTCTGTTGGTGTTAACATCAATGCCATTACCATATCTATGATGTATTGAGCTGCTGTATGTTCTCTTTCATCCTGCTCTCTCTCTCCCGCTCCCCCCTTCCCCCTTCAACCCAACCGGTCGAGGCAGATGACCGCACACCTTGAGCCTGGTTCTGCTCGAGGTTTCTACCTGTTAAAAGGGAGTTTTTCCTTGCCACTGTCGCATAGTGCTTGCTCATGGTGGGAACTGTTGGGTCTCTGTAAATATAAAGAGTCAGTCTAGACTTGCTCTATTCGAAAAAGTGCCCTGAGATAACTTTGTTATGATATGGCGCTATATAAATAAAACTGAATTGAATTGAATTGAATAAAATCTTCATGTATACATTCATGCATCCCATCTCAGCAGAGTCAGCGAGGCAGTTTGTTCAGGGCTGCTATGGCAGATGGGAAAAAACTCTTGCTGAAGCGAGCTCTTCTCCATTTTAAAGTCCTGTATCTTTGACCAGATGTGAAGGGTTAATTGAGCAGGTGATCAGTGTAGTTTGCTATTGTGAGTGCTCGGCGTATGATAGCTCTGTGGTTCATGTCTGAGACATTGGGTGTGGGAAGGCACATGATTTTGGAGGCGGTATGTGTGATGTTGGTAAGTTTGTTTTTGTTGGTCAGCATGGTGAAGAAGAAGGGGGAACAGTACATGCAGCATGATGGGCTGAATTATGCTTTTAAGCAACAACAGGAGGTGGGGGGCAACAGACTGATCTAAGTTTATGGATGACATGGAGACTTTGTGGGATCGTTTATGGATAGAAGTGATGTGTTGATCAAAACTGAGTTTATTGTCTATGAGTCCAAGATAATTGAAGCTGCTCACCTGTTCAACTGTCTTGCCATTGATGAAGGGGGCCAGTTATTTAAATTTGTCAGTGCACCATTGTGTGAAGTGAGAAATAGAGTTTTGATGAGTTATTTTCAATGAGTAGTAGTATGGCAGTGTCATGGGAGTATTTGTGGTATGTGGCTGGTAAGGTCATTTGTGTAGAGGGTGCAAAGGACTGGTTGGTAGTGGTTGGGTTCTGAAGGACAGGGTTCCTTGGGTACTGGTATGATGGTGGGTGTTTTCCAGAGGGTGGGATTAAGGCTATGTGGACATGGAAAGAATCATTTGAGCTTCAGCAGTTTTAAGGACCACAGTGCAGGGAAACTGGACAGAGAGAGGAGAAACTCCTGTCACAAACTGATGACATCTATGTAGCAACACAATGCGTCAGAAACCCCTAACCCAATATTTTCGATGTAAGCCTGCACACCAGCACATTGACATGGGTCAACACATCAGGGGGTGCCATTGTCCTGTTTGACTGATGTCAAGTGTCAATTGACACACATAAAATGATGTTATGTGACGTGGCACTTATCAAAGAAAATGTAATATTTCTTTTAAAAAGATATAAAACCACCACAAGAATATTTATAGTCTTGGGCTTCAGGGGAGAGTTTTGTTTTCCCACAATGGCCTGAATGATGTGGCCTACAGGGCAAAGACCAGAACCCTGTGTTGAAAAGTAAAAGAGCTCAGTCAAAAGTGGGAATGTTGTCCAGATCACGTTTATTTGTTTTTTTGCTCCTGATCATTGCAAAAATGTCATTATCAGCTTACAAAAGTGAGCATGATGTTAATGCATCTCACCGAGACATTGATTCTAGTCCTGCACTTTTGTTTTTCTTACCCATTTAAACTCAAGCACACTGTCACGTGTATGCCTCATGTATTCTGTCTCTCTCACACACTCTGTCCACTCCCCTCTTGTCAGTTTGTTCTGTTGGTTTTAGATCTTTAGCTTTGGCGTATCCAGATGCTTTCCCTCTAACATCTAAACATGTTTCAGGGTTTCATGCGACCACAAGCTTTGAGCTTGCTTGTTTATATACACAACAGGCTCATACACAGTAGATACACACAGAGGGTTCGTGTGTCTAACGGATAAGAAACACCTGTGGCTATATAGTCAAGTGGTTCTCATAGTATGTTTGGGCATACAGCGCGTTCACACACACACGACAAGCCACTAAACAGTCTGAAAGTGGTTACATCTTTGTCTCATTTTAAGATTACATCTTCATGGGGACAGCATGTCACCTCTCTTTAGAAAGGCTGGGCCTGCCTCAGCAGCTGTAAGCATGCTTTGACTCAATTCAACCAAATCTAAGTCAGGCTAACCTTGTGAACTCTGAGCAGCAGGTACACTGTAGCGGTAGATGGCCTAACAGATGGCGCTGATCACAGACAGAGGGATGGATGTGTGTGCATCTTTGTGTCTTCTGAGGACCTCTGAGGAAATCATGTAAAGTGAGAAAGCTTTGCCAGTTCTCACTGCTGCAAGGAGATTGTGGGTAGGATTTACTTTTAAAGAATTCCAATTCATTACAAACTGGATTTTGAGCATGAAAGTTCATTCTTAACCTTGGAAATAGTCATTTGACAAAAGTCGTTGACTTGCTAGCTTTTTCCGTAGCTTTCAACCTCATCTCACAGTCCTCATCAGCGGCTGGAACTGGCTCATTTGTCATTTGACAAAACCTAATTATGGAACTTTGGTCACGTGATAACAGGTGGTCATATTTGGGGGGAGACCCCCAAATAAACCAGAAACAGAGTAGACTGGGAGAGGGGTCAAAGGTCATCAACTAGGAGTCAATGGACGGCTGAGAAGATCAAGGAGGACATTGACATCTGACAACAGAGACCATCTTTGAACAGAGACAGGAGTTACCATCTCCCCCTGTAAACAATCAACTGTTATCACCTAAGTTTGGAACTTCGGTCACGTTATGGTAACTGGCAACAACTCCATTTGGCAATGAAGACCATGGGACAGGGTTGACAGTTGCAGAAAAAGCTAGCAAGTGGACCTTGAGTTAAGACTGTTCTGTCAAACTGAGGTCTTATTTATATTCTATTTGCCCATATTGTTTGTCTGTTGACTTCTTTTTAGCAATGTCTTCATGTTCACAGGTCTAAAGCAATTTCCTTAGTGAGTACAAGGATATAACTGATACAAATAATGGACACAGCTACAAAAATAAGACTCAAGCTGTAATACAGTAGAGATTTCCTTTAAGGTAAACTCCAGTTAAAATGACTTTCAATGATGGCCCTCACAAGTGCAGTTATACATAGTTTCTGCATTTCTTTCCCTCCTCTGTATTCCAGCTCCCCTATTAAACAGTGAAAGCCATGGCCAAATAACTCTCTCTCTCTTTCTCTCTCTGTATATCTCTCTCAGTACCAGTTTGTACCACAACTCCAGTTCTCAGTCATTTTGTTACATAACCCTCCCTACAGATGTTCCTCAGTCCACCTCAAGAAACTTTACTAGCATGGCACAAGATGCATTTCCAAACTATATGTGTGACCTATTATTAAAATACTTAAGCTCAGTTCACATACACAAGCACATGTATGTGGTACATGCAGTTAGATCTGTCATAGAGTTGTGATGGGTTTTTTTTTTTTTTCATGATCTCCTCAACCTTCCTCAGCATAGAAACACAGGACTCTGCTGGATAATTTCATAATACTAGAAGTCAGTGTTATGGCCATTACTTTAAAATTCAACTCTGTTTCTGAGAAACCAGTTTGCTATGGCTCTAAATACTACGATTACCACAAAAGCAACATCCACCATTGCCACGGAGAAGAAGCTGGTCAGAAGCGTGAATCAGAGCTGTAGCATGTTTTATGTCCACAGGCTTGCACCTTTGACTTTTTATCAAAGAACCAGGTATTTTCTAACACAGTTGTTGACTGATGATTCAAGTTTCATGTCCATCCAAGTCTTTGAGTGCTCCAACTGTCAGTCACATAACATTGCAAAAAAAATAAGGGAACCTTTACTTCTGGAACCCTGGTCACCCATAATTATCAGCTATTTACTCTTCTAAGGGGGTAGGAGTTATTTCAAGCACCCTGGGAGTAAAAATTAAAATAAGTTAAAATAATTTAAACTGATGGCCATAACATGAACCTGTCAGATCATTCAGGAGACTACTGTGTTCCTATGTTGAGCAACATTGAGAATGTCATTAGAAGAAACATTTGAAATAGGAAAAGTGGGGAAAAAACACAAATCATCCAACCATCCATATATCATCATATCATTTGAGATTTGAGTAATTTGGCCATTTAAAGTTGAATGGGTTGGTTGAGTGAATGAGTGGGTTGTGGGATCCCTGTCACTTCCTTTTCAACAGCGGTCTCCTAACAGCAGGTGCTAAAGTCCAGACCCAAACCCAAAGCCACCGTTGTGACAGAGACAAAAGTGACGAACATTTTGTGAAGCAACATGGCTAAAGCTGAGTGTCGGTTAGGCTGAACTGTTTCTCTGCATGTCTGTGGACATGCATGGCTGGCTGGCTCTCTGTCTGTCAGTCTGGGGCTAGACAGCCTGCATTCACTACACCACTTTCCATTTAGGCTCACAAAAACATCAGCTAAATCCTACAAGGCCACTTCCTGCTGCTGGAATAGGTTATATAAAATGATACACCAATTTAAAGGGAGAGTTTCCATTTCTGATCCATGTGGCCCTGGTGTCACTTGCTTTGGTGCTGCGTGCGAACATTCAAGCATTCGATATGCTGAGTTTTAATAAGTCTCATGCTACTTTAGTATACACTACTGAATGATAGTAGTCATTCAAAAGTGTATTCATGGGATGTGTATTCATGGGATTCTAGTAATCGAGACCCTACCCAGGACTTGAGCCGGGCCGGGTCCAAATTATATTCTGTCTAATCAGGTTTTTTCTATTAGGGTCTGGTTGGGCTTACCATTTTTGACTGACTGTGCTGTAGTCCCTTTCAGACCAGACCAGGTTGTGAAAATTAATTAATGCTTATCAGCAGGTTTTCCACAGGTCCGTTTTGGATGGGGTTCAAGCCTGATCCAACCTCAAGACTCCCCTAATTAACAACTAGGACCCCCCCAAAGACGGCAAAATCAAATTTTGAATTTCAATTATTTACTATTTATTTGTATTGTAAAATGTATTTTCATGTTTAAATATTGAAAGGTGAGCAACACAGAAAATGCGACTGATGACAGTGAACAGGCAGCTGGTGTAGCCAGCAGCTGCTGACATGGTTACTAGTGCTGGTTGTAATTCTGTGGCGCAATAATACATTCTGACTCTGTGGTTCTGCTCCTCTTCTCCATATTTGAAAAAAACAGATTTATGTGTCCTTATTTATCCAATGGAGGAAGTTTTTAAACAGTCCTTAAATCTAGACACAAAGTAAAAAAACATGAGATTTTCTGCTATTCTACACATGATGTCACTGTATAAACTGAGAATCTTTCAGAACAGAAAAGCTCAGTTAACAGTTAAATCCCAGTGAATTAATGAAGGTATCCACACTGTGCCAGCTGTGTGTAATATTACACATAGTTTTGGGAAGGTGTGAGTGTATGTTTGTGACATTGAGTTTGTCTGAGCAGGAAACACAAGTGAAAATTATTTACTGAAAACGTGGGGTTTCTGCCTGTTTTTAATAAGTTATCTATTTATTTTTAACATTAATTTAGTTCCTCGTTGTGCACCCCGACATTTTTTGCCTCAGGTCACCTTGCGAGAATGTTTTTAATAACATTTCTTATTTTTTTCGCTACAATGAAAACTTGTGTGTGGCTGATGTGTGTGTGTGTGTGTGTATATATATATATATATAATAGATTAGTTATTTGAAGATGATATGATGCCTGAGGTGGTATCATAAAATGAAAGCCTCTGTAGCTGTAGTACTAGCTGCAGTAGTGAAATGTAGCATGGTTTTAGGGGCCTGGAAGTGCCACATGCTGGACGTTGCTGTGCTCACAGCTGCAGTGAGGCATTGTGCAGCAATGTCACAGCAGCTCATTTGTGATACCTGAGGTTTTCTGGGTTTTGCTGGTGAGAGGTTTGGTCGGCCTGAGCATTAACACAATACATGCAAAAAAACAGATTACACACACACCCACACACACGAGCACATTCTTGCTGGTAGGCATAGCTTGTATGCATGCACAATTGAGTAAAGTGCAGCATGGAGGATGTGGTTTTACTCACTCTGTGTAGAGGAAAACACCTCTGATGCTTGTTATTCACCTCTTAGAGTTTAAACGAAAACAGCAGTTATGCATCACAGTTGGTTTCAGTGCTGTCAGCTTGGTTTGCATCGGCCATGAAGGTGATAAGTCATTGCTTTGCAAAAACAAAGGGAGAAAATTTCCAACAATTTAAATAAATAGTGGAACAAAATTCTGCTGCAAAATCTGACAGTCTAAGCCTGGAAAGTATGGTTCTCCTAGTGTGGGCTGTAATCCAAGGTGGTTTCAGGCAAAAGAAATGTTTTGATTTTAAAATTACAATTACCCACACTGGGCTTGTCAGTTACAAAACAGTTACGAAAATGTAGAAAACCGACAGAATCAGTTATGAAACAATTCACAGCCACCCAAAAACAACGGGTGTGACACGTTCCTCTCAAAATATCGATATCAAATCACTTTCAACCGTTTCATGGTTTAAATCAGTGCTGTATCAACTCATCCTGAGACAAATCACAATGAGACACATGTCTCACTTGTAAATGCGCGCTGGGTTGTTTTTTCAAGGTCTTAATGTACTGGTGTGTTGGAACAGGGACTGTGTCTAACTGACGTGCCTGCAGAGGAATGTACGGTGTTTACATGGCAGCCAACAGATCAGATGATGATAGACAGAGATGAGTCTAATTTATTATTATCTTTTCACTTCCCTCCATCAATCTTGTCTGATTTCCCAACTAATCACCTGTTTGGGAAAATGATCATCATGCAGTTCTGTGCAAAAGTGTTTACAGATGATAAATAAATTTGAGCAAGAACAGACTAATGCAATGGATAGATTGTGTTTATATTCTACCTCCATCTGTTTACAATGCACATTTGCACAGCTGCACACATTATGTATATCTGCTCTTCTATCTGGATACCTGATCATGAGAATCTCTTGCAACACACAGTTTTCGTTTTCTGTCACCGCAAAATGCATAGTGATCCGCCAAAAAAGTTTGACTTAGTACTTGTCTTCAGGGCTGCACTTCTGACACTTTATTACAACTTGAATCTCTCTGTAGTTTTGGCCATCATTTCTATCAGTAATAATAACATTGTACTCACCAAATTAACAGATCTGGGAACATGGTGACATCACAAAAAATAAGTCGGACAGGACAAGAATCACAAGCAGTCAGATGATCAGACAGGTGAGAAACAAACCAACAGGTTAGATAAACTTATTTGGAAGAGAAAACGAAAGTGAGCAGTAAAATGACTACCCAAACTGTCTGCTGTAAATATCCATCAGACCCATATTTACAGACCCACTTCCTGCCTCGACTTTGACCTGCAGTACTTAGCATAGTTGAACCATAGTTGTGTGCACACAGTTTTCCTGTGTAATGAGCAATTGTGGTGTAGATGATTGGTTCCCAGCTGGACTAGCTAAGGGGAATACTGAATAAATCTGAATAACAACTAATTCAGGATTATAATGTCAGGTAGTGTCTTTATTTTCTTGTTAACTGATAGTGCATCATGCTGCTGCCGGTGTTGGTGTTCTCTTCTATTAGGATCTGTTTGGGTCGACCGCATGTTGGGTTGGGTCTAATTATCCATTTGCATCAGGCCTCTCAAATCGGGTCCAACTTATTGGATCTGTGAAGACCTCTACTGTCAGGTCATAAATACATGAGGTGCAACTTTAATATATCGAACAAGTCTACTGAAGTAATCAATCACCCAGGACACACACACACACACACATGCACACCATACTGCTATGAATTTAAGATTATATCATTCTTACAACAATAGAGTTGTGACCTCTGATAATTTATTTTTAATTTTCTCCCCCTGTCTCTCTCAAACAAAGACCAAACTATTGTCACCCTTTATGTCAAAATGTAAGTTTTGTTTGTCTGTGTGTGTGTGTGTGTGTGTGTGTGTGTGTGTGTGTGTGTGTGTGTGTGTGTGTGTGTGTGTGTGTGTGTGTGTGTGTGTGTGACTTCAGCCTCTATCTGGGTGGCACCCGGCTGGTCGCAGGCTGCTTTTTGATTTTAACAGACACGGCTCGTTGAAAAGAAAAAAAATCAGGGGGTTGCCTACAGCAGCTTTAGTAAGAGACAAACTAATATGAGATGTGTTAGTACATCAGAAAGGAAACATGAAAGGTGTGAGAGCCTCCCACATATCTGAAATAATGAATGTAACAACCAAAGTTCTCACACCTCTAAAAACGTCTCTGTAATATAGAGATTTCCCACACATTTGAAATTATGATTGCACTTCAATACCTAATTTAAGCACAGCAGGTACACAAGTGAGCTTTGCACGAGTCAGGTATGTGCAAACCTTCTTTTATGAACATAATTAATATGTTACAAAAACACTGGATCATACAATTTACCATAACAACCATATCTTTCAAACTCCACACCTCCAGTTTGACAAAAATACTAAATACTAAAATAATAATAATAATTGGTCCACTGACTAGCTTAATTCTGAGCTTTCAACTGACTTTCACAATCTTCATCAGGAGTTTGCTCAGTTGTCATGGAGATCACTCAGTTGTCATCACGTGACCTTAGCTATCTTCATGACCAGTGAGAAAATTCCATCCACTGAGGAAGACCATGAGATATGGTTAAAGGACCTGGACAAAGCGGAACTTGAGCTGAACTTTTTTTTGCCAAACTACTGTTTCATGCTCACCCACACCTCCAGTTTGTAACACAGACCTGTTATACATTTGCAGTATCCAAGCCCATCACCAGGGTTATTGACTTTTTCAAAAAGGTTTGTGTCAACATCAGAGATGTCATGAAAACAAGATTTCTTATGTGAAACTACAAATTCAAATAGAAGAACTTGTCTTATTAGGAAAAACTTTACATGCCATCCACTCATATTTTGTAGTGCATATTCAACAATGTGGCAGATCAGCAGCACAGACTTGTTGTGTCCCGTCAAATTTGTTAAGATCTTGTTTAGGTAGTTTCATGTCATGTTCACTCACGTCTAGTCTCGTCTTGCACTTCCTGTTTTATTTTATACTCACCCTTTTGGTTCAGGTCTGACTTCCTCTTGTGTTTCCCGCCATTTGTCGTGTGTGCCCCGCCCCTGATTGGTTTCACCTGTGTTCCCCTTCCTCTTGTGTGTGAATATATAGTCCCTGTTTCCCCTTGTCCTGTGCCAGTTCGTCTTGTCCTGTCGGCTAGTCACGTCGAACCAAGCGATCACGTCCTCTAGATCCAGGTTATCCTTGTTGTGTTTGATTAAGTTGTTTTTGATTTGCTACTTTGTAATTATTTGCTACTTGTAATTATTATACAATTTTTGTTTGAACTTTGTACGAGTAAAGTTTCTTTATACTCTTTAAACGTTCTGTATCGAGTTGTGCTTTTGAGTCCAACATCTTGTGTCCCAGAATCGTAACACAAAAACTGCCTTAAGAGTCTAAAGATTCCTTCTGCCTTCTGCCTATCAACAAATTTACTATTTAACGTCATTATTCCTCAATTAATAGGGCCTCAGAGTCATAACTTGCATATACATACACACATACAGACACACATACACATGCACATTCATTATTCCAAACATCAGTTAGCAGGAGTAAGGTGTGTCAGATTGGGGGAGCTAATAGTGAAGTCAGTCTGCTGCTGAGACTTTCTGTTAATTGAAATTACCAATACAAGAAGCAAGACATGCTACTGTACATGTACTGTTACTCAATTGACAGAGAAAATTAAAGGAAGATTTCAAGAGTTAAACCAGCAGTTTACTCCAAACTAAATAGAATCTGGCCTGTTCTCATGGTGAAACAAACTCTCCTTTGAATTGACTTCAATTGCTGTTGTAGCAACTATTATTGTTTTAGTGGAGGGGACGAGTTCATGTCTGGCCCCAGGAACCAGAATAGTCAGTAACAGCCCTGTACTGCCAAACTCTTACCCGAGCATACAGCAGTGTTGTAGATTGTTGAATGAGTTTTTCTACCATGCACCAGAGCTGTTTTAGGTCTTTTGGGGCAAGTCCAAATCACGTCTCTCACTTGAGCCAAGTCAAAGTCAACTTTTTTATTTTTATATTTTAGCTAGCAGAATTTGACACATGTGATGCTATATACTATTTAAACTGTTCTTATTTGGTGCCCAAAGTAAATTTTCGCACTGGACTGTTTGTGGAGTCATTAGCTGTAGTTGGCTAAGAATGTACTAACTGACTGTATATGTGCAGAGTAAGTGTTAGCCCATGTTTGATCAGAACTCATGAGGAATTCCAGTTCTTTTTATTATTTTCCTTCAGTTTCTCTCTTTTGTCCTCAATCATAAAGTCACAACATCTTCAATCTACGAGGGAGCCTTGAAAATGTGCTTCTGTTCTCGTCCACTTGTGTCTTTCCATTGACTTTGTATGCAGGGTCACCACTGCTAAAAGAAACAATAAGCATGAGCAAGCAAAAATACTGCGGTTTAGCACCCCAGTGTTCTTATACAGTTCCTCATTATCAAAGTAGCTGTGTAGTTCAGAGACTACATCATCAAGGACTAAGGATGAAATCACGCTGACCTGTGGTTTTAATCACATTTAAATACCTATTCTGATTCAGTAAATAGTGCCATCACACCTACAGGAAAAGTAACATTTGTCCTCCTTGTATCCAGACAGTGGCCCGCTGTTAGATACAGACAGCAAACAGGAGAAGGAAGAAACCAATAATAATAATGATGATGGTAATGGTAGGAAAATAAAAGAGCCTCCTGGACATTGTTTGATGTGTGTGTAAGCATCAAACAGAGCTGGTGATGAGTGGGTTAATATAAGGTTGAGGCTTATTCCTCTGTAGTTCAGAGGCTGCTGCTGTGTGCCACCACCCCTGTAGAGAACACCGCCTAATTACAAGCACTATCAAGGCAGACCGTGTGCCTGTGTGTGTATGTACATGATGGTCTTTGTGTGTGTATGTGTGTGTGTCAACACCGGAGAGTCTGTGTGTGAGTAATTACCCCCCACCAATAAAACAGGTTGTCAAGAGGCTTCATGAAAGGAGAAGGGCAGCCTAATGGAGTGGTGTGAGGAACACCCACCACTTTGAACAAGACTGCTACTGGAGCCTCGGCACTGTACATGTGTGTTTCTCTGCGTGTCTAGTTTAGGTAGTTTAGTATCTCGTCTTCTGGGTCATTTTCTGATGAGTTAGACTAAGTATGGTGGTGCTCAGAGCCTTTTAAACTAGCAATATCATTTTAAATATCCTTTTAAAATTGATTCTAAAAGAGACTGGGATCCAGTGTCACCCATATGTGCTTTTGAGAGCTGCAATAGTCAAGGTGAAAGAAAACCAAATCATGAATCAGTTTCTGCATTAGAAAGTGCAAGACTTGAAGTTAAAAAAAAAAAATCAATCTTCTTTGTAGAACTTCATTATCTATTATATTATCTATGACACCCACACATTTTTTTTTAATTTCATGCCATAGATGTATCGTATAAAAGAAGTTAGGGGGAAAAGACTAAACCATTTTCAGACACAGACATTACCAGATGTTCTGTTTGGTCTCAGCAAAGTAAAGGCACCATCGGACAGAAGTGCTTGTCCGATGGTCAGACTGTGTCTGAAACCCTTTCCCTCCACATTTGACATTGAAATTGGGGAGCTGCCTCAGAATTTCTGTAGCTTTCTGAAACCAACAATCCGACATTCACGCCCAGTTCACACAGTAATCGGCCAAGTTTTTGGAGGTGTGAAAAAAAGGCCAATTTGAACTTAACTCTCAAGCTCAATGATCAACATATTTAAAAGATTATTCTCTCATCCCTTTGATGATGGCTGGGTAGCTGTCTTTTCTCCCAGCCTTTGAATGTTGCAGTTCGAAATAGCTATAAACACTTTTGCCTTCTAACGTGGTTGGACGAGACGTCATACTGTAGGAACTAGTTGTTTTTGAGTTAACCCTGGCCTCAAAGTGCTCCCCCTCTTTCTGTGACTGCTTAATTATGTTGTCAGATGACAGGACAAGTGTGAAAAAAATAATTTGATTGAGGGTTATAAATCCTATCTGTTGCATCAAGACCCACAATCAGTCAATAAATATGTGTAACTTAGATATGGGTACAGCACAGTTTGGAACATATTGTATCAGGGATATGATGTCATCAGTCTCATAGAATATAAACCTTTACCCCAAATTTGCATAAATGGCTTAATGCTTAAGGAAAAGCTATAATTGAACCAATGAATAGAGTCATTCATTTGTCATGGATACGCTGGTTCTTTTGTCTATTCTCAGTGCAAAGAAACCAGGTTACTGGCAGACATCAGTGGCCTGTACTACGAAGCAAGTTCAACATACTCAGGATATCTTTTCATTATCTGGCTTCACTGAGCCTAACAACCGCGATCACGCCACACGACGGTGGTTATCAACTCAGTAAGCCAACCCAGGGTTTCCCAATGTGGCCATGAGAGCAATCACATAAAAGGGGAGGGGTTTGCAGCATGTGACCAATCACAAACATGACCAATGTACTGGCAGCAGAGCAGCATACTTTACCAACAAGGAGCAAATTATAATATTAGAGAAATACGAAGAAGTTAAACACATCATCCACGCTAAAAGCAACACAGCTGCAGATGCCAAATGCAGGAAGGACAGCTGGCAAAAAAACGCAGACTGTGTGAATATGTAAGTTAACTGGCTTATATACATTTGTGTATTTCATTAAATTAATGTGTTGATTAGATGTATTCTTATGGCGTGTATATTACAATTTTAGCCTTATTCTTTCAAAGCGGTAACTAGGCTTACTTTCATATCTTATAATTACAACAAGTACAAGGCTTTGGTGTTTCAATCAGTCTCTATTGTAGGATGATATCGGTTTACAAAAGCACAATGAAATGACTTTGTCATTTCTTGCAAGAAGCTGACACAGATAAGGCAGTCCCTCCGATGAGAATCTATATCTCTCATATAGAAAGAGCCCCTCTCACGATGCGCACACCGAGCTCCACGGGATCTTCTAATGTTGATGCCATTTTCCAAGAGAATTGATTGGTCAGTAGGCGGTGCTTTTATATGCGTTGATCTGTTATCTCAAACATAACCTGCTCCTGGTTAGGTGTGCAGCATAAGTTACCATGGCGATTTACCACGGTAAGAAGTGAACCACCATCATAACCCTGAAAACCCAGGGTTTAACTTGAAGTTACCTCGCTAACCCCAACTCCTGCTTCGTAGTACAGGCCTCAGGTTAGGCATGAAATCAGATGATGTGTGTCAGACCGTGAATTTAAATATTTGGAATTACAGGATGTATCGCTACATGCAGGGTGCGAAATACGGGAGGTCTCGGACGCCCTAATTAACAACTAGAACCCCCCAAAGACGGCAAAATCTAATTTTGAGGGGGTCTCAAAATTAAGCTAATTATTTACTATTCATCTGTACTGTAAAATCTACACTACACTGGCTCCCTGTAAAATCCAGAATAGAATTTAAAATCCTTCTCCTCACCTTCAAAGCCCTAAATGGTCAGGCACCATCATATCTTAAAGAGCTCATAGTACCCTATTACCCCACTAGAGCACTGCGCTCCCAGAATGCAGGGTTCCTTGTGGTTCCTAGAGTCTCTAAAAGTAGAATGGGAGCCAGAGCCTTCAGCTATCAAGCTCCTCTCCTGTGGAACCAGATCCCAGTTTGTGTACGGGAGGCGGACAACCTCCTCACATTTAAGAGTAGGCTTAAGACTTTCCTCTTTGATAAAGCTTATAGTAGGGCTGACTCAGGTGACCCCTGAGCCACCCCTTAGTTATGCTGCTATAGGCCTAGACTGCCGGGGGACTTCCTATGATGCACTGAGCTCCTTTCTCCTCCTCTTCCTCTCCATCTGTACGCCCTCATATCCCATCAATGCTTGTTATTAATTCAACTTCTTCCCATAGTTGTGTGCTTTCTCTCCTCTCTCTCTCTCCCCTTCTGTTGCTTTCTGCAGGTATTTCTGCCTCCGGAGCTGTTGAGTCTGGGTCTGTGGTTGCGGCCGCCTGCTGCCCCCGTGCTCCTGCTCTGCACCCGCTGCTGCTGTTGCTGTTGTTGCTCTTGTTATTAGTATTGCTATTATAATATTGCTCTTAGTGTTGTTTCTGTTGGTGTTAACATCAATGCCATTAGCTATTGCTTTACATCCCTATGTGGAACTGTATTGTGCTGCTGTATGTTCTCTTTCCTCCTGCCCCCCCCCCCCCCCTTCCACCCAACCGGTTGAGGCAGATGACCGCCCACCTAGAGCCTAGTTCTGCTCGAGGTTTCTACCTGTTAAAAGGGAGTTTTTCCTTGCCACTGTCGCATAGTGCTTGCTCATGGTGGGAACTGTTGGGTCTCTGTAAATATAAAGAGTCGGTCTAGACTTGCTCTATTCGAAAAAGTGCCCTGAGATAACTTTGTTATGATATGGCGCTATATAAATAAAACTGAAATGAATTGAAAATTAGTTTTCATGTTTAAATATTGCGCTGATGTAGCCAGCAGCTGCTGACATGGTTACCGGTGCCGATTGTAATTCTGTGGCGCAATAATACATTCTGACTCCACAGTTCCGCTACTATTCATGATGTCGCTGTATAAACTGTGAATCTGTCAGAGCAGCTCACTGATGTCAGAAAAGAACACAAGGTCAGTTAACAGTTAAATCCCGGTGAATTAATGAAAGTATCCATGCTGTGCCAGCTGTGTGTAATATTACGCATAGTTTTGTAGAGGTGTGAGTGCATGTCTATTGAGTTTGTCTGAGCAGGAAACACAAGTGAAAATTATTTACCGCTGAGAATGAAATATAGTGCATGGCTGATGTGTATGTGTATACATACACACACACACACACATATATATATATATATATATATATATATATATATATATATATATATATATATATTTATATATATATATATATATATATATATATATATATATATATATATTTATATATATATATATTTATATATATATATATATATACACCAATGAACCATAACATCATGACCACTGACAGGTGAAGTGAAGAACATTGATTATCTCGTTAGAGTGGCACCTGTCAGTGGGTGGGATATATTAGGCAGCAAGTGAACATTTTGTCCTTGAAGTTGATGTGTTGGAAGCAGGAAAAATCAGCGAGCGTAAGGATGTGAGCGACTTTGACAAGGGCCAAATTGAGATGGCTAGACGACTGGGTCAGAGCTTCTTCAAAACTGCAGCTCTGGTGGGGTGTTCCCGGTCTGCAGTGGTCAGAACCTACCAAAATTGGTCTAAGGAAGGAAAACCGGTGAACCGGCGACAGGGTCATGGGCAGCGAAGGCTGGCCCGTGTGGTCCAATCCAACAGAAGAGCTACTGTAGCGCATCGCAGTTTGTTGTGTATGGGGCTGCGTAGCTGCAGATCAGTCAGGGTGCCCATGCTGACCCCTGTCCACCCCCGAAAGCCCCTACAATGGGCACATGAGCATCAGAAAAGAACCACAGAGCAATGGAAGAAGGTGACCTGGTCTGATGAATCACGTTTTCTTTTACATCATGTGGATGGCCGGGTGCATGTGCGTCGCTTACCTGGGGAAGACATGGCACCAGGATGCACTATGGGAAGAAGGCAAGCCGGCGGAGGCAGTGTGATGCTTTGGGCAACATTCTGCTGGGAAACCTTGGGTCCTGTCATTCATGTGGCTGTACCTACCTGAACGTTGTTGCAGACCAAGTACACCCCTTCATGGAAACGGAATTCCCTAATGGCAGTGGCCTCTTTCAGCAGGATAATGCATCCTGCCACACTGCAAAAATGGTTTGAGGAACACGACAACGAGTTCAAGGTGTTGACTTGGCCTCCAAATTCCCCAGACCTCAGTCCAATCAAGCATCTGTGGGATGTGCTGGACAAACAGGTCCGATTCATGGAGGCCCCACCTCACAACTTACAGGATCTGCTGCTAATGTCTTGGTGCCAGATACCACAGCACACCTTCAGAGGTCTAGTGGAGTCCATGCCTTGATGGGTCAGGGCTGTTTTGGCGGCAAAAGGGGGACCTACACAATATTAGGCAGGTGGTCATAATGTCAGACCGCTAGTCAGAGATTAGTCAGAGATAACTCAATTGGAATTGAGTTGGACGTGCTGACGTGCTCAGGTGAACGTATTGTCTCATTTCCGGTTACCGGTGTTTCTGTGTTAGTGGTTGCAAAGTTCGCTGCTCCCGCTAAACCCAGTTAATTTTGATATTTTCTTTACTATAGCGGTTAATTACCCGCTATACATTTAAGGATACACTAGCTCTGTTTAAGCACTCATATCTGTCTCCTGTTAGCGACTTTCTGCTAATCCCACAGTTGTTTACACGCTAGTTAGTTGCTACTTTAGCTCAGTTAGTGATGGCGTCTCTCTCTCCTTCTCCCTCTCCTGCTCTCTCTTGCTCGGTGTGTCAGATGTTTAGTTTCTCCTCTGCCTCCTTTATCGATGATGGTACGTGTAACAAATGTAGTTTATTCACCGCCTTGGAGGCGAGGCTCCGCACCACGGAGGCTCAGTCAGCCGGTGCGAGCCGACCAGAGGCAGCTTCTCCCGGCAACTCCCGAGCAGCCGGGAAGCCCGGGAGGCCGGGTGACTGTCCGAAAGAAGCATAGCCCTGAACCAAAGCCCCCGGTTCACCACCGACCCGTTCACGTTTCTAACAGGTTCTCTCCACTCAGCGACACACCCGCTGAGAAACCAGCTCTGATTATTGGCAGCTCCATTTTGCGAAACGTGAAATTAGCGACACCAGCGACCATAGTCAGCTGCATCCCAGGGGCCAGAGCGGGCGACGTTCAATCCTATTTAAAACTGCTGGCTAAGGATAAACGTAAATATGCTAAGATTGTTATTCACGTCGGCGGTAATGACAGCCGATTGCGCCAATCGGAGGTCACGAAAATTAATATGGAGTCGGTGTGCACATATGCAAAGACAATGTCGGACTCCGTAGTTTTCTCTGGACCCCTGCCTAATCTTACTAGCGATGACATGTATAGCCGCATGTCATCATTCAACCGCTGGTTGTCGAGGTGGTGTCCAGGTAATGATGTGGGCTTTGTAGATAATTGGCGGACTTTCTGGAGAAGACCTGGTCTGATTAGGAGAGATGGCATCCATCCCACTTTGGATGGAGCCGCTCTCATATCTAGAAATCTGGCCAAATTTATTAGTGGCCCAAAGCCATGACAACTCAGAGTTCAGACCATATACTTAATACAGTCTGTGGTCCAGACCAGGAGGCAGAGTTGCAGTCCTACACGCTTCTCTGCGCTTCCATTAGAGCAGTTACCCACCCTAAACTCCACAGAGAGGTTGTCTGCCCCAAGACCACTTGAATTATTTAAATCAAAAGTAAACAGAAGAAGAGTTACACATAAAAACCTAATAAAAAGTAAAACCTCCACTGCAACAGTACAACAAAATAGGAGAATTAAATGTGGACTCTTAAACATCAGATCTCTCTCATCTAAAGCTGTTCTAGTAAACGATCTAATATCAGATCATAATATTGATTTATTTTGTCTTACTGAAACCTGGCTGTGTCAAGATGAATATGTCAGCCTAAATGACTCCACTCCCCCCAGTCACATTAATACTCACATTCCTCGAGGCTCAGGCCGAGGAGGTGGAGTTGCAGCCATCTTCGACTCAAGCCTATTAATCAAGCCTAAACCTAAACTAAATTATAACTCGTTCGAAAGCCTTGTTCTTAGCCTTTCACACCCAACCTGGAAAACACTACAGCCAATTCTATTTGTTATAGTGTACCGAACTCCTGGACCGTATTCTGAATTTTTATCTGAATTCTCAGAGTTCTTATCAGGTTTAGTCCTTAAAACGGATAAAATAATTATTGTAGGTGATTTTAATATTCATGTGGATGTAGAAAATAATAGCCTTAGTGCTGCGTTTATCTCATTACTAGATTCGATTGGCTGTCAGAGTGTACATGAACCCACTCACTGTTTTAACCACACCCTCGACCTTGTTCTTGTTTATGGGATTGAAATTGAACATCTAATAGTCTTTCCACAGAATTCTTTTTTTATCAGACCATTTTTTATTAACTTTTGAATTCCTATTACTGGACTACACGCCATTAGGCAAACATTCCTACACTAGATGTCTATCTGATAGTGCTGTAGCTAAATTTAAGGAAGTGATTCCATCGGCATTGAATTCAGTTCCATGTCTCAATGTAACAGATGACTCCTATGCTAACTTTAGTCCCTCCCAAATTGATCATCTTGTTGATAGTGCTGCAGGCTCACTACGAATAACACTCGACTCTATCGCCCCTCTAAA
>SEMN01000648.1:0-41461 GCA_005408345.1 Macquaria australasica
TGTCTAAGACCCAGTTTCTACCAAAATACCAACAACTCTCATCGCGTTGCCTCATTTGAATGAGGCTGTTTGTGCCTCTCCTCCCACCTGTGCACCGTGTGCGCTGGGCACCAAAATACCACACAGACAGGGAATTTCAAGGTGAGAGAAAACCAAAAAGTGGGAGCACAATTGTGCAAGAAGTGGTTCCAACTGTCTACTGACATTTAGCATTGGTTTATCAGAAGTGGTCTTGGCTGGACGTGCAGATATGGAACATGTCCTGGACATTGTATATGACTTCCAAGAGTGAGCCTGGACTGACTGACCTGAACTGAACATAATCTGTATGTTACTGTGATGTTGAGTGTTTGCTCGGACAGTGTTGAAAATTGTGTTTCAAATTTAAGACCCATTTAAACTCACTATCTCACTGTTTGTATGACTCATCTTTTATCTCATTCCCTCAAATGCACAAGTGAAGTTGCACAAGTTGTTCCAACAGTTTAGTTGCCTGTTTTACAATGTTAAAAGAAATGAGCGCTTTGGTCTGTAATACTGTAGGTGTATTATTTTTTTCCTGTAATCTTTTGGAAGTTAAACTCCTGTGCAGGAGAAATATTGTCTTCCTATTTTCTGTAGAAGTGAGTGTTTTTCCTCATGCCGAGCTTTGGTTCAAATATTGGCATTCAGCCTTGGAATTCAGTCCCAGAGGATCTGAGGACGACCTGATGATTAAAACAGAACAACTGCAGCGTCCACAAGGAGACCACCACTTTTGTTTTTAGAAACAACAGGTTAGTTATTAATTTCTACAACATTTTTATTTTCTTCCAGAGCTCAGGGGTTAGAGACAAAGGTTGTATTGTTTTTCTGCACATTTGAATGGCCTCTTCCACATCATATCTTTATTACACTGATTTTTTTGTCAGGCAATATTTTTGTAAAGGGAAAAGGGATACTTTCACTTTTGTATTTTTTATATCATCCCTCATTAAAAATGAGCAGCGTTCCATCACATAAGTCACAGACTCTGATTTAGTAGATATTACCTAAGGCCCCTTCCTATTTAAAATCATAAATATAACCACACTATAACCATTTTTAAAGATTGGTAAAGTCAGAAGGATTCTATAATAAGACCTATAAATGCAGTTTTTGTGTTCAGATGTTTGCTTGACGTGTATTGTATGACTGTGAAGCTGTGTTGAAGAGTATTGTAGAGCTGCTGCTGGAAGTTGCAGTATGCCTACTGTCTATGTATGGCTCCTGTTGTCAGAGCCAGATGCAGAGCAGATGTTGGGGATGCATAGGGAGGAAGGCCGGGATTTAAAGTTTGCTGTTGCACATACGACTCAAACATGCAACATCTGATAAATTGCTGTTAGGTTGAAACTAGTGTAGGTGCAGGAGTTCATGTCAGACCTTGACCTGGAGCATGCTTTCAATTACCTCTCAATAAGTTTGATATGACAGTGATCCCATGCCAGAATGTTGTCCTTGTTTGAATTTTGAAGAAACTCCACATGCTGAGTTGAATGTGTACTGTTTCCTGTTTTGTTTTTATTACATGCTCAGTTCAAGATATCATTTGCCTTCAGGAATATGAGACTTTTTTAAAATTCTGTCCAGCGTAAAGGGAGGCCTTGCAATCTCAGGGTAGAGATCGAGTTCTGTTCTCCTGTGGTTTATTCTTGGTTTATTCGCCTCAGGCTTCATCAAGAGCCATTGAATTCAGCTGTGGTGAATTATACTGGATCTTTGGTTCATGTCATGTTGTGGACATCTCAGGGTCTGCTGTCTGTGTGTAGCTGTTGACTGTTTACTGTAAAGAGCCCCTCATGGTTCTCTAAGCCTGGAAGCTCTTATCTCAGCATGAGGTTTACTGTCGTCTCTCTACTCCAACAAAACACCTCGGCACCCAGGGTGGAGGGCCTTTCAGTAAGTTCCACTGGGGGTGAGTGTGATGTGTGGCAGGGACAGAAAGAAGCACTTGGTTTGTAGACCTAAAGGACCTTGATTTTTTTAGATACTGAAATTCAAATTCCAACAGTAAATATAATTTGGAAAATTAAGTTTGAAAGACACAGGGATCCTTTGTGATGTAAAGGAGGCCAGGGTACCTGTAGAGTCAGAATAAACTCTCATTGGTCATCGGCATCTTTTAAACTTCATGGGTGGATTGTGGTAAATGCATGTAAACACCATGTATCCATCTCTAAAGATCTCACAAAGTGTTTAAGCAGATCCCCTGGGGTGTTTTATGTAGAGTATAGATGGGTAAATAGGCTCTCACACTTCTCTTGTAAATTTTAGGATCGCTAACATTGTCTTTCTCCAGGATTGTGGTATGTTTGTGTGAGCAAAGAACAGTCATTAACCCCCACCACCCACTCATGCTGGACAGAGGTAATAACAATCGAACTCTCCTTCGTACTGAAGGCAGCAAAAACATTGACTGGTGGTCAGACAGACAGGACAGAGGTAGTTGCTAAAATATGTTGGGTAAAAGATATCTTCCAGGTGCTTTGGAGCTCAGGGCCGAAATTTATCAAGCGTCTGATAGTAAGCAAACCCGTCCTAACTAGCTAGTAGTTCTCAGAGTGATGCATATTTGGTACTACTTTTAGGAAAACATTTTATCAAGTTTCTTAATGAGGGAAATGACTGCTATCTCTTCTGATATTAAGAAGAACTCCAAAGGTGTCCTAACCTGTTGGTAGCTGAGATTGGTGTGCCACAGACCAGGCTGTAACATCATCGCTGTGTGTGCAATACTGCACAATATATGCACGATGCAGTCGGTGTTTACTTACTTTATAAATGTCTTATTGATAAATATCATTCTGAGATTAAAGTGACAGATTCATTATCACATAATCTTGCACATATAATCTTGACCAATTATTTGCCTATACAGTTAAAGCCTATGTATAGAAAATTTGCAATTTCAGATTTTCCACTGTCTAATATTTCAAACAGCAACGGTCAGAAAGCTACAATACGTCATCAGAATTTCTACTTTGTGGCTGAGGGTGGTAACATCTCAGCTTCATCTCAGTGTCTCCCAGGAGAAATCCTTTTCCAGCTGAAGGTCAGTGTAGGAAAACTGTCAGACCTACTCTGAGGTAGGACTGGTTTTAGTCCTAGTTTAAAGTTCAGCACGACCCCTATAGGACGGATTCAAAGACGCGTGATAAATACAGGGCCAGTAGTTCCAAGTATTCTTACAACTTGGCCTAGTTATAGCGTGTTTACCAAGTCAAGACTTATATGCATCACTAAATTGAAATGTCACACCACATAGCCAATATTTAGCTTTACCAGCTTCTAGGTGGAACTTTTGAGTAACACATTGATAACCAGGTTACAAAACTAGCTAACTGAATGCAC
Organism: Macquaria australasica; assembly: GCA_005408345.1. NCBI lineage: Eukaryota > Metazoa > Chordata > Actinopteri > Centrarchiformes > Percichthyidae > Macquaria > Macquaria australasica. The sequence continues at coordinate 3,373 of SEMN01000648.1, forward strand.
AAGTCATCCAGGAATGGACATAGTGGCTCACCCTGCCACCATGAAAAGAGTCGGATGCAGTAGCACCCGTCCTAAGATGCCTGTTCTTATTGGAAAACACAAGAATTCTGAGTAGATATGTAGGTACTACTGTAAGGCTCATTTTATATAAAAAGTTATTTGATGTGATCGATCAATAGCCTGAGAAACACATGGACATAGTGGAATTGCAACTAGAGAGAGTTTGGCAAATAAAACAATTGCTTTTGTTCCTTCTGATCAGATCTTTTATTTTTTTCACTGTCTTGGCGATGTGTTGTTGTGTCGGTGTCTGTCTGTTGGTACTGGACAAGAGAACGACTCTGATTAGACTGTCAACTGAGACATGACGGTTTGGACTAAACCAGTATGAGACATATGGAGAGGATTACTGGCTGACTGGGTTCCAGTGTGCGGTGGTATTGGATAGTTGTTCTCTGTTCTCTGATGACTACTGGATTTGTTATCCCAGCATTCCTGGCATTTTCCTTCTCCCAGAGAGAAACTGAGGGACAATTAAGCGTTGGCTCAAAGGTGATTCATGCTGAATTTGAATCTGTGGAAATACGAAATATCAGCACCAGCTATGTGTAAGTTTAAAACGTAGCCTAGTTTGAACGTAATGTGCAAAACGTTTATGTGCAACTAACATGTTAAGGGTGGCACCAGGTGAAATAGTTCCAATGTAGGCATAAGTTACAACTTATATCTTACACCTAGCCCTTAGTAGGTGTAAAGTCCTCCATAAAATAGCGATTGTTATGGCGCTTCTTGTTTTAAAGGTGGGATAACTTGGAGGATGAAGATGAGCAAATTATACTGGCAAGTAAAATATATAAGGTTAGATAACTTTGTAATTAAAGGTTGGGTAGGCAGTATTGTTATGGAGTTATTGGCCAACAAATCCATAATCACCGTGCAGCATATTGTAATTCAAGTGGTCTGAGAGCAAACCTCTACTTCAGCCCCTCCTCTTGGCTCTGTTTTTAGGCTTCAGAAAATCTAGCCCGTGACGGGAGACTTTAGCCAATCACAGGTTATTTCAGAGAGACTGTGCGTTTGTATTGGCTGTTCTACAAATGCAGACGCGCATACACGTTCCTTCAGATGGTGAAAGCCTGATTTAATGGTGGAAAATCCTACCAGAAATCCTGCAACTTGTGGTAAATTTCCAATACCTCTTTTGCCTGCAGCAACACGTCCCTCCACACGGAGCTTCGGGCTCATTAGCTCAAGTTGTGGGTTTGGTGGGAGGGGCTTAGTGGAGCGATACGAGGCAGCAGAGAGAGAGGCGGAAGGTTTTGCTTAGGTTGCACAGATTTTGCCTACCCCAGCTTTAACAACTACTAATCTAACAGTGTGCCAGTGTAGGCTATCATTATTTGTTTGTTATAACGTTATAATTTCATCTGCCCAATAAGAGGGTGCCGTTATATTACCCTGTGTTGTAGTTGACGGATTCACCACTCCATGTCACTGTTATTATTTTGCACTAGCTGTAGATTAAGGTTGTATAGTTATCACATAGTCGTAATGCTTTGCACTAGTTTAGGTACCTTTTTGTTGTTGTTTGGTGATTAACGTTAGCAATTTTTAGCGTCTTCGCTATTGCGTAGCAAAGTGTTCAAAGACAATTGGGCACGAGAGACAACACAGTAATGTTATTGGCCACAGGAGGTGAAAACATAATTTTCTGCGACAGTATTTTGGTTAGTGTGGACTTTACGCTGTAGTAGCTAAGATGAAACTTACGTCTGTGGTGCAGCTAAACATCAACACAGTTTTAGTATCAAACTAACTAGTTTCCACGTTTGGGTTAGTGTGGACTTTGCACCCTAACTTAAGAGAGAACTTGCGTATAACTGGTGCAACAGGCTGCATTAGTTCACAATCAAGCCCCTGGTTATTCTAGTGGCCACCTCCTGATGTTTAAAGTTTTCACGCAGTGATTCATTTGTCTTCATGTCGTCTCACACAGCTGAGCATTTACCATCTTTATCAGTCAGTAGATAAAGGCTTACTTACAGCTAGAAGGCACTTTGTGTGACTTGGATCCTGCTGAGAGAGATAAAAACAGATGGAGCTCAGAGTCAACATGTGTTTCCAGGTACCATGCATCATTGTTGGACCTGAGGCTGCTTAAAATGAAACAGCGTTAATGGAATGATTCAGAGTTAAAGGGTTTATGTTGATAAGATCTCAGTAAAGATGAATGCTTAATGCCTAAACTTAACATAGTGCACCGACAACAAGGTGTGACATCAAACAGCAGGACTTTTCACTTTTTAAACAATATAATTTAAAATAATCATCAGTAATGATTAATTGATATGGAATCACATTTATTTCTCCCTCAGTGGAAAATGTTTCTTGTCCCATTATACAAAGCAAATATGTAGCCTTGGCCATTTGTCTTCATTCTGTTCCACAGTGTTAATATCAGTGAGTTCTCCACCATCTGAAATACTGCAGAATGAAGGTTCGTGTCTCTTCAGTTACCCAAAATGAGCAGCTTGTTAACATTGTCAGTGCTCCTCATTAAAACTAATGAGTCCCACTATTGGCTGGCTGACAGTCTTCACTGACAAGTGCCATATAATGGGACTAATTGAAGGCCTATGATCTACACACGTGTGTGGACCAAAGCATAATGGGACATATGGAGAGTGTTATTTGTTGAGTGGATCCCAGTGTCTGGTGGCATTGGATAGTTGTTCTCCGTTCTCTAATGACTACCGAATTTGTTATCCAGTCATTCCTGTTGTTTGAGTTTGCCCAGACAGATGGTCAGATAAGGCTTTTGTATTTGGGTCATTGGGTTTTTATCCAGTATGTGGTTCACACACGTATCATAAGACAAACAAAAGAAGCAAATCCTCACATTTGGGAAGCCGACGATTAATCGATTATCAAAGTAGTTGCTGATTCATTTTTTGTTAGTTGCGTCATGGCTCTTGCAAAAAAAAACAAAGTAGCTTGAAAGTCTTCAGTTATTGGAAACACCAGTTTCTTTGATCTATTTAAATTTTGCCTCAACTGTATGGTTTTGAGGCAGACTGTGCAGCGCAGTACTGGCCTGTAAAAATGGTGTTTGTTTTTTTTTCAGTCGATGAATCATACCCGTCGTACAGTAGCCTACTCTGTCTTCTCCCTACTACAGTTACAGTTCATCGATATTATTGTTTGCGGTTAAAGCCAATGCGTTTTTCATGTGTTTGTGAAGGCAGGGGAATTCTGGGAAGTTCCCATGTTAATGTAATTATGTCTGTTTAATATGACATTGTGGTCTTGAATGTTACCCTCTGTGCTAATTGTGATGAGGAGAACATGGCTGTCTCCTCAGCAGTAGACTCCATCTGGATAAAATCTCTTTTTATTGGACTGTTCTTCAAAAGCTCTTCCTTTAAGATCACTACTGGCTAAAATAACAGTGTCTGTGATTCTGGCTGGCTGACTGTCCGTCTCTGTATTTCTCTCTCATTTCTTCTCTCCTGTCTGTCTTTGTGCATTTATTAATGCTACAGCAGACCCTTAACACAATTTTTAATGCAGTTTTGTCCATAAATTTAATACCAGAAACCTCAAATTATCCTTTATTTGGCTCTAAATATTACGGTGTACTACCGTTTTTGCGTGATTTGAGCTTTTGTTTATTGATTTGAGCACATTTTCTGTGACAGACTACATCCATTTACCTTCATGATGACACACAAGCTCAGTTTTGTGCAGAACAGTTACTGTTATTTTGAATTTACAAGGGCACAAGTATTTTATGCTTAATTTACTTAAGATGGTTTTGTCGCTGTGGTTGCTTCTAACAGAAACTTGTAACTGTTCAGGTGTTTATTTCTGCAGTCATTTACACCAAGTTGGACATTTCCCAGACACTGTTATTTATGTTATTATATATGACCATATTTATGTGTGATACAGCCAGCTTCAATCAATAAATGATTTTTCCTTCATGCAATAATGAGGTGATTTTTAGACGGACAGTTAGTTCACACGTTACTTACTTTTTTTAATTAAGCTTGTTGAGAGTTTCTTAATTTCTGTCACTAGTTTGTAGTTTCTTTATCTCCACTTTTGCCCAAATGATGCACCAGGAGAAATGTCGCTCTCTGTGACAATGTTTTATGACAATGTTTTAGTCCACTTAATTAATTTGTAGCGTAAGTACAGATGGTGCAACTGAACAAAGTGGTGCGTTTAGTGTGAAACTAACTAGTAATGTAGCAGTTAGTTACTTTACACTCAAACTTTGGATGCAATCGAAACATGTACTGCTTCACACTTTTCTTACTTATCACATATCTCTGAATGGAAGAACTGTAATGGCTGTTAATTGGTTTCAAGTGTTTATAAGACAAAATGCTTCTGCTGGCTTCATTATAGAAAGTTTGGAATCAACAGATTTTTAATTTGAGAACTACTTTTATAGTTTTATTTGACTATTTTGATGCTCCCAGTTACATCTACACTCTCTCTGTGCTTTTCTCTCTCACTCACACACTCTCACACACATACACACCCTCTCTCACACATATTCATCATCGGCCAGGTCTTTCCACTCAAGAGCCAGACAGCAATTGGCTCGTCGTCTTCGTTGCTCATTTTTCATGTCAGTCTTTTCCCTGCAGAAAGCATCACTGCTGGGATTCTCTCACACGAACAAACAGGCCTTTCAGTCTTCGCCTCTAAACATTTTAATTTCATTGGCCTCATTTATCCTTGGCTCTGCTCTGGATGAGTTTGTGGAGTATGTTTTAGTTTTGTGTGTGTGTTTGGAAAGTGAATGTGTGTTGAGTGAGCACTGACAGACTAAATGTCCAATTTTCTCCAACTTTTGAGAGTTTTTTGCTGTGATTTTGGCATCCTGAAGTGTTTGATTCCCCTCTGAAAGCGTCGACTGCAGTCTGGGGAGACTTTGTGCCTCATTAGTTATTTGGGTTTGTTGGCAGTTACCGTGCAGGATTTGTCATGCCCTAAAAAAACGTGATGAGGTGGTTGAGAAGAGCTCTGAATGGACGAGCATCTGCAGTAAACTAATGACGATCTGTGATAATTGTGTTTTGATGCTTGGACTTAACTGTTAACTTTGCAGAGAATGTGCAAGGCTAAAAATATAGAAGGGACTTAATGTTCTGACCAAAATAACCCAATGTTTTTTCCCCTCTTGTGCATTAATAAACGTAACTCTAAACTGGATCCTGAGAGCAGAAATGCTTTAAGACTATGTCCACACTAATCCGGATAATTTTGACGTTGCTGTTTACGTGTGACGACGATGTCTATCCACACTTGTATTTCATTTTAGTAAAGATCTCCATTCACACTGAAACACAACAGGACAACTGAATCTCCTTTTCTTCATCCTTGTGAGGACCTTTGTGGTCAAAGTGAGAATTAAGATAATTTTTTTCACAGTTAACCCTAACCCTCCCATGAGTCTTAGGGACACCATCTTTTTTTAATGAAAAAAATATTTATTGCATTCCATGTTGTCGAGTACTGAGTAGACAGCTGAAATTGAACTGCACAGAATGCTAAATTTAAGAATAAGCAACTACATTTCTTATCTGTGTTTAAAAGAATACAAGACATAAATGTTTTTGTGTTTGTACGTTTGGAAATTGGAAATCTTTTCAGATTTATTCACATTTTTCTAAAAGTATTGTTTTCAATTGTCAAAAAAAATTGTCAAAAAAACAATAACAAAAAAACGGCTTAGTGTGAACAGGGGGCCAAACATGAGAAAAAATTATTTGTTTGTTATTTGTTAGCTGTGATATGGGGACACGGTGAGGCTGCATTCAGACAGAATCAGGCGCTGCGGCAAAAATGCTGGTTCTCCCTTTCATTTGAACAGGGATAGTGCCTTCAGGCTGCAGCGGTGTGGGCTGCAGGGGGTACCAAAAATACGCAGTGGTCCTGTGAGGAAAAGTTAAAACAAAATCAACTTTTGATGAAACACACGTGACGTCATGCTGTGGCGGCCAATCACGGTGGCGATCAGACCGGCAGACGTGGTAAAGAAGAACTTTGTTTACCTTGTAGCATTGTAGCATCTCTGTTTACTGAGCAACTGTGAAGATGGAGGAGAGGCTGATCGATCGCCGGAGTGATGACTGTACATCACCCTGCCACGAGGTAGTACAAAGAAGTCAATCCCCATGCAGTCGCTTGGCTTGTATTGCTCTTTAAACTGGGATTGCTGCTTAGTATGTGACACTCCCACACCACCGCACAACCCTGCACTAATCACCGCAACGCCTGATTCTGTCTGAATATGGCTTGACATCACTAAAAAGAAGTCTGACAGGTGTAGAGACATGAGCAGTCAGACGATCAGACAAGTTGGGAACATATCCCCGGGTTAGACAAACTTATTTGGTAGAGGAAAAAAGGTGAAAGGTTAAGTTATTACACAAACTGTCCATTGTTAACACATATTACAGTTGTTAGACTTCCTGCTTCAACTTTGACCTACAGTTTTCCTGTGCATTGAGGGATTATTACTGACCTATCGGCACTCACGTGACCCTCGTCTTGTAAGTCGTAGCAGTCCTTGGGAAATCTCCTGAAACAGTGCTGCTGTATGGGCTTTACGTATTTTTCCTCTGCATAGGGAGGACTCATCTGTAGCTCTTTGACGGGAAGCTTGAGATAGCAGGAAGAGGTATGGTTAGGTGACCTCAAGTTGTTGGGCGGAAGATGCAACAGCAGATTTGAAAAGGAAACGCTGACATTCTTCTTGCTGGAAAGTTAATGAGAATTAGAAGGCAGAGTGATATTTTAGTAGCTTGAATTCATCCGTGAGTTGTGAAGTGATTGATGAGGTTAATGGGTCTCCAATCAGAGGAGCGACTGAAAGCAGTGGCCCTCTCCTGCTTAATGACTCTACCATTGCCCACTTTGTCCTCAGTTTATACTATGGAAACCTGAGCTCCCTCTGTGCCTCCTCTGTCTCTTATGTTGGCCTCTAACCAGCTTCTTCCAGGCTCAAAGCACAATCAAGGGCACAATCACTGCATCCTCTGAAGACAAACATGTCAAAGATAATGTTAAAGATGGCAAACCATAAAATCCCAAGGTTTCTCCCAACGTGTCTTTGATGGAAAGCATTTTGACACTGGGCAAAAAAACCAAAATCTCATCAAACTCGAGTTCAGCAAGATTGAGTCTCATTTTGCTCCAACCAATTCAAAACTGCAGCCATGTTTGAAAATTAAATCCCCTCAACTGTCAGTGTAAAGTCGATTCATTATGACAAGTAAGATTGGATTATGAACTTCACGAACGGCACGTCTGATACTAATCTAGGTTTAAGAGCACTAAACGGTGGTAAGAAAAAAGGTTTAAATTTAACACTGTTGTTTTTAGACTACTTTTATTTGGATGAAACCATCAAAGCTCTGACATTATAAAGTTTATCCTCGTTGGTGAAGTCCACTGCTGAAGCTGCTGGAGCTTACACACCATCTACAGTTCATCATCTGAGGCAGTGGTATATTTATAGTCGTATTATATAGTATTAATATTAATATTATTATCATAGTATTATTGTGTGCTCTGCTTTATGGCTTTAACATGAAGGAGTCATAGATGAGAAAAGGTTTGATAGGTAAGGGAGGCTGAAGAGGAGGAAAGTGATCTGAATTTGTTGTTTTTGGATTTAAAATATTTGAACTGCAGAGAGGGACAGCTGATTTATCTCCCCAGGCAGTTAAACAGCCTTTAAAATAGACATGTCCTGAGAAGGCACAATAAATCCAGCACACATCATGGATTTACAGTTTTTACCAAAAAAAAAAAAGAAAGAAAGAAAGAAAAGTGTCCAGCAGCTTTTCACCTGAAAGAACTTATTGAGGCCTGGTGGGGAGGAGCCGACTAAAGGAGGAAAAGAAGGAAAAAAGATAAGACTGACTGATACTTTAGTGATCTTTGTGGAAATATTGCAACAATTAGGTGAAGAAATATCGCATGGCTGAGGATTGAGGGATGTAGATTACTAAAGTATCCCAAATAAGATTAATATCTCGTATTAAGTATTTGGGACATGATGTTTTTGTGCTGAAATGATTCGTCAATTCGTCGTTTCACCTAAAATTGATCGATCATAATCCAATTATAGTTTGTCATTTATCAAGTGATAATGTGTGAACTTTAAACTAACATCTTGATGCAGACTCTAAAACACATGTTCAGCTGGTGATAATCATCTAACTTCAGCCTGGTGTCTCACCTGCGGTGCAGCGGAGAGTCTTTCCTCACACATCCCCACCTGATTGAGACGTTTGTCTCGACTTTTCCCAACTTGTAAAAACTTTTCCCTGCCATTGTGATATGCTGCTCTGATTTAATTACTACAAATAACATAATAATAATAACGTACAATGTGCTCTATCTGTCACCTGCTGAGCTGAATCAGAAAGATCCTGATGCATCTCCTCATTTTTAAATGTAGTTACTAGATGGCGGTTTAAACAAAATCGCTAATCTGACATTAGCAAAGGCGCTCTTTATTTCAGGTGAGGTAGAGAGAGCCTCCATTATAAAACGCTGTGGAAAACCCTGTATAACTTGGTCTTGTGACTATAAATTGACAGGTTCTGACTGCATAGTGGCACTCTGTGGATTGTTGGGTACTGCTTTTTGGAATTATGATACACGACCTTTGTCATGCAAATTAAGGCAAAAGAAGGCTGTATTTCTGAGCTGGCTTCCTCTAAGTCTTTGCATTGGGACAGACCTTGTTATGCCGTTATGACCCATTGTGTCCATACTTTGAAGGAGGTGACAACTGACTTGGGACATACTTAACATGTACTCTACTTTAACATGTAGAGCATCCTCATATCGTTGGTCATCTTAAGTTTTCTGACTAGCTTCACTTGCTTAAAGACTTGCCTGTGCAGGATAGAAACTGAGAGAAGTCGATGGAGGAAAAGTGGAAGACGGGAGAGGAGATGACTAGAGTAAAGAAGAAGATAGAAAAGAGTAAGAGGAGTAAAAGCAGAGGGTGAAGAGAGGTAAAAGCCCTGAAGTTGGGACCATTTTCTGTGTGTGTGAGTGTGTGTGTGGCTGTGAGACGTGGCAGAACGAGGCCTGGCCAACCGGCAGATCTGTTCCATATGTTTCCTGAAGAGAGAGAGAGAGAGAGAGAGAGAGAGAGAGAGAGAGAGAGAGAGGCAGCTCCCCTCCACCCGACCCACAGCACAATGAGTCTTCATTTAAAAAGACAAAACAGCCGAGAAGCAAACCATCCGCAGCACTACATCGTCCTTCTGTACTGCAGCTCGGGCTCGTTTTCTGTGGACTGTAGATATCAGTTTCAAGTAAAGACAGATCTGACAAAGGCAGCTTGCAGGTTTCTGGGAGTCTTCAGGGAGCTGGCTGCTGTTTGACAGGGGCCTCCCAGAGAGACTGAGAGGGCAAAGAAAACACACACACACACACACACACACACACACACACACACACACACACAGTTATGTTTTCACATTGGTTTCATCACATTCATCATTCCTGTGTGTGTGTGTGTGTGTTTCACTGTTTGAATTGTTTTTGTCGACGGGGTAAGAATGAAGAACTTTTTATGTCTCCTTCCCAAAATATATTTCAAAGCAACTTCCATAAAGACCCAATATAATGGGCACCTGAATTTACTGGAAAATTGTTAAATCACAATGCCTTTCTCTCCGTAATTGGCAACGGATCGCAGTTCATCCGTACAGATCTCCCCCCACGGTTCGGCACGCATGTGAACTGCGAATTAATTGCAAAGTTTAACCATCATATTGTGACATACAGTTTTACTGCCACTGTTACCTACTTTTTAAATAACAATTCCCTAAATCTCGATGCAGAGTTGCAGTGAAAAGATACAAGACAGATGCGTGCTGTGTTTTAATCTGAAGCTCTGAAGGTTGATTTGATTATTTAAAGCAGTTTTTCACGTGAACGAATCAGGGATGTGCGTTGCAAGAGGAAAAGAAGCAAGAGGAAGAGCTTGAGAGGCCTCCTGCATCATTTAAATCCCAGGTAAGGGAGCATTTTGGCTTCCCCGTTAAATATCTTGATGGAAAAAGGGTGGTGGACAAAACTGGAACAGTGTGTAGACATTGTGCGACAATAAAACCGTATGATAATGGTAATGCATCGAGTATGGCTACACATTTGAAGAGACATCAGCCTGGTGTGTCAGTGACGGGAGCTACGTTAAGTTCTTTAATAAATAATACATGGAAAGAAAAATTATCCGTGATCCGTGACTCCAATCCGTAATCCGAATCGTGAGTTTTGTGATCCATTGCACGACTAACTGTATGTCACACACGAACAACCTGTTGCAACAGGAACATCACATTCAGGATGATCCCACTCAGAATTATTACCAGCTCTGTTATTCCAGTCAGCTCTACGGACTGTTTTAGCATCTCTTTGCTTATTGGTTTGGTATTACGACCTGCAACTTTACTGTTTTGGTTCACTCTCAGTGCTCTTAACCACCTTGTTTCCCACAGCAGCAGGCAGCTGCTTTCAGCTAACAAGCTCTAATAAACCCACTGTACACTACCCGTCCAGCACCAAACAGCAGACAGACAAAGTTAGAGAGCAGCTGGTGAAGAAAGTGGAACATCTGGCAGCTAAAGAGCCAGAGGATTTTCTCAGAAGTTGGTGGAGACCAAACCAGAGCTAAAACCAGACGTCATCTGGTGTACACAAACACAAATGTAAATAAATGATAATGTTGCTGTATGTATAAGTAAGCAGCTTTCAACTTTGAAAGGTGATAATGTGTGTTCACAGCTTGTTTTGCTGCCCCAAGTGGCCAAAAAATCAATGAATGCAGGTTTATAATAATAATAATAATAATAAACTGACTTCAGAAGCCCGGTCACCTTTAGTCTTGATCCGGGACTCAGGAACAGCCATAACTGACCCATTATTGTGTCAGTAAAATTGCAGCAGCCTACAAATATTCATTATCAAGTGAGAAAGATCTGCGATCTGCTGCCAAGACTGAAGCTTAACTGGTTTTTATTGATGAATCTAAACAGACCAGTATGGGAGTCCTGTGTGCCGTCTGTTCATTAAAAATTGGTCTACATGGATAAGTTTGAAATATTGGGGGAAGGAACCGTTTAAAAAGAAGTGAGCAGGTTGGATGAGGAGCTGCAGGTGACAGGTGCTTGTAGGGTCGAATTGTTTACAATGATGTAATCAATTATCAGTTAGTAACACCCCTACTTTAAACCTAGCCTTGATCCAGGTGCAAAGTAAAAAATATGATTGAGATACAATTGAGCAAACTGCACCCGCTGATGAAGACAGTGAGATACAGTTGAAAGCTCTGGAAAGCTAGTAACTGGACCTTGATTTGGGATTCTTTATTTTTGAGTTGTTTCATTTTTTTGCCTTTATTTGATAGTGACAGGTGAAGAGGTAGACAGAAAACGGGGAGAGAGGGTTATGACATTCGACAAAGGTCACTGGCTGGAATCGAACCAGCGACTGTGCGGTCATGTGGCATGCGCTGTAACCATTCGGCTACCAAGGCGCTCCGATTTGGGATTGTTTTGTTAAAAGTAATTTGCTCGACAGAAAGTTCTTAAAGGAATCGTTTGATATTTTGGCAAATACATTTATTTGCTTTCTTGCCACCTCTCAGCACCTCTTAAGCTCACTAATTAACATGTTGATTAGAGTAAAAATATAGGTACACAGATTTTGGTACCTTTGGACAGAGCCAGACTAGCCGTTGAAGATTTCCAAGACCTTGCATCCTCTGACGACTTTCCTAATAAAATAGAGTAAACATACTTGGCAACAATAGGAAAGCATAGAAAAACCATAGTAACATTTGGCAAAATGTTCCAGTGTATTGTCCCATTTACTGCAGAATAGAGGGCTAGTCTTCCAGGAGGCACAGTTTCTCAACACTATAGACTTGAAATGTGAAACAATAACTCCCTGGGTGGCTTCATTCTTCTGGATCAATCTCCAGACCTCCGCTGACACCAAGAAAACTACCTGTAACTCTTCAGTGTGCAGTGACATCTGCTGGTTGATAAAGGAATAGCTCAACTGGTCTTTATCAGCCTCCTACCAGGGAAACCAACACTGGTTCCAGTAACAACATTTAGCAGGAGTGAGAGTGAAGAACTCACTTTTTTCTGGGTCTAAACTGATCACTTTTTATTTTTACTTACCAAGGAAAGACTCTGGCATAACCTATAATATTTCATAATAATCTAAACAAGGTAATCCTCAGGACAATATCACAGCTGTACCCCCTACAACAAGTCCAAAGTGAAAAAACATTACTTGGTTGATTTCAATGTTAGCTGATTAATTGGTTAGTTGATATAAAACAATTGATTGCCAATAATTTTGATAATCTATTCACAAGTAATTTTCCAAGCTAAAGTGCCAAACATTTGTTCGTTCCAGCTTCTCCAATATGAGGATTTTCTGGTTTTCTATATCATTGTAAACTGAATATGTTTGGGTTTTGGACTGTTGGTCGGACAGTATACAGGCATTTGAAGATGTAACCTTGGGCTCTGAGAACTTTTGATTCTTTGTGACATTGTATAGACTAAACAACTACTGATGACTACATTATTTATAACCCTTAATCCATGAAACCATTAGAGTTTTAGCTATCTAGAGTTGATGATTTCTCATCTTTGGTAATCTACCCTTTAGCCTTTTTTTCTGCTAATATCTTTACAATCAGTACCTTGCCCATTGATTTTTGCAGATACTTTGTTTTATTCAAGCTCTGTCTTATATTTTAAGTCATATTTATTCATATAGCCTAAAATCACAAGTTTGTCCTAGAGGACAAGGGGATAGGACAATAATAGCTCAAAGGTCAAATTTTAACTTGACAAAAAGTAAAGACATAAATGGGGAGGTGTTCCAGGTTTATTTAAAGACATATTAAATAAATATAGCACCATTTCAGAGGAGAAATCACTGGAGGAAACAGGAACGTGTGTAAGGAAGATGGGAATTACATTACCTGCTTATAATTTCAATGATAACAGTTGACTTGGTTGCTATAGTGATGTTTTGGGTTTACATCAAGGACAATGTGTAAACCAGTTTGACATTTAGATTTCAGCTTCTAAATGAAGACAATACAGACATGCATTGAGATAATATAAAACATCCACACAAAGACAGACATGATGCTTTAAAGTGTCTTATTGCCCCTAATAATGCCAGCATCATTCATTGACTGTACAGACTTCTGCTGGGAAGAAAATATGTTTTAGTTTAAGTCAAAGTGGTTTTTATGCTCGTGTTATGTTACAGCTCGGGCTTATAGTGACTCTTCTACGATAATTACAATGTCTCAACTTAAAAAAGGCGTAAATATAATGTGTAAGGAAATGACAAAAGAGGGAAAAGGTCTATTTTGTTGTTCAGAGGTGTTACAAAAGCAACTTAAACTTACACATTTTTCTACTAAACTATCTTATTAAAAGTCTTATTTTTAAACTAGAAAGAAAAGAACTTATAAAGATCTCTTGTAAAAAAAAAAAGCATCAGCATGTAAAACTACTCAAGTCAAGTCACTGGGTGGTTTTGCTCAAAAAGTCACCAGAAGGAGGCACTTTATTCCTGCGAGAGTTTACACATCAAAAGTTGAGGGACAAAAGGTAAAGATAACCTTACAGAATATACCTCACAAAAGTAGGCAGGGCTCTTATGTCTAATTTAATTATTATAATGTACAGATGTTCATGTTTAACCTCCACCCCCTGTATACTGTCTGTGGCTGCTGAAAACATTTTCTGAGTGTTGTAGCTTTTGATTTAATACTTATTTTCAGCGCCAACATCCAGACTAGAGTTTTGTTTGTTTGTTTTTCCCCCTGGCCGAGAACTTTTATTGTACCAGCATTTAACAGCATGTACTACAGTTTCTAATATACATCAATATAATGAAACGTTCTCTCATTTCCAGCTAACACTTTAGGAATGCAGTTTCATCTTGATTTATCCATCAGGTCTATTTGGGGCTCCTTCCTTATACTGTAACGGGGATATTAGCAGTTCTCCATTTCTGAGCTGTCTGGAAAGCATCGTTTTCATTCCCTACTTCTACTTTCGGAAGTTTCCAAGCTGAACGCCCCTCCGTCCGGTCACACAGCGAAAGGTGGCTGGCTGGACATCCCAGTATTTAAGAGGATTTGCAAACAGACTGATGCCTGTGTACAGGTTCTTCTTGACACTAGGCCAGATGGGACAGAAGTCGTTGACTCCCACACCGCTGATTTTGTTGCCATGGAGGTAAATCACCTAAACAGACAGAAAGGATTTGTTTTTTAATCAGTTGTTTTTTGGCCTTGTCAGTAAACCAAACATGGGTTGGGAGTTCTGTTCTAATGCTGCTTAAGTGCTGCCTTTGAAACTCAAAATCACCAACCTTTTAGATCAGGAAAGAGAGACTGGAACGCTTTGAGTTACAAGTCAGAAAGTTGGGCATCATTTTATAGCTCCAGGTTGCTGAGTTGAAGGAAACTGGTGTATTTGAGATGGCTGTAAAACTGAGACATTGTTGCTTTAGCAGAAGTTAGCTTTTGAGCTATTTGTCGACCAACAATCACTGGGCGCAGTGACTGCACACTGCATCTCAGAAGCCCTGCATTCATAGTGGGGTTGCCAGCTTTGAGACCTGTCTCTACTGTCAACTAAACCCAGCTGACATGGTCAGTTTTGTGACATGCGTTAATCTACTGATACTGATCAAAGTGCCAGATTTGATCAGTGTCTGTATCTTACCTGGAGGTAGCGCAGGGAGCTGAGGCCCGATGGGACCTTTTTCAGACGGTTGTTGTCCAGGTGGACCTCACGGATGCTCGGGATGCTGGCAAAGCTACCATTTTCTACAAACTTGATCTGGTTAAAACCTAGTCCTAGCCTGCAAAAATGGCAAAAGATAGTTGACAGGTATCACTGCTTGTGATTAAAAATCAACTCTGCAGAAATTAACAAACATACCTACAGTATATTTAAACTTCCCATTCTAACTTACACATGAACAGAGCCTTTTGTTTAAAGCTACCTGGCAGCGTAAATGACACAAATAATGTTATATGAAACCTTTATGTTAACAAATTCTATTAACATTGACATACATGATGGCTTTTTTTTAAATCGACAGTTGAGTGTTGATTTCTTAATTAAATTCTGGTGAGTGTGTTTTGAATGTTAACAGTGAATGTTTTTCATGTTTACCTGCAAACCTTTATCATACAGTAAGAAAGAAAAACACTTAAATTGGAGTTTTGAAGAAGAGTCAGATTAATTTGAACAACAGCCTGCACAAAATCTTGGCTTACTGGAAAAAGTTTCTAGAATAAAATGTGGCCAGTTTTCACCTCTGCAGGTTTTTATATCTGATGAAGTCTTCTACTTCCACCTTAGAGATCTTGTTGTAGTCCAGGCTCAGCTCTGTGATGGAGGATGGGAGGTCTGGGAGATACAAAACACACTAAACATAACCAATGTAAAGAGTAGATTAAGCATACTTAACTTCATTACTTGCTTTTAATAATGATTTGAAAACAAACCCTTTTAAATCAAAGCATCATATTAACAGACATTAGCAGTATTTATGCTATATTTATGTATTTAGTTGTACAGTTGAGGATCAGTGTAGTAGGTGGGTAAGAAAAGTTTGCCATTAATTTGTTTAAATCAACATAACATAAGGTGAGTGATATTCTACCTTTTGGTACAGCGGTTAGTTTGGCCTCTGCTATACCGACATACAGGGTTGACAAGCCGTTAAAAGCTCCCAGCTCAATCCCACTGTTGGCCAGAGGGTTGGCGCCCAGCTCTGTTTGAACAAGCACAAAATATGTAGTTTAATGATTAATGATCCATTATATCTCCTGATTATGGCAGAGAACATACATGTTTCTTTTAACCATTACAACCATCTTTCCCTAGCCTTAACCAAGTAGTTTAGCTTGCCTGAACTTAATCAAACCTTAACCATAGAGGTGGCAGATCAGAAAACAAAACTCATACAGTATGAATAAATGGTCATATGGGTCATTTTGGAAGGCAATGATGAACAACATATTTTGTTGTGTAGGTTTGAGGATTAGTCAGCTCTTGTTTCACCGTTTACCGTGTAGCAGTTTCCTCATTACTTCTCTCTTGTTAAAGCATTGTTAAATCAATAAAATTAACTGCTGTAGTGTTTGGGTTGATACGTGAAGCTGAAACCAGGTCTTACCCAGCACATGGAGTTTCCTCAGGCCTTTAAATGCATCCTTCTGTATTCTGTTGATCTTGTTTTCATGGAAGCGGAGCTCGATGACATTGGGAGGCAGGTTTGCAGGGATCTCAGTAAGTTGGTTGTAGGAGAGGTACAGCAGTCTGAGATGGTCCATGTTTCTGAATGCCTTGGGGTGAATCTTAGAGATCTTGTTGTTGATCAGAAACAGGCCCTGTTGTGGGAGAAAAGAATCAGAATAAAACTTAGTAGATTCAAACTGGGTTTTGCAGCATTTCTTATGGCAGGTGTAAGAGTGGAACATTTTGTGGAACATGTCCCAGTTCTACTCACTTTGCCCCAGAATTTGTTGATGTTAGTACATCCAACCCAAGTAATATGGACAACAGAGTTAAGATTTAGTTCAGGTTTGATTTATGTTTTGTTTTTTTGTCAAACTACTGTTTCCAAGGTCTACAATGAACTTTTGTGCTCAACATTCAACATGTGTATGGCAAGAGAGAATATTTACTGGTTTGTTTGACGTTTCCAACAAAAACAATCACAAAATACTCTGTCATTAATGATAAATGTTTATGACAGCCGAAATCTGCTTAATATAAAGCTGCTTTTTGCTTTGAACATATTTTGGTTTCTTTCTGTACTGTATTTGAATAATGAGACTAGAATCATAACAAAGATTTGATTAAAAGTAGAATCAATGAACAGACTCAAAATTGATCAAATTTAAACGAAACTCAACCCTATTCAGGTTCAGGTTGGCTGCACCATTTAACACTTGATGACAGGCCACTCTATTAACACAAAGCTGTGGCTGCAGATTGTTCTCACTGTTTGCTTTGATGCAGTACATTATAATCCAGAGTCTAAGGACTTGATGTGGTTTATTCCCAGCTGGGAAAACATCAGCTAGTTCAAAGACAGACCCGCTGTTAGTGCCCCGACTCCACAACCGAGTTTCATACTGAGGGACTTTCATCTTGTAAGGCTGCAGGCTGCATTTTGACTGATATTACTGAGCTGTTTCTTCTCATATGGTAACTTTAAAAGGTACAAGATGGTATTGTCATTCACATGTATTTTGAGTCTGCATGTGACTCATTTAAAGTTCTGAACCAAGTCTAGGCATTTTGTTTCTATAGTAGGAAGTCATTGGTTAAACACTGGATCTGATGTCTTGCTTTGAAAGTTTTAACACTTGTGCAGTAGAACAAATGGTGGATGTGAACATGCTTTTTTTTATGGGGGAAAAGATTCTTATCTTATAAAATACTGAAAAAAAAAAAAAAAATGTATACATTGTTGATAATGGTATGTTGGCTTAACAAAAGAGGCAGAACTCAACTGTGAGGGCACAGTGTGGCCACCAGACAATGTACAGCGCGCACACTAATAGAATTATCTTGTAGTTAATCTTCAAAGAGGGCAAGCCTTTGGGTGCACTTTAAATTTAATAACTGAAAAACTAGCTTTGCAAAACGAAGATGAAATATTCTGCTGGAGTGCCATTGCGGAGTGGAGCGCCGAACTCCAGAACACATAGACCAACTTCTGTTTTACAAAAGACACAGAGACTGAAGATCATAAGTACATGTGCAGACTGATACAGTACCATCAACATTACTCATACTTGAAATTGGAGATGTGTCTGGAACTTATTGGCTCATGTAGTTGGTTTTCATCAGATGGATTGATGTAATTCTTTACTTCTTTAACTTCAGACATGCCTGATGTTTAGATCTGTTCAATGTTAACAGGGGTTGTGGTGCTCATTAGGATGTGCAGACTAAACCACTTCTGAATGTTTCTCTTACATAAAGCTTGTGGAGGCCTTTGAAGTCGTTCTCCTTGATCTCAGTGATATCATTGTTTTGGAGGTCCAGTATCACAGTGTCTTCAGGAATCTTCTCAGGAACAGCGATCTGACCTGTTGGCAGAAACACAAATGCCTGATTAAAGAGTTGGACCAAAAGTGATGAAAATCAGAGCTCATGCAACACCAAGGTTTACATATAAAATACTGAGATGTACAGGTGACTCACACTCTCCCTCAGGTCTCACATAATGATGTATCAGTGATTTCCTGATTCAGGAGAACATACGTGATCATACATGACAAATCAGAAACAAGGCCATGAGCCACTGTTGTTGTTGCACCGTAGTTTAAGAAAATCTGGTTAAAAGAATTTGGTAGTGACTCAACTGATGTAGTCAGTCTACACCTGTGGTGATGACCCCCAGGCTTTTTTTCACAACCTTAGGTGGTAATGTTAAAGAGAAAAGAGTTTCATGAGACTTAGTCTTAGAGGGTGGGCCCTGCTTTAATGTAAGTGCAACAGACACTGGCTGCATCACGTACTGTTGCATCATTTGACAGAGGAAATAGTCAAGGTACAGTAGCCGACATGTGCCAATCCAATTAAATATAAATTGCTGTTAGAAGTCAGGTAGTTGAGTATGAGATAATTTGCATGGTAGGGAAGTTTAAAAGTATCAAGAGACAGACTAATAAGAAGACAAGAAGAAAAATGTAGAATAAAACCAAACTTACATTGCTAATCTTAAATGGTGAACTACAAGTTCATAATTACATAAAAGAGCGAGCCTTAATCAGTATCCATGAATGTAGCTCAGGATGTCTTTCAACACATTGTGTTTACAGTAACATGTGGATCCAGATGTGTTCATACTGTGTGTTCTAACCCTGGTCGGAGCACTGCACC
Source organism: Macquaria australasica (assembly GCA_005408345.1). Taxonomy (NCBI): domain Eukaryota; kingdom Metazoa; phylum Chordata; class Actinopteri; order Centrarchiformes; family Percichthyidae; genus Macquaria; species Macquaria australasica. The sequence continues at coordinate 22,380 of SEMN01000648.1, forward strand.
ACTCTGGGTGAGCAACGGCAACCAGCTGGACAGCTCTCATCTTCATCATCATAATCGTCGTCATCATCATCGTCGTCATCATCATCATTGGAATCAGCCATCATGATGTCATAGTTTTTCATGAAATCCATGACGTTGATTGGTTGGTATGGTTTGGCGTTGCCTAGCGCCAGCAGGCAAAGCAGGAGGAAGACCTTCATGGTTTTATTAGAAGGCTGGTCAGTGAAAGAGCAACCAGGGAGAGCTGTAGGAAAAGGCAGAGGTTAGGTTAGCTCTAAAACTAATAGACAGCACTAGACTGTGTGTCATGGCACTAATGAAATAACCTGTCCAAGCTGTGGAATGTTTTTTTTGTTTTTGTTTTTTTCCTGCAGTTTTATTCCAGTGTCAACATAACAAAGCAGAGATGCACAACCCTGTCGTTTACCTCAGTTTACAGTGTCCACATGAATGACCCACTGTATTGGTATTCACAAGTGAACATTTTGTGATAGTTCAAATTTCACTAGCTGTGATGTTCAATGGCAGGTTTTTAGAAATGGCTAAGCCTGTGGAAGTTGGTCAGCTGTGGTGTGTAGTCTCTCAGTTGTTAACTCTGCTCATTTCAAAGCCATCCTGAGAAAGACGAACTCCTACACATGGTTTGCAAGAGAACAAGGAGGAGTTTCACAGCATTTATTTTTCATCCGTTTTAACAACTTCAATGCTGACCCTATATCGTTTTAAGAGGTATTCACAAGTACAACATTTTGCAGCAATACAACAGGACCCAACCCAACCTGATTTACCTCTACTGGCCCCTGAAAATTATTTAAATGTAACAATCACTGTCTATTATTCTCATTCTTTCTTGTTTTTTGGCACTTAACTAACGTTTTTCAGGAATTTGTCTGTCATTAATGGACATAATGTTCAGAGTTAAATGAACTGTCTGACCCAGGAGTCAGTCTGCTGTTACCATCACCATGGCAACCAGCAATTGCAGGTGGGGACACAAAGCTGATTGAGATTGGCCGATTAGACTGCTTTTCTGATCTCTGTGGTGTCACGGTTGCTTTGTTACGGATAAACACAGCTGTTATTTACAAAAAACTTTAACATCACAACTGCAACTGCTATTTCAACTTCTTTCATTGCTTCCTGCCTCTCATATGATATAATCTAATCTCTAGTAAGTGACCAGTCTGACCCAGGAGTCCCTCATCAGTTCACTGCAGTTGGTGGATTCTCAACTGACGTGAGACACACACACACACGCACATGCACGCACGCACTGACACAGACACACATAATCATGGCCCTTCAAAGAAGGAACTAATGTTACAAATTCACACATACAGTATATGTCCTCCACATACTCTATAGGAGAAACACATGCATGCATACATGATATAAAGACCAATTGACCGACATTTCTGTGAAACTGCTGCCACATACTGAATTTTGCACCCTTTATTTCATCATACTATTCCAACTAACCCCTCATGTAAAGTTTAGCCAGCAGTGCAGTTTAGCTCCCAGCTGTTAATCAAGCAATACAGCTCAGCGCAATCCCACCGTCTAGTTATTATTGAAGGATTAACATGTAATGAGTACTTTAACGTCGCAGTTGGTTGAGGTGGAGCTGGTAATAACTACTCCATATACTTTTGGGTGGTTCAGTCTATGTTAACGCATTCTTTCTTATAAACTGATCACATGTTTTGTATGTAAATTCTGAAAGGTAACTATAGCTGCCAAAATAAATGTAGTGGAGTAACAAATAGAATATTCCCTCTGAAATGTAGTCAAGCAGAAGTATAAAGTAGCTTAAAATGGAAATACTCAAGTACAGTACTTGAATAAATGTACTTAGTTATAGTCCACCACCCGTGGTTACCATGGTAACATGATGCAAGCATTTCGACTGTGTTTTTTTTCTGGTTTTCCTAGACTGCTTTAGTAGACTTGGTAGCAACCACCACTCTAGACTGTTGGAGCCATACTGTGTAAAACCGTAGTAACCATTAAGCTCAACCGTGCTAATGTTACCTCAGACCCACCAAAACAGTTTTTAGTGCTCCAGTTGAGTTTCAGTTTTACAGCCCCAAATTAACCTGATTTAGGAAAGTATTACTAAAACAGTGCATGGTGAAAGGGCGTGCAGAGTTCCTGAAGTGATTGGTTTCAGTAAGTGCTGCTCTTTTTTCTATTAGTGTTTCCATGAAGCTCAGAAAACCTCAACTGGAAATGAGTTCTTGCAGCCAACATAAATGTTTCTCCAGGTCTCACCTATTCAACATCTGTGGTGATTCACAAAATGATTTATATATCTTCTTCTATTACACATTCACACAGCCAGCAGAGAGAGGCCAAGATCGCCTGGTTGCGTGCTTCTGTTAATCTTGATGGATTCTGAGCCCTTCAGTTTAACAGTCAGTCCACCCACAAGTATGTGGTGGTGGTCGAGCATCCTGCTGCATCAGCAAATACTGCTCAGCACTGACCCTTCCTCTGCACCCAGACTGTCTTTTGTTCCACATGTGCACATTTAGCACAGTCCAGTAAACCAGACTTTTTCACGCCATTCAGACTGGTGAAGGTAAAGTGTTTTTGTTCAGTCTGAATTATATAATATACTTAAAACAGCCAAACCAGAGGGATGTCACCAGCCTTATTACCCCCCTCTGATCCCTGCTGTCTCCATCAGGACTCGCATACAGTATATGTCACTACCACTCATGGCTGCAACTAGTGATTATTTTTATGATGAAATAATCTGTCAATTATCAATTGTTAAGACTATAAAATGTTAGGAAGTATTGAAAAGTTTCCATCCCAGTTAAACAGAGCTCAAGACGAAATGTCTTGTTTATGTCCGACCAACAGTCCAAAATCCAAAACATTGGGGAAGCTGGAACCAGAGAATATTTAGCGTGTCGAAAATTGAATTGTTGCTTTTAAAATAGTCATTTTTATAATTGACAAATCATCTTTCTGTTGATCTTCTGTTGATCTGTTGACTAATCAATTAATTGTTTCCGCACTCATACTAGTGTAAGATCTGTCTGCTTTGTACTTGAAATTTGAGGTGATTCAGACAATTTCCCTCGTGTTTGTATTTACGATTTGTAATGACTGTACTCCCATGGAAAATTACTTTGCATTTTTGTCAAATGAGATCAACTAGAACACCAGGCAAGTAACGCATGAATTACCACAGTAACATAAAACCCAACCATTAAACATCATCTTCCCTTTAGATTTTGCCCATTATGTAGTTCAATTAAAACGTGACCCACAGACTTATGAACGTCCCTGTTAATTGATCTTGTCGCATGCAAATGTAACTCATTTAGAAATAACTGCATTTGAAATATTCTCCCTTAAAATACATCAGTTTTCCCCGCAATACAGACCTAGATCAGCTGGTGAAATGAAGATTTTCATATTAAATTTGCAGCCTAGTCCTGTGGCTCCACTGAAACACCTCCACCACCTTTAAGGTATTCAGCAGAAGTCTTGTAAACTGACCTAAACACCTCAGAGATGCTGCATTCTCTGACAATAAAACATGCCAGATCGCCTAGCTAATAACTTAAAAAGATTAGGTAGTTGTTTTGTTAATATAAATCTAGGGTGTATCCTACCTCAGCCGTCAGCTGTGTTTGTGTCCTGGTTTAAACCCCACGCAGTGAGCAGAGCAGCGGCAGGGTCCAGCTGGAAGGCAGAGAGTTGGATACTCAGTCAATACATTCCCAGTGAAAAGAGAACAGCATCACCCTCTCTCTCTATCAAAAAAAAAAAAAAAAAACAACGTCCCACAGAACACCCCCACCGACGGAAAACCTCTGCTGTTAGGGTGAGAGGTTCAGTTTCAGTTAAGAGTGCTTGACTCTGTCTGGGATCACACCATCTGTACAGTACGTCTCAGGGACTAGATTTGAAAAGGCATTGTTAGGTCTTTGTTCATGTGCTTTTTATCAGGAGCTTTGAAGTTATGCCAGGATAGCTTCAGACTCCTGAATGCAAAGTCTTTATATAGCACATACTAGTAGATCTGTCACCTCTCCTCTCTTCACGGCCGGCTGCCATATAAAATATTTTACATGAATGGTTCCTACGCTAAGGCCTGTTGGCACTGGGTTAAACAAGGGTAGTGTAGCTGTAGCTGTTTGGGTTTTCTCAGTGAAACATCAACAGTTAGGATGGAGGTGAGCCGGCCCTGCCAGGGATTTTCAGGATGATGCCATCTGTCATGTTTGAGGAATTCCTTCAACTGGCTGCTTCATAGTAGCAGCAGACTTCCTCAAACAAAGAGCAGATGCTGCCATGTTGACCTACAGTACATTCAGATAAATATCAGTGAAATGATCAGTGGGAGGACGATGTTTGAGATGTAGTGATGCTTGTCATCAGGTAGTCTTGGTAGTTTCATGGCCAGGACAGGATGATGAACCAGCAATTATTGAGCCCCTTTTACAATTTTCCCTCAAAATAATTATGCAGAAATATACTCAAGATACAAAGACACTGCAACACTTTCTTAAAACAGTCTGCCTGGAGGGAGTGAGAAAAGAAATATAGACTTGTGTATTTTCAGTTTTCATTCATGCCGACTGCATGGAGGAAATTATGAATATCAAGCAAACGTTCACATCATGTGCAAATTACTTTTAAGTCTCGTCATTCTATGCTTGTGCGCTATTGGACATGAAAAAATAGGCAGCAGAACTCACCAATAAATTATGAAGGTGGTGAAATGCATCAGTGTGAGAAAGGGAGGCGAGCGTCCCTTGTGGTTATGATGATCAATAATTAAGGCTTCAGCATAAAAATATGTTTTTAAAACCATTATTGATGCATCCTGTGAGGGAACTAAGAACGCTCTTCTTCTTTGGTGTGGTTATTTTCCAATTTTCCTCCGTTCTTCTGCAGTGACGGTTCTCCCTTTGTTGACCAGGTACCAAATACAGTATCACTGCAGTGCAGATCTTTCTGTAATGCTCTTGTTGTGTCTGAATAAAGCTGTAAGGAAGAGAGACCTACGTCTGAATGACAAAAATACATTACTTTAACAGATAGATGAAGTCAACTAAGGCTTATTCTGTAACTGGCATTATCCCACCCCACAGGCAATTACAAGAAAAGTCCAGAATGCGGAATGACTTGTTAAGACAGATGAGTCTACAGCAGTGTTGTACATGTTACCATCAGAGAGAACTGGTAGCTTTCTCTTGTGTTACTACAGATTTCCTCCTTAATTGGAAAGCAGGTACAGGAGAGCTAGAGGAGAAACAGAGGTGATGCTTTGCAACATCCAATCAAAATTATTTGTTTTGTGTGTGTTGTTTTCTGCATGATGTGTATCTTAACAACGCACAACAGGAAAGCCTAAAGCTTTACGTTTGAGGCAGAAATGAGAAATACCTCCCAAGAATGGAAAAGCTAACAGGGGCTTGCTCCCTCAGGGGTTCATGTGTTATACTATTCCTTTTTCCATTCAGTGCTGGTATTTTTTGCTGAGCTGAGCTGGAACAGCACTCTGAGGCACAACTTATGGCAGAGCCAGACCATCCAAATATGCCCTGGTTTGGCAGTCAGACGAACCGAAATGGGAATGGGTCTGTGTTCTGGTTTCAATGCATCTTCTCGATGGGGGGAAATCATATTTTCCAAACCATCAGAGATCTGGTTAAATGATCATCTCATCAACAAGGAGCCTGCTGACCTCTCCCATGTTCAACATACTCTTTGAAGGAAATTTCTAAACTTTTTAAGCATTTTAAGCTAATTTTTCTTTTGTTATTCTCACCAGTAGTTTCCAACTCTCACAGAAAATCGAAATTAAGTTCAGATTGAATTACTTCAGTCTTCAGTGATTGCTCATGGTGGGAACTGTTGGGTCTCTGTAAATATAAAGAGTCGGTCTAGACTTGCTCTATTCGAAAAAGTGCCCTGAGATAACTTTGTTATGATATGGCGCTATATAAATAAAACTGAATTGAATTGAATTGAATTCAGTTTACTCAGTAACTGTAAAACTACTGCTGTAACATTGACTATTGTATCCCCCACTTATTGTTAACCACAGCAAACCTATCGAGTATGTCTCATCATACAAATATGTAGGAATTATTTGTAGATGACTCTTTTATTCATGAAGATAAAATGCCATTTGTATTGTCAAACAAATCCTGCTTCTCCCTCTATGCTAAAAAGAGTCTTGCTTCTGCTACTTTCTGCCTGATGCTGGATGATGGGGATGTCCTCCTCATGCATGCAACTTCTCAGTGCTTACATGCTTTGGGTGCTGTATATCATGGACCACTAAGATTTATCACAAACAGTAAGTCTCTCACTCTTCTTGATGTTAAGAATCAGACACCCAATTTTAGTTGTTTATCTGCGGAGTCAAACATTTTACCAACAGCAGCTAAAGTTTAAAAAGCATTTCACTGAATTTCAACACTGGGCTGAGCAGTACCTCACGTTTCAAGAGTCTCATGGAACAAAGTCCACTGTAAGCTACTATTATCTGATCTATGTAAGCAAGTCCACATTTATGATTCTCCTGTTTAAAGTGTCAGGCTCAGTTTCCAGTTCCTCATGATCACCGCTTCATAGCTCTGCTGAAACAATACCCTGTTATGAGCCAGATTTTAAGATTAAAGGATACCGTTTTCCCAAACATTGCAGGGATCTGATTAGACCCTGATGTAAACTTGCTTGAGAGTTTTCTGCTTTCTGTGCACAATGAGAGGACACAGGCTTTGTTCTGCACTGCAAGGACCACAGGACAACATTTTACAACAGTAAATCTTAATGTGTTATGTTTGTCCCTCTGTCTGTCCAAAAAGTACAAAAGCAGCCTTTAAAATGTTGAACTTTTATTTTGAGCAGGACGTCTGTCGTGCAGTCATCTTCTCTTCAGGGGGATCTTGTGCATGAAACCTAATACTTCTCAGCTGACTGGTCTGCCACAGAAAGATTTAATTCAGTAGCTGTAACAGTCCAAAGAGGGAAATTGGTTTGTGGTAGTGAAAGAATCTATGGCGTAATTGTTGGAATTACAGTATTCAAACTGCAAATTAAATGTTAGAGATTATTTCCTGATGGGAGGCGGTCAGGATGTCTCTTGTCTCTCAGGATCTCATACTTTCCAACCCATCAGTCTGTGAGGGCTCTGGACCGGCTGGACATGTTGTGTTCTTATGTTGAGAAGAATTTCCTCCATCTGAGCTTTGAGTCACCGGGGCAACTTGCAGAGCAACGGTGCCAAGGAGTTGCCTCAGCGCTGCTGTTGCTTTAGTGCCATAGTAACATCTTGTTGCCAGGAAACATTTTAATAGAGCTGTGACAGGGTCAAAACTCGGCGTGTTACCTGCTGCTGGGAGTGTTACCCAGCCAGGCTGCACAACAGACCAGTGTTCACCACCCTCAGACTTCACCATGACCTCACCTCACCATGAGTCCACCCGATGCAGGAATTTTTGAGCCTGATACTAAAAAAATGATTTGTTCTTAAAAAGTCTGATAGTTATAAATTTTGGTCATGGGCTCTGATTTCGTGAGTCCTTGGGAGCTTGGGCACCCATGGGTAACTGTGAGCACCCACAGCGAAATCATGAAGTGGGCTCACTATTTTTGTAGAATAGTTACGTCATCTAAGTAAAATAAATAAAGTTTGGACATTTTGTCATATCAGTGAGTTTAAACTATGAGCTAAACTTGTGTACCTTCTTGGTGTAGTTCGCCAATCCCCCGATGTTTTGATCAATCAGTGGTTTCCTGCAGAGTAAAGTGCCTAATTTAGCATTTTGTGTACTGCATCTGACCTAATTTGCTCTAGGAATGTACGCTAAACGAGCACACAATAACTTTCAAACTGAAGTCGTTGCAAAGTGAATTAAACGATGTAACATATTCTGTCCATTACGTTTTTAATAAATGTGGAAGCTAAAAGGGCTGTGAACAGTCTTGACACTAGCAACGCCAGTCAGTCATTGGGAGTAGCCTGAAACTATGATAATAGCTGTATTATAATATTATGTAATTTGGTATTAAATATAGGGGAAACTTCCACACACTGTTTAATTAGTTGGTAAGTAGCAGTTTAAAATGGATAATTAAATAAATAGGTTAGGATAGTGGTTTCCAACCTTTTTGGCTTGTGACCTCTAAAATGAAGTAATGCCTGCTTGTTGACCCATTGTCTATAGGTTATGACCATGTCAGCTAAAGAGTAATTTCTTTCAGTTTTATTTGAATAACCTTTAGTGGGCTGCAAATGTAGGATTATCCAGTAATTCACATGAATAAAAAAGTAAAGCTCAGATGAACAACTGAAAAAATAAATGTAAATTTGTGTAGCATGTTTTTTTCTGCTTTCATATCAAGTAAATCATTTTGTGACCAAAACTACAAAAATAAGACCCAAGTTATAAGATACTTGAAAGAGTTCATCCTGTTCTGGAGATGAATGAAGGTCCAACCTTATACTGATTATTTGTACCTGATGAAATGTCTGCTGAGTACATAAGGCTGAATGTGTGAGTCTTATGTCCCCATCCTGAGGAGCATCAACGAGGTCATGTGACTAATGACTATTAGATTGTTCCTTCGTGTGTTTGATTTGTGAGACTGATGAGCGCAGCAGCTGTTCATGTTGGCAGACGAGAAGAATTCTCTTTTCTACAGGAAAACCTTTGATCTCTGAGCTTCGGCTCATTGGAAGAAAGTTTTCCAGCTGAAGTATGACGAGACGACGACTGCCAGCATCTAGAAACTGACCAGGCATTACTGATTGTTGTTTTTATTGCTTTTCTACTTTAAGGTTTATTTTTGTCTGCATATAATTACCTAATATTTCCAATTTTGTCTCACCAGAGAAGACGCTGAGGTTTTTGTCCTCTTCACATTTTAGCTTTTCTGTTCCAATCGTCCTTTAGATCTGTCTGCTACTGGAGTAAATGATCCTAAGCCTCAGGCTTTGAGAGGAAAATATTATGATAAAGTTGGCTTTCAGCTCTTATAATTACAGCTTTCATTGAATGCGTATTGCATGAGGGTAGAAGACGTGATGCAAATATCACCGCACTTTATCATCCTTTAATAGTCATCATGGCTCCACCTCCTCCCTGAGGCCTGAGGTGTTAATTTGATAACATGAAAGTAAGAGAATGTACTCCTCGGTGTACTGGATGTGCTGACAGTGAAGGGAATCTAGTGGAATAAAATCTTAACTTGTGTGGATATGTGAGTCATACACCTCACAGGTTGAAGATTTGCATTCAGTGTCAACATGCAGTGTCGAATCCTAAAAAACCTCATGGTGTTCTACAGTGTTCCAGATGGGAACGTAGAGCCTGGTTCCAGACCTCTGAATCATCACTCTGATTTTTTTTCATCAGTTCCAATAGTTCTGGTGTTGTGATCATTGACTTCAGTTCCCAGATTCTCAGGTTGTGGCTAAATAAGATTCACAAAATCTTGCATTTACAGGTTTCTTGTAAGGTTAGAATTCATTGTAGAGGCACTAGGATTTATAAAGCAGTTATCAACAAACTAATAGTGTGTTGATAACACAGACCATCAACTAATATTAGCAGGGACAGCAGTGATTGAATCAGCTTGGTTCTGTGAACTAGGTAATAAACAGCTGTGGAGTCATTATGACTGCTACAAGGAAGAACCCACGCCCTGATGTATTGCAGAATGGACGCAGACAGCAGCGGATGCAGTTCAAGTATTATATTGGGTGTCTGTGTACACGTTCCACACATTAGAAATTAAAATGTCGACCTCTCTAGTCGACGTGCATGTAAGTGCACACAGTCCATAGTAATAAATTGTGGGTGGTGCGGACATGTACATCTATAGTACTGATGTTTGATTGATATTACCTTATCACGAATATACAGTATGTCACTAAGTAAGTAAAAAATATCAGCACAGAAATTTCAAATATGTTTGAGGTCATTTAGAAATGACATAGTTTGTCCACCAGCATGTGTTTATGTTTAATGTGTTTATGTTGAAAAATGAATATCAGCCAATACATCGTTATCAGATACTTTTTAAACTCCAAATATCAACATCAGTATTCAGCCTCAAAAAGCAAGTATTGGTCGTGCTTTAGTTTGTTCCACTCAGGCGCACTAGGAATCAAAATTGACTTATCAACAAGAAGAAGAAGAGGATATGCAGTCACTCGTATGTAGGCACGCACATGTCCATGAGGACCTGAAGAATGAATAGCTGATTCAATTTATGTCACAGGGACCTTAGCGACCCTTCACAGCTACAAGGACGCCTTATTGCTATATTCAAGTGTATATGGTATTGCACTTTGAAACATAATGTACATGACTACCATTGTCATAATTATCCTTTTGTCTCAGTAGTGTAGTGACCAGAAAATTCTGAAGTGTTTTTATTCATATGAAGTAGTGAATGTCAGTCAGGCAGTAAAGGGAACATAGTGAAGTTTATTTGAATTTTGCATTGTAACATTGTGTTAAACTATAGTATATGATTGTTGGCACATTAGATAAACATTTTGTCATATCATTTATGCATGTTGGCCAGCCAAGAGCAAAGTGAAGGGCAGATCAGTTCAAATGTGAAATACATTTTTTGAAAAAGTCGTTTTTGGTACAACAGTTCTTAACTGTAAATGAAATTTCAAATTTTCTAGCCAAATCTATTTAGAGCAACAGTAGAATCTGTAAGTACTGTAAGATAATCTAATCCACATCTCTCTCTGTAGCTGCAAGAGCCTTCTTGTATTCACTATCAGTGCTGATGTGGACTTATTAATACATTACACAACAGTTACACAGGTTGATAGTTGAGGCACATAGACCTAAAGTATGGTTAAATAATATTCCTGTGTTAAGGAACATTAAGGACATCATTAAATTGTGTTTCCTCAGACTACAGAGTCCACATAGCTCATCTCCATTAACCTCTTTAGCAAACCCTCTGCGAACCACGATCCCCACTGAACAGTGAATGAAACCACATAAACACAGCAACTGCACGGTATAGTCTCCTATTCAGTAATGAGACAAGGCGAAATAGAAGTTACCTGGATGTAACTCCAGTTAAATAAGTATGTGCATGGTCCACCGTGCACCACATCACACAGTGAATTGAAAATGTTACTGTGGGAAATATAATTAAAGCACAATACGGCCTGATCATGTAAGATACTTGCCTTTATTGTTGTGGGGCCATCAATGGGTGAAATCTGACACTGAACTATAAATCAAAACCTATGCCATACGGCGAGAATCCCGTTAACCCCTTGTGTCAAGAATAAATCCGGCTTAACTGCACCAGAGGAAGTTACTGTCCTGCTTCTGTCCCCTTAAGTGCAGATAAAGAATGTAAAATATTGAGGAAATGTGTAGACATTTTCCTTCTCTTTATCTGTCAGAGGGATTAGCTCTCCAAGAGCACTCATTTAACGTAATCCTTTAACCTGCTCTTAATCTTTAAACACAAAGAGCTTGAAGGATGTGTCACACATGCAATCTCACTACTCACACTCCTTTCCATGTCAGAGTTTTTATGAAAGACGGCATTGGAAGAAACAGAGCTGAGAAATGGAACATGAAGGTGGTGAGGTTGTTAAAAATAATGTGCTGGGCTTGTGGTCTCACTTCATAGAATTCTTTCCATTTCTTTATTAGCATTTTCATTTTACTGTGTATGGTGCAGGAATTCTTTCCATTTTAGGTAGTTTAACATTTAACTAAAGCAGACAGATGTGTTTGATTTTGCAGTCTGAAGGTGTTCTGTCACCTTCGCACCAGTTTAAGTTGGGCCAGGCGACTGCAAAACAACTTAGCAGACCTAAAACACTGTATTAGGGCCAGAGAAGAAGAACATCTTACTCGTAAGATGCTCGTAAGGGTTTAGTCCAAGGATATGACAGGACAGTACATTTCCATAAGGCAAATTAGATCAGCAGTAACTGTTTTGACAGTTAAATTTCTTTTTTTCCATGTGCAACCTGTACGTCAGACATTAATGTTAGAGCCTTTTTTTCTAAGTAGGTTCTTATTATTGTGGGTGTAATTTAAGTGTCTTTTAGTTTTTTGTTTTGTGTGAACTCAGGTCACTTGGTTTTCTGGGGTTTTAAGACCACACTGGAGGAGGAGCGCACACAGGAAAAGGCTGCTGGTGAGATCTTCTTGGGGTCGATGTAGTTGTTTTCCAGCCTCAGGGCCACCAGAGTGGAGTCTCCGCTGTGGTTCGGGTCACAGATGCCTTCGTCAGGGATACTCCTGGAAGACACAGTATCAGGATGCAGTTAGATAAAAGCTGCAAGTAATGTTGATTTTCATTGTTGATTAATCTGATAATTATTTTTTCAAATAATGAATTAATCATTTGTTCTATAAAATGTGAAAATTGTGAAAAATGGCCATCACAGTTTTCTAAAGTCCGCTGTGATGTCTTTAGACAGCATATTTTGTCCAGCGAACAGTCCTAAATCCATAGATATTCAGTGTATTATCACATAAGACAAAGAAAAACAGCAAATCTGATTTGCTTGGAGGCTGGTTACAATTTCCCACCTCTTGGCAGTGAAGATGGAGCATGGTACAGTGTTTAAATTGAAATGTTTTATATAAAACCATGCTTCAACATAGACTGTGTGTACTGTGCATGGACCTGTGAGTGAGTAATGAGGTGATTCGGGGTGACTCTCAGGTGGAAATATGAATCGACTTGTTTTGTTCCTTGTCGTCAAGACAACTCTCCGTCCAGTGAACTTTCAGCTTTAGTATTGTCTGGCGGGCTGTGAGGAATGAGTTAGTCGTCTGGTCAGACTCTGGTCTGTTGTGGGACTCTTTGTTGTTGATCTTAAAGGATTGTATTGAATTTAAGTTTTTTTTCCTTGAGCTCTGTCTTTAATCACCTGGTTTTATGTTTGTAGTTTGTGAAAGAAACAATCTCTAATTTCATTGTGCTGTCAATAAATAAGACATATACCAATAATTGACACTGCTAGTGTAAAAGCATGTTAATTGATAATATTTATGGATGGTGGCTTCATACCTGATGTTGTTATTGTTGAGTCTGAGGAAGTGTAAATTGGTCATCTCGTTGATGCCAGACGGCACAGCGATTAGCTGGTTATGATCCAGACACAGTTCCACCATGGAGTTGTACGAGCCGAAGAACGACTCGGGTTCGATTCCCTCCCCATCCAGTTTGTTGTAGGAGAGGTAGAGGTACTCTAAACCAGGGTCCATGTGGGCGAAAACGTAACCTGTGAAGGTGTTGGAATAATAATAATGTAATAATAATCTTTATTTATAGAGCACTTTTCAAAATCTACGTCGTTACAAAGTGCTTCACAAAGACAGCAAGATGAAACAGTCAAGTCATGAAATCAAGGAAACAGATACCCATACAAAAGAAAAACATTTTAAAGGAAATAACAGTTCAAAGAAAAATTAAAACAAACTGAAGGAAACAATGTAACTATGGGAGACATGACCCTGTTTTTGTACAGTCTATTAGGGCTGCAACAAATTATTATTTTGATTATTGATTCATTATTATGTTTATAAAATGTAATTTTAATGGTCTGTTTGGTAGGCAAATGAAGTAAACAATTGTGGGACGGACAGCGATTGTGGAGCCGATACTGTTTCTGATTTTCTTTCACATTTATATAAATATGCAATACAAAGGCAGACAGAGAATTCAGGTCCCCCTGGCACAAGCCAGGCGGTTGCTAGTTGGAGATGCTAGTTGCTCAACTAGCATTCTCTATTGTTCTTTTTTAAAGTATTGGTTGTCCTGCTCCGTACAGACGCAGTAGTAAAACGGTGGTTTCTGTTTTTTAGTTGTAGTCGTCCATGTGATGTGACATCACGTCATCTCAACCAATCACCATCAACAGCATTGCAGCCAACCCCTGAAAGTACCTTGAACTTGGGTTTAGTATCACTTTCTGACTTTCTACCAACAGTTAAACCCCTCCCATCGTTTGCCAGCCAGGTGTTCCGTCAACACTTTCCACCTACCAGGTATCCTCTCTATGTTGTTTCCCACCAGCACTAGGTGGACCAGAGATCTGGGTAGGTAGGATGGAACCAGGTAAAGGTGATTGTGTGAAAGGTCGATGGACTCCAGATTTCTGCAGAGAAGCAGAAAGATGAGGTGGGGAAGGTGAAAAACTGAAGAGAAATTAGATACCATCCACTGTGGTTCTGTCAGTATGATGCAAAAACAAATGTTCCTTTACTCTTTGAAACACTCAGTAATACATCAGGATATGTTCTAATTAAAGTGAGGTAAAGTGCACTGTTGGAAACGGCACATGAAGGTATGGTAGTGAAATGAAAAATAATAATAATAATGGTGACAGCCAAAATGAGGATTGAAATACATCACTATTAAATTCCTGTGACCCTGGAGAATAATGGCTTATGTCTCTTTTTTGTCAGACCTGTGGTTGATCCAAGCCATCGGGGCGATCCTGGTCTCATCCAGCTTGTTGTGTCTCAGAGAAACTATGTTCAGACTTTGGGTCTGATTAAAAACTGTCTCTGAGATTTCCTCAATCAGGTTGTTCTCCAAGTACAGCTCCTGAACGACAGACAGAGCAGAAAAAATAAACCAAATGTTTGGCATCATCATGGTTGGAAAGGAAAATGTTATGATTGGTGGAAACTTGTGGACAATTACTGGAGTTGAGTGTCAGACACGGTAGGATCCCATAATGTCATAAGTTTTTTAGTTTTTAATGAAAGCAACATCGGGGTGTTACGAGTTTGTCATTAAACAGTTGTGTTAACTGAGTGCTTTTGGTTCAGAGATCTTGGCAGGCGAGTCTGTGGTTTGTTGGGACTGTTTCAGGTTATAAATGCATAATCCACCCCAAAACTAAATTCACGTTTGTTCTACCTGCAGTCTTTGTTAAAACTGGCAACCTAATCAGATGTACTGACACATTCTGGGTGTCAGCATGATCATAACTGTCTATACAAAAGTGAACATGTCTGATAAATCCTGGAATCCCAGAGCTAATTAGCAAAGTACAAATGTGTTAAAGGCAAATCGCACTCCTTAGGACTAATGACAAGACAAGGTATGGAGTTTTGGATTTGCAGAGTGTGTAGAAACTCTACAAGGTTATAACATGAAGTTGGTTTTAAGGTGGATTTACAGCAGCAGCATGTCGCTGGTGTTCTGCAGTGTTTGTGGTTAACCAGAGGCCGTAATTACAAGTTGGGTGGACTGGTTTCCCACAGGTAGAAGCAGAGTTTACTCAGTGGAGAAGTCTTAAACATCAGAGCCAAAAAGAAAATACCGATGGATCAGCAAACCTAAATTCCTGACTTGACTGACTGCAGCCAGCTGCTCAGAAGGCCTCTGATAATGAGACTGAATGCCTGATAGGTCTAAACCCCTTATAATGATATGAGTCTTATTGAACCACTGAGGATTGCGCCATGATGACTAGTTTCGCCTAGGTCAGTTTTCTGGTGGCACCATCACGCCAAAGCAGCAGTTGGCCACGGTTTTTGAAAGGAAGCCAAAAGTCTGGCTATGTGAGGTTATCCCAGTGTGGGGAATGAAGAGGTAAGAGCTTCATACCAGCAATGACATGGGAAGGCCCTGTGGTACGGTGCGGAAGTGGTTCCTGCCCAGTCGGAGGTAGGAGAGCTGGATGAGGGGAGCGAAGGCCCGAGGATTTACGTTCCCCTCACTCAGCAGATTTCCCTCCAACTCCAGAATCACCAGGCTGCTCAGATCTTAAAGATAAAAATAGATTAAACGTCACTGTCCCTCAACTGGAAATTTGTCTCGGAATCAGTGCAGCACAGAAAGATCGGTCAGACTCTAATAGTCCAACAGTTACTCTGCAAAACAGAACAGAACAATTCTCATTTCATTGTGTATAACATACATTTAACATTACTATGAAACATTACAAGTTATGAAAAAGTAGTGCACAACACAGAGTAGGGCTGAACTGTTAAGACCCTCTACACATGATCAGTTGTATGAGCTGTCCAGATGAAATGACAATTGTCACCGCCAACTTTAGTCAACTGTAGCTAATTAACATTATCTCAGTAAGCTGGCCAAACTACAAAATGAAACGCCCAAGTGTTGTGTGGTTAATGTCTCTGCATGCTGGTGTCTGTACTGCACTTGGTCAAAGAGGGTTTACTGGAGAAAGACACCCTGCTCTGTGTCATTGTGATGTTTGCAAAGATAGAGTGAACTGTACTTTCACAGTTCAGAAAGACTAACAGAGTGGTGAGTCTATAAACAATCTAGTTAGCAGCTTGGTGGGTAGTTGTTGAGTGTAAATGACTGACAGCTGGCAGAGTATTTTATGACATCAGTGTCAGTAGTGAGGTGCATTATGGGATAGTGAGGCAGTACCTTGGAAGCTGTTTTCATCGATTCCTCTCAGTCTGTTCTCACTGATCTTCAGCTCCTGCAGGGTGGGGGGAAGGTCAGAGGGCACAGCTTCTAGAAGGTTCCCATCCAAGTACAGACGCCTTAACATCTTCAGACCCTGATATGCGCACGCACGCACACACACACACACACACACACACACACACAGATACTGTTGATAATGGGAAGTAGTTGATGGGGTGCAAAGTTGACTCCCCCCTTTCCCCTGTCCGTCTTTTTCTTCTGCCTGTTTTAAATTTACTTCAGGCCACATTGAAATCTTAAAAGTGTTTAAAAACATTTGCTGACGTTATTTGTCTTGTTGGTCTATGTGACACCTATAGGTCTTTGAGGACATTTGTAACATTATATCACACACATGCTCACTTATTTCTTTTCTTTCTGGTTGATTGCAATACTTTAAAACTGGTCGTTGGAGTTTGTTGTTACTAAAATCATCATCATAATTTCTTTAAGCCTCTAGAGAAACACTAGAATAGAGTGACAGACGTTTGGGGGAAAAGTTGGCTTTTATCCTGAAGGCCTGCAGCGGTTTAGTGTGTCAGTATGTAGTCTTACTTTGAAGGCTTTAGCATCAATGCCCTCAGAGGTGAGTTTGTTTTTCTTCAGGTTGATCCATTCCAGGTTGGGGATGCCATTGAAGGCTTCTGCTGGGATGCTGCTGATGTTGTTGCCTGCAGGTCAGGGGAGTTTCAGTCAATTAACACTGAGAGCAGGAAAATTAGCAAGCTTTCTGTAATTGCAGTGTGTTTCTGTATACCTCGTATGTGTTTTCAAATTGGTGACTGTGTTTCTCAGTTTGCTTGTTTTATTTATTTGCATCATTTGTTTGTAAATGCAATGTATAGGATTACATTCCAGTCATTTTTTTTATTCCAGTTCCAGGCTGATAAAATGCCCAAATTTGATAAGCTGCAAGTCTAACAAATCTCGTACTGAATATTTTGTCTCTCCCTGCTCTTCTTTGACTGTGTGGAAATCTGATGTTTTCACATCACAGATGATGAACAAAGGCATTAAAACCTGAGTCTTACAGGTAAAACCCTGTTATTGGAGTTTGATGTGGGGTGGCTCCTCTGCAGGTGCACTGAAGTGTAGTGTAATTGGGCGTAGACTGTGAATAATATAGTTTGCATAATCATGGGCAGGGTGTATTGAAGACAATGTAGTAATGCTATACAGATAAGAAAATGCAGGAACCAATGGGCTTGGGGCTGAGCGCAACAGACAGGGCAGGGAAGTAAGCAAGAATTGACGGACAGACAAACACATTGTTGGTTTTTGGTCTGTTCTTAGGATCTGTTGATAATAAGGAAAATATAGAATAATGCCAGGTTTATCCTTTAATTAACTTAATAGTTCTGAATAAGAACCTTCAGTATTTGAAGGAAATAGCTAATGAAAAATAAGTAGGCTGCACCTAATCTGAATTAAATATAAAAAAAAGTACAGAATACTTGAGTTTCATGTTGTTGCAACTTTAGTTAAACATTTTGAAAGTTGAATCCAAATGGGTTAGAAAATTGATTCACATTGAATAAATTGCTAAGCCTTACACTACTGATGTATGTGTTAAGGTGGTAAATATTCTTCCTCAGGCTGCAGTGCGTGGAGCTCTCTCTGGCACTACTTTCTCCTCGTCTTGTCGTGGTGTCGACTTACCCTCCAAACTGAGAGATTTGAGCTCAGGTATGGCCAGAGGAGGGAAGTAGACGAGTTTGGCGTTCTCACATGTCACAGTGACATCAGAGATGTCGCATCCTGGAGGGAGGCCTCCTCTGTTTACTACCACCACCTCCTTCTCCTCCTCTTCCTCCTCCACCTCTGCTTCCATCTCCTTCAGCTCGTCCTCTGTAGCTGCAGGAGGTCTTGGGATTGGAGCCGGGAGGAGGTCTGGTTCCTCGGGTTCTTCATGTTCTTTTGGGGGCATCTGAAACACATCTCCTCTCAGCCAAACCTCCTCCTTGTGCTCTACCACCTCCTGCCGCTCCTCTTCCTCCTCCTCCACCAGAGCCAGTAGTTCTTCCCTTTTTGATTTTTGATCTCTTTGCCGACGCAAAAGCCGATTACCGGAGTTTTGTCGCGCGATGCCGAAAAAAAAGATCTCAAAAAAGTTTATGATCGATCCAGTTTATCTGGCAAGTCAATCAGAGGGCAGGAGGTGGTCGAGAGGAAAGAAAAATGTGACAGTATAGAAAGAAGGAAGGAAGAAAAGGGATGGAAATAGTAGAGTAGAGAAAAGAAAGAAGCAAGAAGAAGGGGAGGAAAAAGTAGAAGAAAATAAAGAAACTAAAAGAGGATGGAGATGGAAGTTGGCGAGGACAGACAGACAGGATGATAGTTGGACAGACAGACAAGAGGTGGACAGACAGAGACGGCTTTGTGTTAGTGTTGTAGACAGACAGGTACAAGACCAGCTTGTTGTAGCTACAGAGCTGACTGCTGCTGTAGACCAGTCTGGACCAGATCCCACTAAACTGACCACAGTCAGGTAAAGTTGGTCTTGTGTTGCCAGCTGGTACTGAATACTCTAAATTTGAGACTTATTTGCTTGAATTTAGACCAACATTAGCTCACTTGTCTAACACTAAATGCTGCTTTATAGTCATAAAACGATGCCAACAGGGACATCCAGCAAA
>SEMN01000648.1:41481-266970 GCA_005408345.1 Macquaria australasica
TCTACCACCTCCTGCCGCTCCTCTTCCTCCTCCTCCACCAGAGCCAGTAGTTCTTCCCTCAGTATCTCCTCCTGCCTCCTCCTTTCCTCCTCTAGCTTCCTTTCCCTCTCCCTTGCTTCTCTCTCCGCCACCTCCTTCTGCCTTTTGTCTTCCTCCTCCTGCCTCCTCCTCTCCATCTCCTCTAGCTGCCTCCTCCACTCCTCCTCCTCTTTCTCCACCTGCAGCCTCAGGGCCTCCTCCTCCTCCTTCCTCCTCTCCTCCACTATCTTCCTTTGTCTCTCTGCCTGCTCCTTCCTCTGCTTCCTCCTCTTCTTCCTCGCCTCATCCTTCTTCCTCAGGCGTTCCTCCTCCTCACGGTGCTCCTCTTCCTCCCGCCAGAGGATTCGCTGGATCTCCTCCTGAGTCAGCGGCTTCACAGGCTCACCGGGGGCGTTGGGAACTGGGGAGTCACCAGAAAGGTCAAGGCTGAGGTCAGGTTCTAAGGTGGGTGTACGGTGGTGCGGGGCAGCCAATCAGAGGGCAGGAGGTGGTCGAGAGGAAAGAAAAATGTGACAGTATAGAAAGAAGGAAGGAAGAAAAGGGATGGAAATAGTAGAGTAGAGAAAAGAAAGAAGCAAGAAGAAGGGGAGGAAAAAGTAGAAGAAAATAAAGAAACTAAAAGAGGATGGAGATGGAAGTTGGCGAGGACAGACAGACAGGATGATAGTTGGACAGACAGACAAGAGGTGGACAGACAGAGACGGCTTTGTGTTAGTGTTGTAGACAGACAGGTACAAGACCAGCTTGTTGTAGCTACAGAGCTGACTGCTGCTGTAGACCAGTCTGGACCAGATCCCACTAAACTGACCACAGTCAGGTAAAGTTGGTCTTGTGTTGCCAGCTGGTACTGAATACTCTAAATTTGAGACTTATTTGCTTGAATTTAGACCAACATTAGCTCACTTGTCTAACACTAAATGCTGCTTTATAGTCATAAAACGATGCCAACAGGGACATCCAGCAAATATGACATGAAAAAGACAAAAATACTTGTCTGACAGTGTCTTAAAGCCAGCCATAAGATTTTGTAAGTTCGTAGGCATGTATCGTTGGTTGTCGATCATTTTCTTTAGTTTGCTGAACTCTCTTCTTATTTTCCTGGTGATTCTTCATCCTGCCTACAAAGCTCTGATTGGCTTGGTTGTTTTTCCAACCTGGGAAACAGCCGTCAATGAGCACAACACCAGACCGATTTGAATAACTGAACAAATCAGAGATGTGAGTGCTCAGTGTGACCTGTGTTACACGGTGTTTGGGCATACATCGATTACACACTGATTACATTACGTGGCCACCACCCCCACTGTCGTTTTGCTTTTTGTTAAATATAGAAATAAAACCAGTCTAGTTAATTTTCACCTATCAGCGCCCATGTTCATCAAATAAAACTCTAATTTGTAAAATACTAAGCATGGTATCAATACTTAGTCGGACACAGACGCTACAATTATAAACTAAAAGTGTCTGCTCCGTACTGCAGATTTCACTTATCACATGACGAGAGTAAGGAGAGTTGACCGACAAGATGATGGCGGAAGATTTAATGTTAAAGATCAAAGTAAGTGCCCTAAAGATATTGAGCATCATCGATGAATATCTTTTCTTTTAAAATGTCCAGTGTAATTGGTAACACCGGTGTTGCCACGAGTTTATTAATTGAGAAAATTTCCTCACCGTGGCATCCCTAGTGTGAGAGGTCTGTAACCAGACTAATGCTAATGCTGGTTACTATGGAGATGACATGGGGAAAGTGTAAGATGAAAACTTTTTGCAAAGATGTCTCCTGACACTTTGTCTGAAAATACCTCAGTGTCACTTGATGGACAAACGTTTTTCTTCTGAATATAAAACAGCTTTTAGTGTTTTTTCCTTTACAGTTAACTCTATACATACAGTAGACATATTTTCTACACAGTGTACACAGATACATACATTTCTATGGTTATTGCTATCAGGTTAATGCTGTATTCATCTACATACAGTGACAAGTCATAGACAAAATGACTTAAAGAGGTTTTCTCCTGCTTCACCTCCATACATGCACATAGTGACTGTGCAGTGTATTAGTGTGAGCAATGAGTTAGTTACTGTCAATTCAACTACTGCAGTTTTATACATAATTTCACAGAGGTTGTATATACAGGTTTCCTGTTTTCAATGAAGGATGCACGCGCAGCAAGGAGGTAGAAAACTCATGACCACAATGTCATGATGTTTATATACAATTATTGTTTAGAGGTAATTTGTATGTGAATCTGGTAGTGAGAAATTAAATTAAATTCCTGCTGTTTGCCAAAACAAAACTCATGTTATGTCTAACTGCAAAAACTCATAACCTGTTTGTCATACACCTGTGGTGTTTTTTCTATGAAAATGAAATGCATTTTCCATCCAAAGCCACCTCTATCAGCTGTCACCAAGTCCCACACTGAACTGAAACATTAAACTTATATGGAACTGATCAGCAAAGCATTGATTACAGAGCCTGACAAACATTTGCACTACTCGGCTACTACACAGCCATGAACACACATTAACAGTGTGAGCTGTCTGACCTTGAAACAGGCGTTTCTTCCTCACCAGTTTCTGTACAAAACCTTATTAAAATCCAGGGCTCTGATCAGATCACTAGATGCTAATAACTAACAGGAGGGGTTTTTTTGGGGGGGATATTTAACAATTTCCACCCACTACTTTTATCATTTATGCAGTTTATGGTAACCTCCCCATTTATTCTTTGTTTTCTTCCTCCAGCATGTGCACACATCTCACAATAATGTTGCTCAGCAACTTGTCTATACATCTTTGTATTTGCTGTAGATTCAGACGTACATCCAGTCTTCATTTTGATGACATTGAATTGACAGTAAGGTGAAACTAATCCTGAACATGTTGAAAACAACATGTGGTATCTCAACAGACATACAACATACAGACATGTTAAAAACTTTCACAACATGTGTGTTGATCTGACCCAAAATGTGCTAAACACATTTTTAAAGCCATGATGGAAACAGGAAGCAACATACTGAGGCCTCAGAGATGGAAACGGTTTTGTTTCATTTATTCCAGGAGAAAAGTGAACCATTAAAACATCAGCACAATTAATTTAAAACTGTTCTGACAGCTGAATTTTACAGAAAATCCCAAAATGATTCCATTTAGAAACAATATTACTGGCCCCTATTATATCTCATCTTAAGACGTTCTCAGGGTGAACTGTCTACAGATTAAAAGGCTAATCGGTGAATTCTATTCAGTCTTGGTCTTCAACTTCCCGCAGTCACCCTGTTCTTTCAGTCAGGATCACATTTCACTCCCCAGTTTATTTCTGAGATGTGGAGCAAGACGGGTTTTAAGTGTAAACCAGTTTCATCTATACCACTAATTTGTGAATAAAACTTAATGTAAACAAAACCATAATGATATAATTGTCTGCTGAATTGTAAAACGGTGCATTCACAGCTGCAGAAGGCTTAGCCAGTCAAAGTTGAATCAGCATGTAGTTTATGTAAATGGTTTGGGTAATAACTTAAATGTGTGCATCATTTTTACATCCAAATCATTATGGCAAATCATATGGTTGGGTTAAAAACAGCACATTCTGCTTATCCTGTTGGAAATATGAGGGTAGCACTGTTGCCATGTCCCACATCTCAGTAATGAAGTGTTTTCAGAACTAATTATGATTATGAGTATGTCTGTAAAACATAAGTTCTTACTTAAAGTGTCAGTTGAAACCCTTCAAATATTGGCCTGATTGTCAGAATACATTGCTCATCTCTTTTGCCTCTTGATGTTGCACCATGGCGTTGCCACATGTTGTGTTTCTACCTGGCTCCATGCAGACGGGGCAGCACTCCCCAGCGGGGGTGAAGGGGAAATGGCAGTGTGTTATGGGACAGGTGATCTCGTCACAAACCACCTGCCCTCCGGTACACAGACAAGTCACACAGGGCTTTGGAGACCAGACGGCCTGGTCGAACATGGTCAGACCCTGGTACACACACTGGCCCTGCTTACCTGAAACAACACAGACATATTACAGTCAGTTCAGTAGTTCATTGTAATTAAATCTTTATTAACAGGTCGCACAGTGATGCTCTGCGGCGGAATATGAAGGAAGTAAAAGTAATTTGATAATTGTTGAATTATGACTCTATAAATCTATAATCTATGTAGTCTATAAGCTCGAAATGCCATCAGTAATATGGCAGTGGAGGCCAGTGTGACGTGGTTAAAATCTGAAACACAAGATAAACTGTTTAAAGACCTTCATGTACTCTCAAACGAACACAGACTGGACGCGAACGTGGTTCTATTTATAATAGATTGGCTGTTGTGATAGGCAGACGTGTTTACACAGTTGCCGCATACAGTCTGCACTGTCATAATTTTTCGGCTGCAAGTCTGCAAGACATCTGCACAGACCTTCGCTAACATGGGCGGATGGTAAAGTTTACGTTCTTCTGCACTGCGACTGTGCAGATGCAGAAAGTATAATTTGAGAAGTAAGTGTGAAGTAAAGTGTTGTAAAAGTAATGAATCCTGCATCCAATCACATGATACACTTGACCAGTTGTTGGCAGCAGTGTGTGGTATGGCAGTGAATGAGATTTTGAATGAAGTTATATTATTTCATAGATATAGTATCAGCCTAGTCCTGCTGTTTTTTTCAAGACAGGAAATGAGGACAGAGAGAGATAGGTAATAAATGCAACAAAGGTCCCTGCCGGAGTCAAACTGGGAACGTTGTGGTCGTATGGTATGCGCTACCAGGACGCGCCCTGGTTGCCATTTTTGTGTTGGTTAAGAAAACAGATTTGCACCTTGAGAAAAATGTTGCCCTGACCAATCAGTAGCAAATGACATCCTGCCAACATAATGTTTTATCAACTCAGAAGCGATGACCGAAGCAGGAGCAGTTAACTTATGTGTTGATTTACAACAACCTGTACAGACGTCCCTATTCTTATTTCTGACTACAAAGCTTTGATTGACTCTGTTGGTTTTCCCACCGAGGGAACAGCTGTCAGTGAGCGCAACAGCAGACCTAATTTGAACAAATCGGATATGGGGGCAGTGATTCAGAGGTCTAGAACAAGGCAAATTCAAACCAGCAACCTGTGGGTCTTTTATCCTAACATGCCGACCCTTGTCATTCTCAGCAGCAGCAACAGCAGGCCCCGGTGCAGTAATTGCTGTGTGTGTATAGTCAAATTTAAAGCCTGTACTTTACCATCAGAATCAGACAAAGCAGTGATTTGTTGCGTTTCCACTCCTCCCTCTGCATTAACTCCACCTTTCAACATCAGACTTGGGACAGGACGAGGCTGTGACTGGCAGTGAGTCAGTAGAAAAGACTGTAAACCACTATGGTACCGCAGGAAGAGGCTCTTTGTGTCTATTTTAAGTCTGTCCTGTCTGTCATCTATCCTTTCTAATGGTATGCTCTTTGTTACATCCATAGAAACACAGGTAGTTAAGAGGCTCAGGTTATTTCTCTTAAATACTGTCTCTCCTATCTCTGTCCTTTTTACTGTGAGCAGTGAGACTGTCACCCTGTCATCTCTGCTGGAGCACACATACTTTAGAGCTTTTCTTTTCTCTGTAAAATATTGCTTGCTGTCATAGAATCTCTTTATTGTCTAGTAAATTGCAAGGGTTTGTTTAAATAATACAGCAACCAGACTCTGCTGTGGCACCATCATTATATGGTGTTCAGTGCATATTTCATGTGTTTTTACTAGCGGTGAAACAATTAGTTGATTCGTCAATTGACAAACAATGAATTGACAACAGTTTCGATAATAAGTTATTCATTTTTAAAGTAAAAACATAATTCATCATTCTTTGTTTCCAGCTTATCCAATGTGAGGGTTTTCTGCTTTTCTCTGTTTTATATCATTGTAAACTGAATATCTTTGGGTTTTGGACTTTTGGTCGGACAAAACAAGACATTTTAAGATCATCATCATCCTGGGCTCTGCAAAACTAAGGAGTTTTTTTTATCTTGTCTGCATTAGATAATGTAACCTAAAAGTTCTTTATGTTGAAAAGAATAATGAAAATAGGTATTTCCAGTAAATAATGATTTAGGTGGGAGGCACCAATGCAATGGCACAATGTACCAGAGTTACAGAAGAGGTACAGAAGACTGTGAGATAAGGTTGAAAGCTCCAGAAAAAGTGTAGTAGGTTGACCTTGAGATCAGATTATTTCGTCAAACTACTGTTCCAAAGATCAAAAATGAACTTTGACTGTGAAGTACCCTGTAACATTTACAGAGATGATTGGTTGTCATGTTGGTCCGACATCTGTAACTTTCTGTTTCTGTAAACTGCAGTCTGACCCGTTTGTTGTTACATTACTGTCATTTTTGTCTGCTTGTCTGAACACAGAGGCATGTTCTCATATCCCAAACAACAGCGACAACAGAGCCAAATGGTTTAAATCTACATGAAAAAGAAATCCCCCTGCAGCTCCCAGCAACAGACTGCCACCAACCCCACCTTCCCTTCTAATTACATAATGCTGACTTTATTGTTTTAAGCTGAAGGGATTCCACGTGGCTTTGAGGTTCTTCTGCAGTCTCTCTGTCCTCATGTCTGCGTGGGATTTTTCAGGGCTTATTTTCTGACGAGCTTTTTTCCCACAGATGGTTTTCCCTTCTGTTCATGTTGGAATGTGATGATTTGTCATTAAAATACTGAGCTGTAATAACAAGCAGCTTCATTATGAGAAGAACAGGATGAAGCCTCAGACCTGAGCTGAGCGGTTCTCTGCTTGCACTCATACATCCTAAAATGTCCTGTTTTTATTCAGTTAAACATTTATTTATTAACTAGAAAATTCTGTCATGTAATATATCATTTACAAGGTTTTACTTGCAAAGATACATCAATTTAAATTTACTTAAGTTTTATTTTTCAAATTAAAACAGGCTTTTGGAGAATCATTTTTCAGTATCAGAAATTGTGTACACAGAGTGAAGGCTGGAATATGGAGTTGTTCAGTGACTTTTACATGTTGTTTTTCTTTTATACTTTGGGTATAACATTAATACGTCCCCTTCAGTTCCATTGTTCCATTTGAAACTCACCTCCCGACTGGAAGTTGGATCAATCAGCTTGTTTGATGGGTAGCATTACACAGTGCATTGTTACATTTAGTTGATTAATCGATAAGTCTATCGACAGAAAATGATCTGCAACAACTTTGATAAACAATTAATAGTTTAAATCATTATCAGGCAAAAGCAACAAATATTGGATGGTTCCAACTTCTCCAGTGTAAAGACTGGCTGCTTTTCTCTGTTTTAAATTATTGTAAATTGAATATTTGGACTGTTAGTCAGACCAAACAAAATATTTGAAGATGATACCTTGGACTGGAAATTGTGAAGGATATATCCACTATTTTATATACTTGATGATTAACTGAAAAAATGATTGATGAGGAAAATAATAATTGATGCAGCTCTCTTTAGGAGGTCTGCTACCCATAACACCTTTCTCCACGAAAAGATCTGAAGAAATGTTAACACGTCTTTGCAGAAGTATGATTCCCACGTAAAACATTTTCAAATTTAGATTATGCGCAGAGGCTTCTCATCCAGTAATGCGACCACAAAAACCAACTGAACATAATGGGACATTGTTATTCTCGTGAGGACAGATGGATCAATGACAAAGCAAACTGTGATCGTCTCAAGGTTGTCAGTTTTAGCAGGTGTATAAATCATCTGATGGTTCAAGCTGCTTTGGAATCATTCACAGAGAAACAAGGACATGATTACCTAATTTAACAGAATATATAAGGAAATGTGATGAATTAGTTGTTAACATCATGATTAACATGATGTCAGGAGGCAAGGTGATGGTTTTTGCAGGGCCTTTTATAAAGGAGCTTTCTATAAAATGTTTAAGAAACCATAAGGTGGCCGCTATCAGATCAGGCGACTCTAGTGACATTAAATTGTAATTGGTATCAACCCTAAAAAGCCTGATCAGAGCATCTCTAGTACTTACTGCTATCCCTAGGATGAGTTACTGGTCTCACCAACCTGGCTTAAGGCTGAGTTACTGGTCTCTCTTATTTGGGTTATGGCTGAGTTACTAGACTCACTAATCTTGATTAAAGCTGAGTTACTGGTCAAACAAGTCTGAGTTACTGGCCTCAGTAACCTGGGTTAACATCTTAGTTATTGGTCTCACTAACTTGGGTTAAAGCTGAGGTACTGATCTCACTAACCTGGGTTAAAGCGGAGGTACTGGTCTCTCTAACCTGCGTTAAGGGTTTGTTACTAGTCTCACTGACCTGGGATAACATTGTAGCTGGAGTGCTGTTCTTGTAGGTTCTTGTAGGACTTCAGGAACAGAGTATTTCCTTGGTTTTCTCCATGCTCCACTGGGATGCTGGGACCAGGAACCAGTCTTATCTTCAGAGGTCTAGAGCGCCCCGCTCTGGCTGCTGTAACACATGGTCATATCAATATCATCTACATCTTTCTAGAAACTTTTAAAAGGCAGACAAACAGCTGTATTCACTGGATTCTAGGGGCAGTCTGGTTATCAGTTTACCAATATGTTTTTGGCTGATTTGTCCCACACTTGAAATAAGCTTGTTTGTCCTAGGTTTTGAGCCAATTAAAAAAATAGTTTAAACAATATGAATGGATAACTCTACAAGCCAGTTCTTGATCTTAGTGATTTCCTCACTTGAGACTGACTTTAATGTATTCCCATTCCTTTGCAAAGCCAAAATTGCTGTATCAGTGGCATATTGAAATAAAATTTCAGCACAAACAGATTCCATATAATAAAAACAATAGGGGGGCCAAGATGCTGCCCTGTGGGACTCCACATGTAATTGGTTTATCTGGTCAGAGGGACAGAACTCAAACAAGGACCGAGCTCAAACCTGGCAACCCCACTATGAGTTCAGGACGTTTGAGATGCTGCATAAAGTAACTGCTCCCAGTGGCTGTTGGTCAACAAATCACTCAATTAACTGCTGCTAAAACCGGAATGTCTCCTTTTTTACATTTCTATTTGTACCCCTGTTTAATAAACAAGATGCAACATGCAAACCAGACAGTGTTATAAGTTGTTGTAAGGTGATTTTCTTTCACTTTTCATGGACCTAGGCCAGTATTTTCTCCTCCTTCCAGTCTTTGTGCTAACCCTGGCTAAACACGTCCTGGACCTATCTGTACTGGACGCATACAGATGACACTGATAACAGCCTTCTCATCTGGCTGCATGATGGCTAACAAGAGGATTTGCCAGATATCAGTGTTTTCCTTTAAAGAAGCAGAGTCTTACCCTGTCCGTCTCTCTTCCTCTTCCCCCGACGGGTCTCGCCGTCCTGGTTGCGAGTTTTGTTCCTGGCCTGGGCGTACGGGACGGTCAGGACCAACAGCAGCCACAGACTGGCCACCACTAGCCACCACCTCATCCCTGCAGAGCAGCACAGACCAGGTTCAGTTCCAGGTTGCCTCACGGAAGTCTTTACCTCCACTTAGGGCTTCACGTATTGATAGAACGTTTTTGATACTAGAGTCGATAAAATACCTGTCTAGGTATTGATACCAAAGCTCTACTTACCTAAATACCTTACTTTATGAAATATAAACTGCCAAAGCCAAAGTTGTCAAATGTTAAATGTAGTTTAAACACAAGCAGCCATACAGTTTTAATACGCAGTGCTACGAACACATTTTAACCTATACCCTAGAAGAAATGGGTTCGATACCCAGCCCTAGCCTTCACTGGTTCCTCAGCAGGAATCCAACAAATTAATGAGATGTACAAAAGACTAAAGGAAAATATAAAACAGTTTATTTTCACAATAGCCATGATTGGAAAACAAAAGTTCAGAAACGCTGTGGCATCTCATGACCTTATGTTATGTTCCGTTATGTTCAGGGTTTGAGTCCGACCGGGGACCTTTTATTTTCTGTCCATCTCTCTCTCCCCTTGTTTCCTGTCATCTCTCAACTGTCGACTCTCAATAAAGGCATAAAATCCTGAAGAGAAACAATTGTTTTTCACCTTGTTAGTTGTTATTATATTTCTATGGCCTCTTTTTGTTCAATTTTTTTTTTATGTAAGAATTTAAACCCTGAATAATTGCAGAAACCAGCAGCTAAAATGACTGGAACCAAACAGATAGATCCAAGTTCTTTCTTTCTCTGCCTGCAGATAAAAAAAAGAGAGGTTTTTTACCTGCAGCAGCTCCTCAGACAAAAAGAGCTGTCAGTGCTGCCACTGGCCCTCATATAGCTCTCTGCTGGGGTCCTAATGGCCGGTTCTGTGTGTGTGTGTGTGTAATGACTAGTCTATACACAGCAGTCCTGTCATTATTAAAGCAGAGACCTGACGCTAACACACACCTTCTCACACCTGATAGTTTGTCTTCTGTCTGATTCCCCCTCTGAATGGAGCAGATTGAACTAGTTCTCTGTATCAGCCTCGATTACAGTAATAAATGTGTGTAGCTGTGCCCCAGTGCATGATGGGAGTTGTTGGTGGTGTTAAATAATAGGAACCTCTGATTTGTTGGGATGGTGCCCAAACAAGCCAGAGTGTCCAGATAGAGACATTTAGTTTTGTTTTTAGTCTGGAGGACTGAAAGCTTCAAACAGTCACTGGTCATTTACTGCTGACCTCTGTGTGGACTCCAGGAAGAGTAGCTACTGTTGTTGGTACAGTAGTTAATGGAGATCTAAATAAACAAACAAACAAAACCTTATTCGTCGTTCTAAACCCAAAGATAATTCTCACCAACTCTGCAGCTCCATGGAGCTTTTTAGCCTATTGTAGGTTTTGTAGCAGTTAAAGTGCCAGATATTATTCTCAGGAGTTGGTGGAGACCTAATCCTGGTTCCTGTGTCAGGTCCTGATTCTGCACTCACACCTTAAAATGAAATGATAGCGCAAGAAATAATCCCCATCAAACTGTAATAACTGGGTTCACATCAGTTGATGGTGCCGATATCAGCTTTAATTAAAAGTCATTGTAATCCAACTCCAGTTCCAGTCCTAACATTTACACTGACCTAAACACCAAACATCTTCAGTATGTGACTCATATCTATAGTATTGTTAGACTCACCTGGAGTGCATGAGACGTTTAACTGTTTACATTTTGAATTAGCACATAAAAACCTGAATGAAAATACTACACTGATCATGTGTGGGTGAAGGAGCGTCATGAATAATGAGAGCCTGTTAAGACAAGCACACTTTTGTCCCTCCAGGCGATTCATCCATGAGTTTGTGTTCAGCGATGGATAATTGTTAGTTACCTAACTGAACTGTTAAGGTTGTAACTTAACTGCCAAAGTACAGAGGTCTTTCTTCAGGTGCGTTAACACCACCCTGAAATCACCCCTGTGTTCACTCATTCACTACTCTATATAAGACACACTCAGACAGTTTGCTTTATAGTCAAATGTGAATGTTGCCTGAGATAAATGAGTGTCTACAACATCACTTGATAATAGGATTTTAACCCTTCATGATTTCAACAAGGTTAGACAACGATTCATTTGTTAGCGTTCAAAAACTACAACTCCCATGACATTTTTCCAGCAGCAGCGCGCATATTACACGTCATGGTAAGTGGGTCTCCCTTATCCGTGACATCCGCCCAAGCTCTCTTTCAATCATTCAAATTAATCATTCACATTTTCTTTTGGATGAAAACGAAAGTTAAGTCTGCAGCTCCAAAGACTGGAGGTCTGAACACAGTCAGCTAGCTCTGAGACCCTCCCACCTCAACTCAGCAGCGGCCAATAGGAAACCAGAATTCAATGCTGACCCGGAGACAGAGAGAGAGAGAGATCCATGAGTGCTGAGACAGAGGAGAGAAAACGGGAGGGAGGGGACAGAAATGGAAAATATTCAGTAGTTCAGTTTCTGGATGAGCAGGCTCAGATGGAGAGACTTCCAGCAGCAACAGCAGAGGATAAAAATAACCTGGAGGCTGTGTTTGTGTGTAGTTTAATGAAACCCAGACAGTGTTTTTGTTCTGCTGCTGTTTCTGTTTGCTTCCCCCAGTATTTCACTTATTAACTGGACTTAATGTGGGAAATAGTTAAAATAATTTCTGAACCCCACCGATTTCCCTGAGACATGTTTGTTTTTACTTTTCAGTTAACAAAAGCTCCAAAACTCCACTTTTAGCCAATAAATGACATTTTCTTCACACTAAAGATGTGACTGAAGTTTGACTCCACACCGATTTGTAGTTGACATTGGTGTTTCAAACGAGAGTCTAGGGCTGCAAATAACAATTGCTTTCATCATCACTTAATCTGTCTTTTTTTTATTGTTTTGTCTATAAAATGTTAGAAAATCGTGAAAAATGCTCATCCTAGTTTCTCAGTGTCCTAGGTGACGTTTTCAGATGTTTTGTGTTGTCCGACCAACAGTCCAAAACCCAAAGATATTCCGTTTACATAAAACGGAGAAAAGCAGCAAATCCTCACGATGAAGAAGCTGCAACCAGAGAACGCTTGACATTTTTGCTTGATAAACAACTCACACAAGTAACCAAATCATTAAAATTGTTTTGAATGCATTTTCTGACTGACTTATCAATTGACGAGTCGTTTCTGCACTACAAATGTCCAGACATGTTGTTGGAGATTCAAAACTACAAAGCAGCAGTGTGATCTTTATTTTTCTATAATCTATAATCTTGTTTTTAATTTTTCCTTCTCTGATCGACTGTGTGTTGTATAAATCCTGACTACAGCTGACTCCAGCTCCCTCTGAGTGTCCACACATAGTAATGATGGCCTGGACATGTCGGTTTGTCCAACAAGCGTTCTTCATTACTCTTCTTTTTTAAAGCACTGGATGTCCTGCTTCATACAAACGCAGTAGTCGTAAAATGGTGGTTACTGTTGTGTTTGTTGTAGTCGTCCTTGTTGTGATGTAATGACACATCTGCTTGACCAGTCATGATCGACAGCACTGCCACCAACGCCTGAAAGTACCTGAAGCTTGCATTTAGTATCACCTCCTGAGCAGAGCCCAAATTTAGTTCCAGGAACTCGTCCCCAAAGCAGGCAGAGAACAGTGGAAACAAAAGACCAGAGACAATGGATAAACATTATGTTCCTGCGCTGGAAAAGAGTTAATAGGGCCCTGACAGACTCAAAGAACCAGCACAGACAAAGACAGACTGACAAAGACTCGCCTCACGTCTTCCGACTACATCCGACGACCAGTATGAAGTGTGTGTTCTGCGCCTCTGAGAGAGTCCTGCTACCCAACAAGGGCCATTTTGTTTTACGTAAGGTTTCGGGTCTTGTGTCGGGTTCGTGTCTCAAACTTGGCAGCAGCAGTCAGGTTCAGTCCCGTCATGTCTCATAGACGCAGGTTCAGACCAGGTTCGGGTCTCAGTTGTATAACTTTTCACCAATGAATCCTGTTTCAATAATTGCATCATATTCTCAGAGTACAGACTGATAAAAAGAAAAAGCACCGACTCAGTAAAGTTTTGATAAATGTGCACGCTACCAAAGCCTTGTGGAAGTCGTATTGTTGAATGAGCTCATTATTTTCTGGTTTAAGTTTTTGAAAAAATCCAGAAACTATTCTGTTTTTATTTTGCTGATTACTGAGAAATTGCTCCATACCAGCGAAACCAAGGAGGAAAAACATTACAAGATAAGTGAAAACCAGGTCGTTTTTGCAAAAAGAAAAACACAAAACCTGAATAAAGACGGTTCTTAAACAAAACAGAACCTCATCAGTGAGCTGAGGGGAAAGTTGGTGCTGCATGAAAACCAGGAAGAGCACAGACATGTACATGTATCTTAAAAGATAAGGAATCTGGTTCCTTTAGGTCCGTTCTGGTTCGGGTCTGAGCTACATTTAAATGAATGAGTCATCAGGTTTTGTTAAGATCCTGTAAGTCACGGATACAAGCATTTGGGGAGTTCTTTCTTTTCTTTTGGACCTTTGAAGATCATCTACAGCAACTGAAACAACGGTTTACAAATCATCGCAGGACAGACAGACGGAGAGAAATACAGACGGAAAGAGGGGAGGAGCTGAGGACAGACAGACAGACAAACATTAACTCTACTTTACCAGCAGTTTGAAGGCAGTTGCAGGACTTGAGGCCAAATTCTTCCACCCTCTTTTCTCCTCCTCTGGTTCTGCAGGAACTCCAGGAGAGGTGTGTGTGTGTGTGTGTCGCTATGTGATGATACTGTAAGTGTGTGTGTGTCTTGTTCTCGGTGTGTGTGTGTCTGAGCGTGGAGCAGTTGTGTGTAGCAGAGCAGGCTAATAGATCTGTGAGGGAAAGCCAGGATTTGTACTGCAGCTGGAACAAAAAGAGAGAGTGAGAGAGAGAGAGTAATAAACAGACAGAGAGAGAGAGACAGGTCAGTCAACTGTCTTCCTGTCTCAGGGAGGACACTGCCAACGGGCTGCAGTATATCAGAGGAAGACGGTAAAGCAGACCGACAGAAGTTAAATATTCACATGTTGCACAGTGAAAAGGACAAAACCAGGAGGAGGTTTACTGAGACGAGTATGAAACACGAAGGCTGGTTCAGGTCTGTGGTGAAAATAAACAGGAAAGTCTCAGAAGGAGGTGAAGAGGAGGTGAAGTTTACATGTAGGTCAGAGGTCACACAAGACCAAACATCCCACTTCAATGTGGACTAGAAAGACTTGATGTGAAAAACTGTTCTCGGCTCAGCAGCACGTTTAAATAAAACCCCAGAACACAGAAAAGGTCCTGAAGACACTCAAACCTGAACAGGAAAAATCAGTAAATATGATGAGAAAGAGTCGGCATGAAATAATTAAAGAGAAAAATCAACACAGTATTATTAATTATATTATTATTAATATACACTACTTTTTGACAAAAAACCCATAATGCAATTCTTCCCTTTATTAGACGTGTAAATCAACATCAGCTGTCGGTGCAAAATGATGATGAATTATGAAGAGCAACAAACACGTGTCAGCACACGATGGCACACATTTTTGGGTAATCGATTCATCATTTAATCTACGAAATGTCAAAAAATTGTGATAAAATGCTCATAAGAACTTCCAAGAGCCCAAAGTGACGTAATTAAATGTCTTGTTTTGTCCAACCAACAGTCCC
The DNA here is from genome assembly GCA_005408345.1 of Macquaria australasica. Classification (NCBI taxonomy): domain Eukaryota; kingdom Metazoa; phylum Chordata; class Actinopteri; order Centrarchiformes; family Percichthyidae; genus Macquaria; species Macquaria australasica. Next base: position 56,665 of record SEMN01000648.1, read on the forward strand.
AAACCCCCAAAATATTCTGTTGATTGATGATTGATGACAAGGAAAAGCAGAAAATCCTCCCAGTGGAGAAGATGCAACCAGAGATTATACTATTTTTGCTTAAAAAATGACTGCAACAATTAATCGATTATCAAAATAGCTGCAGATGATTTTTCGACTAATCAATTAATCGACTAATCATTTCAGCTCTAGATACAGCACTGTCCTGTTTCCCAGCATCGACACACATCAACTCTCATTCAAAGCAGCCGGTTTATAACATTTGTTCTCCCAGTCGGCTCGTCCCGGATTCTGAACCCAGACCACTTCATCTGCTGCGTGAGGTGTTAATGTACGTAAATCTCAGTTAACGTGTCACGAACAAAGACGTGATTTTGCACCACTTTGGGTGTCCATCTAATTAGTTGTTGAAATATTTCAAAGGTGACTTTAGCATGTTAGCAAGCTAATTTTAGCATTAAGCTCAATATAATGCTGAGTAACATCTGAGGCTGAAAAAGTCCAGCTTAGACTGATGAAGTTGATCCACATCTGACATTAAAGGCCAAGCTTACATCATCATTTATCTGAAGAGGAGGTGGACTGTTTTTAATGTGCTTTTAATTCAGACACAAAGGACTCTGTTAACCTTATGTCAGCTCTTTAATACCAGCATTCAGACACAACCCATACGATAAAGGAAAAAAAACACATTACGAGAGCAAGATCCTGCAGGTTGACTGATGTAATATCGTGTTGCAGGTGATTCTGCCTCAGCTTGTCTGCATTTGTAGTGAGCTGCATGTATTTAAACAGACACCCGTCTTTCCTCCTGTAAAAACATAACAGGCTTTCAGAAAGAACCATCTGTCTGTGTAAATTATTAAACTGCAGGTTAATATTATTAATATTCATAACATTAAATAATTTGATACGCCCACTGGTCACATCGTTTCCAGTAGAATATCTGTCTATTACTAAAACCAGTTTCTGTAATTTGTCAATGGTTAAAATGAGTTTAACCCTATATTCATTAAATACACAGAGCATATTTTATTTACATTAAAACAACTTTATTTATGTCATGCAGAGACAAGCTGAAAAAACCAGTTCAAAGTGTTGTGGGGCTTTCACACAGTATCTCATTTACATTTTTTTAAAGACATTCCTAAAACTGAATTATTCATATTTTCACATTTTACATACATACATTTACACATCGACTTTCAATGAAAGAGTTAGAGTAAAACAGACTGTATTCGTGTGTAGAAATAGTGAAACAATATTTTTTACAACCTTGCACTGTTCTATAATAATAGTTTGAGGGATCATGACCGAAGATTTGTACATTTTTATAGACGCATGTGTTATTTTTCTTGTATTTTTGGTTCCTGGAAGCTTTATACTTTGTTGATTTGACAAAATGAGAAATCCGACTTACAGCTGAGTTTGTGCTAAAAGAAAATGCATGTGGGATAAGGACAGTTTAAAAGGTGCTAAATAAGGTTAAAAAAAATAAATGCATAGAAAGTCGGCAAAAGTGACCAAAAATCCACCTGGATTCCAGATTAAATAGTGATGAGCAAGACAAAGATTTCATGATATTTTTGCACCTCACCCTGTAATATTGATCCGAGTGGTGAAAGTGAGGACAGAACGGAGAGAAAAGGCTGTGCGTTCAGATTTAGTCTGTGTCGTGTGCACGAGGTCTCGTTGTGCAGTCGAAGAAGAGGAGTTCAGTCTGAAATGAAGAGGAGGCGTCAGTAAGCTGCTGCTGGAAGAAACATGGAGATATGTTTGTTTTTCTACAAACTGAGCAGATTTTATTCTCCTCCAGTTTGTTTCATAAAGTCTTCTGTTCGTGTGAGAATTAAGCTGCTGACTTCCTCAAACGTTAACAACAACAAACTGTGACAACCTGCTCAGGACAATAAAGACCTGGTTCTGGTCTGATCTGGACTGGATCAGGGAGTAGAAACTTCTGATTACAGACAACACACACACACACACAGCTGCAAATGCCTCTCAGATGAGTCACCTGGACACATCTCTCACCTGTTGGACACACCCCTAATGACTGAAGTATACTGGAAACCGTGTGTGTGTGTGTACTTGTACGTCTATCTTTGTGAGGACCAGTTTGGCCGGTCCTCACTTTAGGACAGAGCTTCAAAGAGCTGTTTGAGGGTTCAGACTTGGTTGATGAAAAACAAAGAGGAGAGTTTTCACTGGAACTGAAGCAGCTTCAGTTTATCAACATTTCAGCTGTAAAGTCGATGAAACGACCTCACACTCAAAATACTCAGTCCTCCTGTTTCCTCTTGACTCGTTATTACAGTTTAATGTTGTCTCTGTATACAAACTTGTGTATTTTGTTTGATGAATGAGGCCCACTGTTCAGGTTACTAAACAGATGTTGTAGCGCCCCCTGCAGGGCAACTGATACAACTTTGAAAATTATGGAAAACAGCAGTAAATGACCATCAGTTTCTTTCAGAACTACAGGCCAGGAAATAACCACCACTTACCTGGTAATTTGGCCAGAACTAAAACAAAATTACAATTTGTTTAAAAACAAAAAAAAAATCAGAAATCATCCTTGAAAAATGAGTAAATGTACTAATAATTTTGTACATAATTTTTCATGAAATAGAAAATAATTTGCCTGAAAGAAGCCGAACACGTTCTTCCAACTCATGTAGGCTGAAATAACCAGTAGTGACGCAGTAATTCACTCAATATTTTGTCTTTGTTTTTAAAAAAGTATGTCATTATTAGTAAGTAATAAAATTAGTAAGTTTATTATTATTATTATTCTTTCTCTTTATTGCTGTTATTTAGTATAAATTATCCTCATAATAATTGCTTATAATAAGTGTAACACTAGAATATGTCAGTATCAGAGGACAGCTGCTCATTTTAACAGTAGTTTCATTTTCCTGCAGATATGGGAACATGTTGCATGATTTAAAAGAAGTGATGTTTGGTTGGTAGAAACAAAAAAAAAGACAAAGAAAGAGAAAACTTGGGAGACAAGCAGAGCAGATCCAGATATTTGGAAAACATCAAATAATTTGTTTTATACGAGTAGTTTGTAGACTTTATTCAAACTAAGTCAGTTATTTATATAACGTCTATAAAGAAAAGAGGTCTGTAGTAGACCAGGACCTGTATTTATCAAACTGCTAAAGGTAAAAGTTGAGACTTACAGGATAGTTTCACATTTGTTTGTTGTGCATCTCCCAACTTCATGGAAGTGCAATACTAAATCACTTGAGCAACAAACTATTAATTGACCCACAATAACAACTGAGTATTCACTTAATCATATGGAGGACGGAGGTGAGGAAGGACATTTATAAAGATCCTGCCAGAAAGACACGATCAGTGCTGCAATTCATGGATTTCACCAGTTCACTACCAAAACAAGAGGCCTCTGAACAACAAAAGAAAATAAAAATCTTTTGTCATTCGTGATTTCAGTGTAAGTAATGGGGGACAGAATCACTCACAGTGACTCTGTAAAAATGTATTCTAAAGTTCATCTGAAGATAATCTGAGACAAACCAAAATAAATCACAATTTCTTTAGTATGAAGAAGTGGGAAGGGAACTCCTCACAGTCTGCATGGACTCGAGGAGCAAAGACAAAAAATGTGAACAGATAAAAGTAAAGCTGAGCTCTGGTTCAACATTTTCACATCATGTTAGCTTCAACGATCCTCACTGAGCATGCTCAAACTGACATTTATACCAACAAGGAATGACGAAGCATTTCTAAACGTATGATATTATAATATCACAAGTCGTTCTGTTTGTCTCTCTGCAGGAGAAGTATCCGTCTGTCGTCTCTCTTTCTGGAGGCTGCAGGTCACAGATCATGACCCTGAATCACCCGGAGCTTCCTGGGTAAATAGAGTAACACACCCCGAGTTACACGGCCTCTGCAGTCACCTCTGCTGACCTCTGACTCTGTGTGTGTGTGTGTGTGTGTGTAGCTGCGTCCTGTTCTTTCACTGGTCGGTTGAGGTTTCCAGGGAGGGCGGAGTCTCTCCAAAGATCGACCTGCTGACAAAGATCCCTGAGAGAGGTGAGCTGTTTGTGCTGCTGCATGCTGGTACTGACTGACACACACTGTTCACCGTTTATGTAGGTTTACGTATGTATGACATCATCACAGGTTAAACTGGTTGTCACTCAGAGTTTCAGCTGTTCAGCAGAAAAATGATGTTCAGTTCTTCGCTCGTCTGTGTGTCTCTGCAGCGCTGCAGTTGTTTCCCTCTCAGGCTGTAGGCGGCGCTGCTGAGGCCTTTCAGAGCCTGCTGAGGATTCTGGGACCTGAAGCGGCCATGCAGTCCGTCATCAGGGCGGTCGGCCTTTCACAGGACACATAACTCCCATCATCTCTGTGCAGACCTACAGGTTAACATGTAAAACATCACCGTGTTCAAAACTGTTTAACCTTAATGAAAACCTGTTAGAATATAACAAGTTCAAACTGAGCTGACGTACAAATAAAGTAAACACACAGCGGTGGTTTAGTCTCTTAGAAATCTTTATTCAATAGAAAGAGCTCGGCTGTCACGGCTGTAACAGCAGAGCTCATTGGTCAAAATCTACAAAAATAAATAATTTAAATACAAAATGCCAGACAGCAGTGTCGCCTTTGTATTCTCAAATAGTTTTCTTCTCAGCTATTTACACACACGCAGTTATTAGACGTCTGCAGGCATCACAGTGTGTGATGTTTCTGCAGACCGACGCTCAGGCAGCAGGCGGAGGCAGAGGCAACCGACCAATCAGAGAGCTTCGTCTCTCTGCGAGGACAGAGGTCAAAAGTTTGTTTTCTCAAAATCACAAAACAGCTGTTCTATGATCTTTAACATAATCGTATCAGCTGTTCGTCTCTCATATCGTTCCATTAAATCTGTGACAATCTTTCAAAAACCCACAATGTCGTTTAACAACACTTAGGTAGCTTTGATGGATCCTTGAAGGTTCTTTATTTATCTGGATGAAAAGATATTCTGTCCGCCGCTGGATAAAAAAAAAAAGTTTTAAAACTTTCCCAACGTGCAACTTTATTTCCTAAAACCGCACAAAGACGGTAGCTGGGAATAACGCGTCTTTCTGCAGTTTATACGTCGTTAACCAAAATCAGAAACAGACAAAACAATCTCAACTCAGGGTCCACTTACTCTGTTGTTCTGGAGCTTTTGACCATATCACACAGTCCTCATTAGCAGTTTTCATGGAAATGTAGATGTTCAGACTTCCCATGACTCTGAGCACCTCTAGCACTTCTCATCCATGTTGAAGTTAAAGTTTGACAACTAACAAACTCAATCTAGTGATGAAGAACGTGTAATACAGTTGAAAGCCCCACAATGAGCAAGTAAGTGAATGATTTTGTCAACTGCCGTTTCCAGTCAAGAATGGACTCAACAAAATTAGAGAATTTTATCACATTTGTCTGTATTAATGTTATTTTCCATTATTTTATATCCGTGTCTTTGTCTGGATTAGGAAATAAAGTTGCAGCTTGGGAAATACAAAAAAAATCTTTTTTATCATGCGAGACAGAATATTTTTTATCCCCATCGACAGAAAAGTCTTGAGGATTCTGGAAAAACCTTCAGAACTGTTGTCGTTAAATGACCTTCTGGGTTTTCAAAGAACGCGATAAAGACGTACCTGCACAGTTTTATCTCATTCCTGCTTCTTTTTTTTTTATTCTACACGGACATGACAATGTTTCCATCTAAGGAGGTTTGTGGTCGAAACATTGTCATGTCCGATTGGAATAAAGGTGGGAATGAGATATTGGTATTGGTGTGTGTGTGACTGTTGGGTTATCGTAATTAGTTTTCAACAAATACTGTTTACAAACTTAGATTTTTATCTCAAAGCTCCTGAAGTACCTGAAAAAGCAAATAAAGATGGAACACCTCTCGTCAGCCAAAGTTGGTCGTTCAAGATAACTGAACGCTAATTTAATGGTTATCTTGTTAATGTTAAGTTGTATTAATGCACCATATTTTTAACCCGCACACAGCAAACGCTGCTGTCATACAACCACCTTGAGCTGAACGTGAACGCTCGTCAATCATAAACACTTGAATGACAAGATTATTAAAACCAAATTAAAATCTGGCGAGTGTTACAGCTACAACACAGAAGGACGTTTCAGTGACTAATGGTACAGTTCAGAAGTATTAAAATGAATCAAACCAAAGTCACGGTAACATCAAATCTTCAACTGTGTCACGACACTACACGACCGCAGAGAGACGTCCCACCCTCCACCCTCCAACTCCCATGAGCCTCTGCTGTCCTGTCATGCTGCCTGTTGCATCTTCAGTTTAACAGTTAGAACGATCAGTGGTTGGTTCAGTTCACTGCTGTCCACTCTCCAGCTCTTTAACTCCTCCAGGCATCGAAGGAGGCCAACTACATGTCAGTCAGGAAGAGGGCGACATGCAGAGTAACGAGTGTTAGCGAGAGAGTTGGTCTTCTGACTGAAATCTGTCTTAGTGTTTGGATTTACCAGAACTACTGACCACATCACCCTGCTGCTGACTGGGTGGACGTGATGTCGACTAAACAAGGCAGCAGCCGTTCATCATCAGCTGGCGGGTTTCCTGATGCCTGACGATGGGAGATCAGAGCAACGTGTGAAGCTGTTGTCTGAGGTTTCAGTGTTGTAGTGTGATTTGATTTCAGACGTTTGATTGGCTGATAGAGGTCGTGGAGGTTGGAGAGTGGACACTGTAAACAGAGGAACTGAAGTCAAGTGTTACCAGTTTTTTTTTTCTGAAGCCTCATTGAGCGCTGCTGGTTTAAGAGGACGATGAGATCACCAGGAGAGGAAATCATAGGTCAAAGTTTGTACCTGATGTTAAAAAGACCCGAGATAATCTGAACACAAACAACATCTGGACATGAACGGACTCAAGTCCTGAAAATGCAGTCAACACACATCTGCTGATGGTAACATAGTCTGGGTACAAGTCTCATCATCCTCAGGAACCTGCCAGCGCTCCTGAACACATCGTTTTTCAAACATCAGACGACCCTGTTGAGCTTCGGTTCGGGTCGTCAGGAGTCTGAGGTACTGGGAGTTTACGGCTGAGTCCACAGCAGCTCCTAAACTGATGTCAGGCTTTGTCTCAGAGAGACAAACCAAAGCGGATTTATCTCAGATCTCAGCTGTGAACGCAGCCTGTAACAAAGTTTGTTTTCTCAACACACACACACACACACACAAACACACCACCACCCTCCTGCCCTACCAGAACATTTAGGCACATGGACAAACACACTACAAGCCACTTATGGCACAAAAAACCAGCGGAGCAGCAGCATGAAGCTCGGCCAATCTGAAGAGGACTGCTCTCTGTTACCCAGCAGCCTTTGCTCTGGATCAGATGAATCTGCAGAAGACCGGACACGCTGACCTCTGACGAGGAGACAGAAAGCGTCCCTGTGCTGCTTTCAACCATCTCTTGCTATAATGTCCCCTGCTTCACTTAATCCTCTGTTCTGGCTCCGCTTCCTGCTCTGCAAGTGTACGGTCACATTAGTCTTCTGTTCAATGAAGTCTGGTATTGTGACGACACCATGACTCCATTTCCAAACACAGTGCATCAGTGTTTCTTTTGGCCGACCGTGTGAAAGGTGAACTCTGACCTGTGAGTCCGCACCTAAACAGCAAGCTTGTGGCTGAATTTGTGATTTGGGAGACGAAGCAAACATTCGCAGGACCGAAGTGTAATGTAACCGTACCTTTTATAAAGCTACGTATCACCAAGTTAGTCAATGAGAAAGTTAGACAACTACTGAAATCCGGCTTTTCTTACAACAAAACGGGCTGAATCTTGTTCTGACAACAATGAGTTAAAATTATGTGTCTTCAACACAAAAAAGGAGGCTTTATGTCAGAAAAAGGCAGCTGGACACAAATGTCTTTGCTGGAAGAACCCTACAAGAACTGCTTGGTCAGAGGTCGCAGTGGGACCTTAAAGGGTCAGTTTACTCAAATGACTTAAATATATACACTCGGTACTAGGTATCACTCAGGTATCACTGTATAAACTAATACAATCCAACACAACAGCTCGGCCACTAATGCTGAATCACGAATCTCATAATGTTGAGTCTTTGACACTATCGAAGAGCTGTTAATGCAACTATATGCTAATTATTGAGGTGTTAGTTGGTGGTGTTGAGTTCTGCTCCCCCCCGTGTGTAGATCGGGTGGACAAAATATTCATTAGTCGAACACCTCTGTGACAGTGTCAACAGAAAATAAACATTCAAAGTTTTGTAAAGGTAGAATACATAACAGAGCTGTACTGGATCGCATTATATTGTACAGGTGTACCTAATAAAGTGGCCTCTGAGTGCATTTCCTCTTTTCCCTCTACTGATGTTAATTTGTCCAGGTGGTTTTGAGATATCTGTGATTTCAGCCTCCACCCCGATACAGTGGAGGTGAGTGGAATTTAGTTTGTTGGGACTGAAAAAGACATTTTAAGATTTTCAACATCAATGTTGATGACATCCAGTGTCTTTTCTGTATCATCCAGAGTTGCAGTGACAGTTTCTGAAAAGAGATGGTGCTATTTTTTGAAAATGTCTTTTTTCAAAGCTGTGAGCATCAAAAATGTCACTGTAATGCAGTAGAGGCAGAAATCTCACATATCTCAAAAACCGCAGCGCTTTCACTAAAGGGAAGAGAAAAACATTCCTTTCTTTACCGACACTTGGCTCTCCTCCCTGATCAAGAAAAAAAAGTCACAAACATGTGACCTTCAACATTTTGGCACAAATGCCTGATGAGACATCCAGCCACCAACTGAGCGGGAGTCAAAAACACAAACAGGGAGAAGCGTCACTCGGTTTTCAATACAACCAAACACTGCATCACCTCATCTCGTTAATTAAATAGTGATGAGTTGATCAGTGTGATGAGTTGGACTGAAAACCTCGGTGGAGTGCAGCAGAGACCTGAAAAGGATTATGGGTACAACAAATCTCCTCCGTCCAGCTGTTGAGACTCTCACAGACCGTTCGGTGGTCAGATCAGCCATGTTGGCTTCACTACGGTAACTAATGCTTCCGTTACCATAGTGATGCTTCACAGAACACAGTTCAACCTGCACATACATACTGGCTCCGCCTCAGTGCCGACTCTACCAGAGGCCCCGCCTACATTCAGGAAATGGCATCATACGTATGTCACAGCTCAACGACCTGCTTTTCTCTAAATCACTTCCATCCTCCTTTCTGTTTTCTTTCTCTCAGAGCTTCACTGTCAGCAGCGTCGCCACGGAGAACAAGAGCGGTCAGAGATTGTTGCCATGACAACCGCAAAAGTCCTGTCAGGAGGTTAATCCAAACTCTTGTCACCAGAGGAGAGAACAAAGCTCCCTGTGAGTTTTCTAATAAATATGAATCATGACAGAACAGAGCGGTGATGTTGGGATTCACCTCCTGACAGGAGCGGGAAGTCGGCCGCCACGACAACACAAAGCCTCTAGAATCAGTGACAGAAGTCGCTTAAATGTCTGGTGATTTAGCCAGAGCTGATAACTGTCAACGTGAGTGGAGTGAAGAGAAGAGAAAGTGCTGCAGTATAGTCTCGGATAAGCAGCGCTGGTCTGACATGATTCTACACCTCTGCATCAAGATGGCGTCTCTCTTCTCTGTTTGAGGCATCAGCGTGGCGTCAGTCTTCATCTTCAGGGTCGTCCGGCTCTTACTGGGCGTTTACACGGGGTGGAAGAGCAGCGTGCAGTCCTCTCTCTCTGCAGCTGTGAAGATGCCGGGGAGCGGCGGCAGAGAGCCCTTTGGCAAGGCACCGCCAGTCCTCAAGTAGCAGGAGACGATTCTCTGGTCCAAGCGCAGCTGGCAGGGGATGCTGTCAAACGGCTTCGGGTCCAGATCCAAGATGGAGACCGAGTAAGAGAAAGCAGGAGGTCTGGAGGAGAGGAAGTCCCTGAGCCGCCTCTGACTGGGGGAGGAGGAGAGTGGGAGTATTAATGAACAGGAAGAAGGGAGTTGCAGTTCAAACATGCTGAGCTGTTTGGCTCCACCTGGTGGCCTTCATCAGGTACTACACACTCAATTTGTAAAGTCAATCATTTCTAAAGTTATGAACAGGAAGTTGCCCTCAGATGACCAATTAACCAACAATTATTTACAATATCAATAAATGGTATACTTTATAAAGTGACAGAAAATAAAAAGAAAAGCAGCAAATCCTCAGGATGTTTTGATATTTTTTGTGATACATTATTTGATTAATCATCAGTTATCAAAATGAATTAATCAACTGTAAATCTCAGTAGTGATCAGGGATCAGTTCCATGATACCAGACGACACAAGTTGAGATGTTTAACTTCAATGGACAGCTGGCAAACAGTGTAGCAGTTTAAAGGTAAATCTCTCTGAACAACTTTCATTTTTCTATAACGTCCAGGTTGCAACAAGAACAGTGGACAGTTGTTAGTTAATGATCCGTTACTGTGTTATAATAAACAGTTTAGTGCAGCACTCGTCATATTAAAGGTGCCCTGTGGAGTTGGAGTGGAAGAAGAAGATTGTTGCCAACATGGATGTAAACGATGCAGGTTTCAAATTCTTCCAAGAATCAGCTTTACAAAATGTGTTTAACTTGTTTGTCAGGCCTCAAAGATACACACTGTGTTTTAGTGAGAAACACTGAATGTAAACGGAAACTTTATTTGTTGACAGAAACATTCACAGGTCACCTTTAAGTGAGCTGAGGTCATCAGTGAGTATGTTTAAGACTGAAAGTCACCCTAACATCATTTAGTTTCATGCTCTGTCAGTTAATGAGACTCTTCTGAGTGATCAACATTGCTTTCATGACTAAACTCTTACCCTTCATCGTCCTCCTCTTCCTCACTGCTGGGCACCAGGGCAACCATGATGGAGCAGTCCTTGGCTGTCATGGCGACGCGGTACTGATGGACCTGAAGTCAAAACACACAGCAGTTAAGACGTGCCGGCATCTTTACGCAGGTAAACACCTGAGCAGAGACATGTTGCACTGAGTGAGTGTTCAGAGTGGAACACCGGCAGCATTTAGTAACTGATTTACCAATAAAAAGGAATCAGCCACTGGTTCATTACTTCCAGCCTCAATATGAGGCTTTGTGCTCGATGGCGATGTCACTGCATGACCTCAATTGTTCTCTTCTTGATAAAACAGTTATTTTCCCCTCAGTTTGTTATGTGGAACTGCTCTATCGCTACAGAATTTATCCAAATTCCAACACTGAAACTGGGTCTCACACTTGACGTCTCTCTTAAAACGTGTTGCAGACAGTCTTATACCTTTTGTTTTATTTTCAGTGAAGCAGATTGTTTTCAGCTCAGTGTCTCAGTGACAATGGGAGAGTTTCCAGCTCTGGTTGTGACTGACCTTGGCGACAGCGTACTCCACAGAGCCGTCGTCCTCCGTCGGACATTTCTGCAGCTTCTCCAGGAAGGCCTCGTTGTACGGCCCGTCTATCTGGAGACGAGTTCTGAAACAGACAGAGACAGGAAGTGACACCAGAGACCAAACAGTGCCTTATCATAAGTGATGGTACCTGTTAACTGTGTATTACCTTTCCTTGGGGAAGTCCTGCAGGTGTTGCTCCAATCGACGATACAGAGGGTAAAGACCTTCAATGTCCAGCGTGTCCAACATCTGAGTCTGAAGAATCCTGAACAACACACTGTCGCTAGGTAAACCCTGAGAGCCTACAGACAGACAGACAGACAGACAGACAGACAGACAGGAGGTCATCTTTTCTGTTCTCATCAAACAGTTTCAGGTCAGAACTCGGGTCTATAACATGTTTACTTTAAATGTTTCAATCAGGAAGAGTATTTAATGAAAAAAAGATGTCAGGTTTTCAGTTTCACACATTTACATAATCAGTTTCAGATGTTACGAGCAAAATGTTTGTGTCGCAGAGACACAAGCGCTTCTTTCAAACCACAAACATTTCTGAAGGAGGCTACTGCACAAGAAAATCCTTTGTAAGAGGAAAGACAGGCAGAAAGACAGGTCTGTTAGACTGGTCGACAGAGTTAGAATTCACAACAGAAAAAACTTGTCAGTGACCACCCATGTAGTACACCACAGCAACTTCTGTTAATAATAATAATAAAATAATTAGTAACAGACTAGACTGTCGATTTTGTTTTCAATTAATTGTTTTGTCTATAAAAAATAGTGATGTCCATCAAAGATTCCCAGAGTCTGAGGTGACGTCTTCAAATGTCTTGTTTTGTCCAACCAACAGTTCAAAATCCAAAAATATTCAGTTTACAAGACGAAGAAAACCAGCAAATAATCACTTTGAGGAAGCTGGGACCAGAGAAAGCAATTAATTCAATTTCAAAATAGCTGCTGATTAATTTTCTGTTGATCAACTAATCGATTAATGCAACTCAAATAAGACAATAAAGAAACTAGTGCTAACAATGTCTGAGTTTGGTTTACAGTCTGCGTATTATTAGTTTAGTAAACTGAACAACTTCCAGATCCTTTCAGCTGTTAAATGATCAGTTCAGTGGAATCACTAAAACCTGTCTGGACACGTGGACAGACAGGTGGACAAGCAGGTTCTGACCGTGGAGAATCCTGTCCTTGTTGAACAGACTCGCTTCACAGAAGCTCCGCCCTTCTCCTTGTCTGTCCGTCACCACCCCTCCATCTCCTCCTCCACCACTCAGCAGGGCGTTCACCAGCACCTACAGACAGACAGAGAGAGAGAGAGAGAGAGAGACAGACTTTCTTATGAGGTTTCACCACAGTGTGTCTGAAGGCAAATACATTCAATGACACCTGGTTAATGTCCTCTCTGCAGCCGGTGTCTGTACTCAGCCAAAGATTGTTGTGTGACTGTTTTTATTTTGAGAGGCGAGTCTCCCGTCAGTTTCAGGAGTCAGAATCTCAGAGTTAAACCTGCATTTCTGAACAATAGCTGCAGAGTAACTTAAATTATAAGAAAATAAAGCAGAATTTGGCCCATTGGTGACTGTTGATGTTGGTTTAGGTACATTTTTAGTTTATTGCCCAGCTGTCACACAAATATATTTTTACTTTAATTAAAAGGACACCTGTATATTTATGTGTTGGGTGGTCTTACCTGGATGAAGTCGTTGAGAACAGCTTTGCTGGTCATGTGACTGTTGATTCGGTTGTTTCCATACATGAAGTATGGTCTGAGATGATGCAGCAGAGAGTTCGGGTCCAACGAGTCGTCACTGCCCTCCTTGCTGCTGTAAATACACTGACCGCTCTGACACACACACATATACAAGCCTTACTCCAGGTGCTCTACATCAGCATCAGGATCATGTGATCAATTATGTAATGATCCCCAACTGACAAAGATCTAATGTTGTTATTTTTAAAACAGTTAGTACTGAATTTCTATCGGTTTGAAACATTTGAAGATCTAAAGCAGACATGGAGTTGAGAAGTCTGCTTTAGTCTCTGGTCAGACCTTTCATCTGTAGCTCTGCATTTTGAGCCCAGTCAGTCGTATAAATACTCTTTAAACCTTTTCCACGTGTCATAAAAATTACATCGGCACCATCGTAACGTGAGCGGAGTGGAGCACCTTCAGTTTTCACCTCCTGCTCAAACCTTTTCTGTTAATCCCTTCGCTCCGAGGTGCTCCAGGTTTTCTGTTTGAGCTTTTAATTTGATCTATCTATTGATCTTTCAGAGAAAACTGACAGGCAAAAATCAACAATTAATCACTGATTATCACAGGTGTAAAAAAGTCAAGTCACATATTTTTCAAGTCTTTCTTAAAACAATACTCACATGCACAAATGTACATTGAGAGGGTTATTGGTAGCTACATGTTTCTCTCATCCCCTCTAGAGATCTATAGGTGGTTAGTACATGTACGAACAGATCTTTCAGAGTGAACTGACTTCAATAAATCACCATTGTGCCTGAACAAATCAGCAGCTTTTAGCAGTGGAGCTCCTCACTGGTGACAGAGTTCAGGAGTGATTCACAGTACCATACTTCTTCATTCAAAGTCTATTAAAAGACATAAAAGCCACAGACACGATCATAATCTGTTGTAAATATGTGGCTGTGGAGTTGTTAGCCTCATGTGCAGTGTGTGTAGAAGCTACTTTGGTACTGAACTGAATTTGGACTAGCAACAGACTGAACGTACTACTGAACTGAAGACAGTCACTTGCTGTTGTACGTACTTGAGTTAGTTCCAATTGAACTTATTATAATTAATTTCTGCACATAACGAGGTCTTTAGAGGATTTTGTCCTCCATCTCTTACATTGAAACTGTTTTAGGAGGGATCTCTTTGCAGCCAATGTGGACAAGAGGAACAATTACAGTGACCAATAACCCTTTACATGTACTTACGTGCATGTGATTATTATTTTATGACAAACTTGAACAATTGTGATCATATCCTTTAAACCAGTGGTTGTACTGATTGACTGTGTTGCTGATGGAGTTGGATGTTATACAGTGTAGGAGAGACAGACAGGTGTGTTTGTGTCTCACCTTGAAGATTTTGAAGTTGTTCTGAGGTTCTTCTATCAGGTGTCTGATGGCGAAGTGCATTTTCTGTCTGTTCCTGAACAACACAAGAGGAACCAGAGAACATCAGCTGCAGAACAGTAAAGCAGCTTCATTATCAGTAGCTGAATCTGCTGACAGTGTTTTTGTACTGGACTGCATTATACTGAAAGGTGCTCTCATGTTTGGTCCATACAGTGGACAAAATATATGTACACAGACAGTATTGTTCATACCAGTTCCCCACACAGTAAATGCAGTAGTGTTGATGGTAACAGTAGTAGCTGCAGTAATCTCACCCTGAGAACAGGTCCAGAGGACAGTACAGACTGCGTCTCTTCCACTTCCCATTGGCCACCTGGAGGGAGGGGAGGAGATTGTAGTTGTTCTTGTACTCATGACGTTTTTTTTGCCCCGATCCAAGTCCCTTAATATTGGGAATCTGTTGATACCTATATTTCTATTTACGTAAATGTTGATTAAATATGTACCTGACACATAGAAAATAACAGCTGTAGCCCTTTACACTTGACAAACCTTATTCTTCACAAGCTACTGGATCCAAATACTGAAGGTCCTGATTCAAATCTATTACGTTCATAAGCTTAACTTATTTATATGATATGAATGAAAGTTTAACTTGTTGGAGCTACAGAAACACAGCGGTGTCACAGAGTGGAGCTTCTTCCCTTACAAACAATCTTTGTTCGATTATACGCTGGCGGCAGAGAGCACACAAACCCGACAGCAGACAAGTTTAGGTTTGGTCTGTCTTCAAGTTACCGACAAAATAAAAGTTAATTAGCAACAGCTGATATGATCTGCTGCTGGCGATGTTTGTGAAACTGTGAAAGCGACTAAAAATGAGAAGCTGCTACCACCAAGCTTTGCTACTAAGAGAGATAATGTATTCTTTAGGGACATAGGGACATAGGGACATACATACATACATACACACATACACACATACACACACACACACACACACACACACATACATACATATTCAAATATAACCAGCTCGGCCCCGATACCGATTCTTAGGATACTGCAGTTGTTCTGCAGTTGTACTGTATTTTTGTGTTGACTTGTAGTTGTGACCTTATGTGGTTGTTCCATGATTGGACTGTAGTTGGTGCAGGTGTAGTACTGTGGTTGTAGTTACCTTGTAGTGTTGGTGCATGCAGAAGCGGCACACTTTGGTCTTGATGTCTTTGCTGACATGTTTGGAGGACGGCAGGAAGCCACATTTAGGCTAAAAACACAACACACACAAAACAGCAGCTGAGTAACACACACATACATACATACACACACACACACACACACACTCACACTCATGTGATTTGTTGTTGTAGCTCAGTTTGTCCGGGTGAGAGTGATTCACAGGCAAAGACTTCTGAAACTGTGACTGCTTCTCAGGAGGGAGAACATCCTCTTAAACAAGATCTGGAGTTTTATCACTGAGACGAAACAGAAACTAAAACTAGACTCAAAACTCATTACAGTGTTATCAAAACTGACTCAAATTGAATGAACTTTTTTTTTTGAACGTTTGTTCATGTTTTGTCTTTCTTTCATGAAACAATGTCAGTGCCACTATTTCATTTAAAAACAATAATTTTATGCCCTAAAAGAAAACTCTGTGTGTGTGTGTGTGTACCTTGATCTCGATGCAGAGTGGAGGAGTGTGTGTTGGCTGGTGGAGGGCTGGAGACGTCAGGTTGGGCAGGCAGAGAGCACAGCCGCTGTAGATGTCCATCACCTTATCACAGCGCCAGGCTGACACACACACAGGACATTTTCAGTACGTGTGCTGCTATGTAAATGAACTTGAATGTCGTTATATTTACAAGAGCTGGTCAGGAGTTGTTGTGTATTCTTTGTACTTTTTTCTTACACCATCATATTTTGTGGACTGTTTTTATGTGTGTGTGCATGAATTAGTTGTGTGTATTTGTGTTTGTAAACTTGCCCCCTGAGGAACGTATAAATTAGGGATTATTTTCTCCATTAATTGTTTGTCTATAAAATATCAGAAAACAGTAAAAATGCCAATCACAATATCCCCTTTATCCTAGATCAGGGGTGGCCAACCAGTCAGAGACTAAGAGCCACATTTTTTTACTGTGTTACCGCAAAGAGCCACATCATACACATGGGCACACATGAACATCACCCCATCCCTTCCTCTCTCTCACACACACACACACACACAGACCTCTGATCAGCCAGATTTATTGTAAATGTCACACACCAACATGATAATGACAGAAATTGACTCCTACAGTACTAAGACCACAGGCCAGTCATTTTCAACAATGAACATTGTGTGCACTGTCTCACACACAAACTCTCAATTCAACCAAGTCCACAAACAAAAATATAATAATTTACAATAGCGTTTTTCTTTTACTATGCATGTTGCTTAGTGGGACTTCTGGCATTCCTTGCCTTGAACAATCCTCTTCAAATCTGGCTTGTATTCCGTTGTTGCCACTCGAAGCAATTCTTTCACATGTCAGTCAGAACAGATCGATGCTTTGATTTCACGTGTTTCAGGGTAGAAAACACAGACTCGCAGACGTATGTTGACCCAAACATTGACAGTATCTTAAGCGCAGCCCGTTTGACATTGGGGTATTTTTCCATTGGCACACTTTTCCAGAACTCAATGGTCCCTTCCCTTAAAGCAGGTTTCAGTTGGTCCTCCTCACAAAGATCGATCATCTCCAACTCATCCGCAGCCTCAACTGTGACTAGCGGGGCTTTCAAACAGTCCGTCTCCGCATTAAATGGGTCGACGAGGAACGTAATCTGTGGCCAACTTGTGCTTGCAAAGTTCAGTCCCTTTTGGAAATTCCTGGTCGATGTTGGCATGGAGTGAGCTGAAGTGGCGCTGAAGATTTGAAGCTTTGAAATGCGCTAATGACGCCTGACATATAAGGCAGAATGGCTTGCCATTACGTTCAACAAAAAAATATAAACTCTCCCACTCTGTTAAAAACGTCCTGTGTTCATCTTCAAATTTTCGTTTTGCTGTGCATTTTTTCCCTGCCATTTTGAGAGCGAACTTGACACAAATTGTTTACTCAAATGATCTTGCCCCTACTGGGAAACTTTGCGGTATTTTCATCTCACGCACATGCGCGTTTGACGAAAATACCGTATTGAACTCAAGCGAAGCGAACACGCACATTAAAAAAAACACAAACACAAACTTCGATATGAACATAAGAGCCGCATGAAACCAGGCAAAGAGCCGCATGCGGCTCGGGAGCCGCGGGTTGGCCAGGCCTGTCCTAGATCATCACATGTCTGTCCAAAACCTAAAAATATTAAATTTAATATCATGTAAGACCAAGAAAAGCAGCAAATCGTCTCATTTGAGAACCTGGAACCATCAAGTTTTGGCATTTTTGCGTGAAAATTGATGATTAATCGATTATCAAAATACTTTCTTTTGACTGACTAATCGATTCATCGACTTATTGTTGCAGCTCTAGAATTAAGTATCTGAGCTGAATTATTCCGTTTATTTTTTCTTTAAACTTGAATACCTGAAGTAAATCCCCTGACACTCCACGGTGATCTGTTACTGAGTAAGATGAATCTTTCATGGTATCGGTGTTGATGTAGACTCAAAGACTTCTTGGTAATCAAAAGGAACAGTCTTTCTTGGGCTGCTGCACTGAGGCTCAACATCAGATCAGAACTATGTTGAGGTGAACTCGGACTGCATTTTGTTGTTTTCCAGCTGCATGTAAATCTAGAGCCAAAAGTGTTTTTAAATTTATCTGCATTCTTGTGGACATAACCTCACAGTAACAGGTTGAACTTTTAATACATATCAATGCAAAGAGACAATAGCCAATAACATGGTGACTCCGACAGTAACAGTACAGTGATGTGGGGAGCATGTTTACACACTATTAATCTTCTTTTACGTTAAAGGAATAGACCAACATTTTGGGAAATACGCTTATTTGCTTTCTTGAGTGAGATGAGATAAGAGATAACACTCACATCTCACCATCCAATATGTAATATAATATCTCAAACATTATATCAGGAAAACGTTTATTAGTGAGCCTTAGAGGCAGATTTTGTTAACTTCCGATAGAACCAGGCTATCTGTTTCCCCGTTTCCAGTCTTTGTGCTAAGCTAACTGTTGTCAGTAGCTTCATATTTAGTGTACAGACATGAGTGGTATCGATCTTCTCATCTAACTCTCTGCAAAGAAAGCGAATAAGTGTATTTCCTATAATGTCAAACTGTTCCTTTAACAGATTTCAATACCAGATGCTTTCCACAGAAATGATTAAAGAACAGTTTTACCTGGTCTTTGATGTTGAACTTTGATTGACAGCTGTCGCACAAACTCTAGCGGCAGTTTGACCACTTCCTGTAGAGAAAATGAAGTCAGTCACTTTAGTCCAGTTTGTGAACAGAACATGTCCATGCTTCTGTCTTGGTTAAATCTAACTTCCAGTTCAGAATTAAATCTAAAATTAGGCAGCATCTGACCTGTTGTTCATGTGCTAAAACCCTCCAGACTTCAACACTGACTCATTGTTTTTGTGAATTTCTCCTGCTAGAATACTGCTCTGATAGGAGTGTATATATTCAAATAGGGATTCACATTGTGCTTAAAAAAATAAACGTATGCACTGTGGGAGTTTTTGAAAAGTGCAAAAATTTACAAACACCCCCAGATTTTCGACAGTGGGGGTAAAATTTGTCCACCAAACGTGTCAGGTCAAAGATCTAAAATCTATAAACAGCGTCAGTCCTCCAGATCCAGCACTGCATTAGTTTGCTGCTCTGAACTCAAACTAGCTCAACAAAAGTAAAAAGTCTGGAAATGTGGCAGCAAAAAGACTGAAAATGCTCATGAACTGGTAATCTTTTTCTCCTTCCATCTTCCAATTTCAAATGGAAAAGGGTTTGTTTCTGGAACAGAAACTAAGTGCGACACACACCGGCCTCGTCACTGAGCGTGGCCAGCAGACACCAAATGTGTCATTCAGGAAGAAGATTAATCTTCCGATCAGCACAAGTGAATGTGATGAAACTGTTGCTTTTCTGGGTTGAAGAGCATTGACAATGGAAAGTAGGACAGTGGTGTGTCCTGATGAGTTGACACACATCGGGGTGCGTCATAAACCCCTGAAGTGTGTTGCAATTTATGTTGCATTTTTAAAAACATGGGGCCTGTTTTTCTAATTTCTTTGGCAGATTAATGAATTATGTCCAATACACCCGACTTGATTTGACTTGCTTGTACTGAATTGTATTTGTCATTAATGGCAAATTATTAGTCATTCAGTTTTAGTCTGGCAGCTGTGTGCGTTTGTGTATTACTTATCTTGTTTGTTGCAGCTTTAAGGAGAACTCCACCGATTTTACACCTCAAAGTTAACTGACAGGTGTTGGGGAGTACTACTGCATATGTGAAAAGAGTAGTATAAAGCCGTTTGTGGCTCCAGAGGGAGCTGCGTTAGATTTGATAAATTAAAAAATAGTGTCAGTTTTGGTTTGACTCGAGGCTACATTAGCCGCTACTAGCATAACACATATGAATCTCCAACCAAACTGTTGGTGGTCGAGTTGCATTGTGGGTAATGTAGGCGCCAGAAAAAAAAGACAATGAGTGCAATGCTAAATCTCTGGGGTACTATTTAAACCTTTTATAAGATAAAACAAAGTTGTTTTTTTAAAGACAAAAGTTATAAAAGATGTTAAAAAAAATCCCATACTGAACAACACAACAATGTCTTACCCCGCTGTGGATGAACTTCTCTCCCAGCAGGCTGCTCATCACGTTGGAGCTGAAGTCAACAATGTTCTGGATCTGCCTGAAGGCCTGCTCCACTGTCTGGAGGACAGACAGACAGACAGTTAGACAGACAGACAGGCAGGTAAACAGCAAGTCATATCCTGTTCTGAGACTTGACATCAAATGTTGACAGAGCAGCGGAGTTATTTGTCCTCTCTGAGCTCACAGAGACACAAAGAGGATCACAAAGTCAGCTCAGCTCAGTTATTATCTGATTTCACTAAACGAAACACCAACTTGTGATTGTGAATAACCAGTCGCACAGAGCTGGGGCCTCATTACAGAAACTTCCTATGTCTGAAATCCTATCTTATCTCAGTTTACAATGACACTTTTTGCAATTTTTGGTATTGCAGAAACATGTAAACTATCTTATGATTGGAATTTAGCTACTACATGGGCTTTTCACACAGCATATTCTTAGCACAGGGCTATCCTTAGCCCCTCTTCACACACACATTGTTAACCCAGGGTTAACCTAAGCTCAGGGCTATACGATTCACACTGCCAGCAAGCCTTAGGTTAAAGTCGGGGTTAGTCCACTTGGAATGGCAATGTGAAAGCTCCTTTAGCCTGGAGCTACCAGCTTCCTTAACCTGTGGCTGAGTGCAGTGTGAAAGCCCTACAGAACAGTCCGAACTTAAGAATTTCCTGAGTTAGGATGGCATAGACCCTGTCCTAAATTCAAAATAACTGCCAAAAATGGCAGCACCACTGTTGTTAGATCTGTATGGCAATGACAATGAAGATGGGGAACAACATGAACACCAAAATATTATGACTGAAAGGCTACTCAAGCCGTATGATGGCGCTTTAAATTCCTTAACTATAATACTGGTTTGTAAAATTGGCCTGGGATTTCTCCTAAAGCTCAAAAGTAGAGAAACCCTTCAAACACCAATCTTTCTTTTTTTTTTCTCCTTTATTTTAAAAAGTAAGTTAGAAGAGTTTGAGATGAATTACAAATACAAGTCTGTTTTCCTGCTGTGTCTATAAATAAAACTTGTAAACAAACCTTTAACTGCATCAGAAAATGTTAATAACTTTAGCTGTTGTCTACTGGTAGTCCGTGTATTAAAAGGCAATCAACTTCAGAGTGATAGCAGCTGACGAGCAGCTCCAAGTAAATTTGAATTTCAGGAGTGGAGCAGGGCTTGTTTACATTTGGATCAGGGACTGTGCCTTCAAGCACCTGCTCCACTGACAACAAACAGAGCTGTGTGGTTTCTAATGTAACCCTGCTAACGGGTACATAGTCAGGATGACTGATATGTCTAACTCTTAAATCACACAGCCCTGCTGATAGCTGGGTTATGTACTTTAAAACCAGTTCACCACAAGTGTGTGCCTTCCGGTGCAGCGTGGGACCGCCCTGTGCAGCAATGTCACCATTGTTTTAAGCCAAATGTTTTATTTGATTTGGCAAGGTGTTGTTGCTTATTAAATAAAGCACCAGGGACTTAATAAACAAGTATCTGTGGGATGTGGTTAGCTCTGATGATTTGACACAGGTACAGTTATCTTGTTACCTTATGTATGTAGTCTAAGCTCTGCAGCCTGTGGGCTCTTTAACCTGCTGTCACACAGTTGTATCTATAACTGCCTTTGGTAGATCGTGTTAATTGGGAATTAAGATAACTGAACCCATCAGTCATATCTTCAGCTCAGGCCATGATCTTGTCAGAGTGTGTCTGACAGTCAGGACTCGGGCGCTCACTGCAGCTGGGAATCAAAATTTAAACATGAAATTTAACGGCTTGTTTTTGTCTTTGTTTTTCCTGTTAATCTTTTTAAATAGAGTGTTTGCTCAGCTGTAACTGTGCATCTCTGGTCCATCAGGACCTCCGTGCAGAAGCCTAAAGCTGGGCACACACTGTACGATTTTATTAATTTTGATCACTGTTAAAGCTGGTGTAGGCAGAATCTGTGCAACCTAGGCAAAACCTTCCGCCTCTCTCTCTGCTGCCTCGTATCACTCCGCTATCACTCGTGCTCTCCACGGCGTGAGCCTCACCGAGACCGCGGTCCCTCCCGCCGTGACTTGTTTTCTCAAAGACGCCCCTCCAGCGCTTTGCGGCCACAGAGCAGAGCGCCCCAGGCTTCAGAGGCAGCTGCAACGCCGTCAAGCAGCGGGAAGAGAGGCTAGTACACCGCACACACACACCACTGTCCCCCGTCAAAAGTTACTCCCCACTGTTTGTCATCAAGCCTCTTTGCCACTCGTCGTTATGAGCGCCATGGCATTGAACGTAATGAGCTGAAGCTCCGTGTGGAGCCGGGACGTGTTGTTTTGTACTATACGCCGCTGTAGGCAAAGGAGGTGTTGGACATTTATCACAAGTGAATCAGGTTTTCACCGTCTGATGGGACGTGTACACACATCTGCTCTTGTAGCTCAGCCAATACGAACACACCGTCTCTCTGAAATAACCTGTGATTGGCTAAAGTCTCCCGTCACGGGATAGATTTTCTGAAGCCTGAACACAGAGGCAAGAGGGGGGGCAGAAATGGAGGTCTGCTCTCAGACCACTTGAATTACAATATGCTGCACGGTTAATATGGCATTTTTGCCCAGTGACGCCAAAAGAAAACTGCCTGCCCCAGCTTTAACTCACACTGCACATTTTCAATTAATCGACAAGTCATGATGTGGGAGCTCATGGTGAACGTAAACACTGAATCCCCATTGATTCTGTTCATTGACAATTCCAATAAAGTTTTATTAGAAGAATGGAGCTGGGGATCAGTGGAAGATGAGGACAGTTTGGTCTGTTCTGAAGTGAGAACTGGAGGTAAGAGCTCATGTGTATGTGGTTCAGCTGACTACAGTCAGTCACAACATCTAAAATATCACTCCAGTAATATTAAAACAAGCTCACTACGGTTTATAATGGATCTTTTGACAACATCGACGCCCCTCAAACTGAACATCAAATGACATCCTATCTGGTGGAAATTGGGCCTGATGCTAAAATGAGGGGGGGCGACCACTTTGGGGTTTACTCTATAAAGTGTCCATCTACCTTAAGCCTTTTTTTTTTTTCAAAAAAAGAAAAAACAGAAGTGCACATTGCAAAAAATAAATGTAATCAACAAGCACACATTAACTGAAAGATGTAAACATTCCCACAACTTCCCATGTGATCATCTGCACCAAGATGTTTTCACTGAGCAGTCATTTTTGACCGGGCTTTAGCTTGAGACACACCTGAGACACACACAGACTCATATTTACCTGTGGGGGGTTTTCAGAGTCCTCTGCTGGATACTTGAGCAGGCGTAGAACTCTAGAAAGCTGCAAGAACAGAAGAGAAGCTCAGTTAGGATCAGCAGAACCTCATTTAAACACAGGAAGGATAGACCTGGACTCACACCTGAACTACTGTCTGTCCAGGAACATCTCCAAGAGATTCCTGAGGTGGGTTAAAAGATCCAGTTTCCCCCACAGTGCAACAGGAACAGTTAAGTCCATTCAAAGTCTGGGGTGAATCAGGGAAAAGCTTCAGTAGGCTGAACAATTAATCGAAATATTATGTAAATCAATATGGCCAAGTGCAGTATCCAAATCGCAGAAGCTACAGTTGTTTGATAAAGATAAAATGTGTCACAACATACTGCTATAAATGAAGCACCGTGGTGCTACAGAGATGCCCCAGCCTACAAAGCCTATTCTCCAGACGTAAAGGAACATGCTTACTTGGTACAGACCCAAGCAAAAATCACATCATCATCATTTTTATATTTTTTTCAGTGAAAATGAAATGCATAAATCACAATTCCCACTAGAGAACAAGTAATATATGGATATGTTATGTCCCTGCAATTTACTATTATGGGCAAATAAAGAAAATGTCTGAAAACATTTCTTGTTATGGTTTGGATTTTGTGAGCCCTGTATGCAACATTAATGTCCTTTGCCAGTCACCTGCCTGTTTAAGTGATGAACTGCACTACTTGTGGTTGTTTTTACACAAGTTTCATACTCGTGCTACAATTTTGTGGCCTGTGCTACAAAACTTCCAACTATGTGCAAATAAAGTTAACGTACAGCCCTATATTACAAGGACAAGAAATCAGCATTCTTCAGAACAAGATTAGCTCCAGAAACCAGGTTTCTCTATTACCCTACTCTAATTACAGAAACCACGTTTCTCTAGTTCCCTACTCTAATTACAGAAACCGGGTTTCTCTAGCCCCTAGTCTAAGAAATCAGATTACTGCCAGGTAACCAGGTTACTGACATGCAGGTAAGTGCACTGCATGATTTAGGGACATGCATATTAAAGGGATGGATACCACAATATTTCTGACATCATCGTAATTCCATAGGAAAAATACCAAGATGGGACATTGATATAATTATAATAATAATAAATAGATAATAAATCATCATCATCATAAAAATAATAAATACATTGACACAATTGAAAGTTATGTACACTTGCAGATGGTTAACTGGTTATCTGAAAACTGCATGTGTCTCTGTCTCTGATAACGTCAGTTATCTTATCTCTTTTGTATTAAACCATTGCGGAGAATGTTGCAAATGGATGAGAAGGACTGATTAATGACGTATAGTATTTTTACATCAATCTCATATATAGTACTTTGATGTCCGACATTTAATTTGCTGGATTAGCCAAAATCAGACAATTCTGTCTGGTGATTTTTCGGCAACAGTGTCGCAATTGGTTTTCCAGATATTTAATCCATATCGCACACCCATTATATCTATCAATCCATCTATATTTCTATCTCCATGTCTCCCAGTGGAGTCACATCAGCATTATGTCATACTGTAATATTCAATGTTAGACACCTTTTAGGTTGCAAACCCCAAACGTAAATGTTTCAAGCAACATCTTCAACAAAATAAGAAATAGTAATATTTAAATAACAAAGAATATCTGAAGAATATGCAAACACTAAAACTAAAACAAACTATTATCTTATGCTTTCAATGGTTGTTTTGCTCTTCAACTTTCAGTTTTTTTATCTGTAAAAAGTTATGGTAACTATCAACAATGAAAAAGATACAGTCTGGTAAATATGGTTGAAATCAGTATAGCAATATTGATAAGAACGTCTATTTTAATATCAGTATATATGGCAAATGTCTGCACACACAAGTCCCAAAGTAAATATTCAAACTGATACTCAACACAATGAACTGTGTTGCAGAACATCTGGCAAAACTCTTCACTTGTATCTAGGACTCAAGACGTTTTCAATACTAACCGAAATGTGTGTGTAGCAAGTATGAAAAACTGTCAAGAAATGAAAGCTGGCTACAAATGTCTGGTCAGTTTCTGATCAAATAATTGCTGATTTAAATCATAGTTTTGCCAGTTTTAGACTGCATTTTATTTGGATCAAGTTCTTGTACGGCTGCTTGTGTTCAGACAACATATGGGTTTGTAGAAACACATGTTAATATTTCTTAAAGTAAGCCGTCTAAAAACAAAAGTATCAAGTATCAGCATTTTCAATTACATTTTTTGGAATCACAACTTTGAAGAACTGAGTTTTGTGTAGTGATCATACAATATGATCATGGTCAGTAACCAATAATATGGCATTGTTGCACAGACCTAGAAAAAGGAAAAGTATCAATCAAAACCCCAAGGACTGCCTGACAGTTCCTGAACCGATTGCGGTGTCATGCCCTCATAACACTGTCACCGATTGCTTAATAACAATATGATCCGATCCGGTCCCGTGAACGACACTTCCCCCACAGTCGGTGGACTCGCCACCCAGACCAGCCGGGTCAACCCAGGGTCTGTCAGCGCGGGGATGAACTCCAGAGACTAGCCGTCTGCCTCGGAGTCAGATAGCAGGCTGCAGCCCAGCGAGGCGTTGCTGCTCCGTGCGACCTTAACCAGCAGCTGGAGGAAACACCTGGGGAGCCGCTAACGGCTGAACGAGCTCCCCGGCAGCCCGTTAGGTCGGGGTTTCTTACACTTTGTGGCGCAAACGCCGCCCAGTCAGCCCGTCACTCGCGGGGCATACATATACGTGTCATTTCTAATCACCGGCGGTGTTTTAACGCGTCGTCGCCCCTGTGTGTCGGACTCATGTGAACTCCTGGCTGACAGCTAACGAGCCGGGCTAGGCTAGCAAACACGGGCTAACGGTAACGAAGACGCGTCAAGCCCCGACGGTTGGCGCTTCAACCGTCGGACCACACACAGATTTTCCAGCAAATTTACTACGAAGTTTCAGTCGAGCTGAAGCGGGTTCAACGCGAGAAGAGTGCGGGCGGCGGGCGTCCCCTTGAAGCTCAACGCGCCCCGCTCCTGCTTTAGCCGAACTTGGGTTAGCTTCACGTTAGCCTAGCCTGCTCACCTGTACGTGTGAGACCACCAGGCTCTTGTTCCCCTCTCCGTGGTACTTCCAGTCGTTCTCGTCCATTTTGTCCAGTTCCATCACACCAGCGACGACTAACTGAGCTCCCGTTAACGGCCAGAAAGTAACACACACGACGGCACGGCGACATACAAGTTCTCCGACTGGTACTAGTGGCTGCTAGCAGTAACTCAGAAGTACTACAGGACCGACCGACCGACCGACCGACCGACGGCTGCCCCGGCTAACCAAGCCGCCCACCGACAACCTGCTTCCGACCAGAACTTCACAATAAAAGTCCCACTAGACGGACACTGACGTATGGAAGCCCATTTCCGCCGGTAAAAAAAATAAAAAGTGAAAAAATTATGAAATAAAAAGTCATAATTATGAGATAAAAAAGTCGAAATAATGAGACAGAAAGTCGTATTATGAGATAAAAAGTCAAAATTATGAGATTAAAAGGTCATAACTATGAGATAAAAGTTGAAATTATGAGATAAAAAGTCATAATTACAAGATAAAAGTTGAAATTATGAGATAAAAAGTCATAATTATGAGATAAAAGTTGAAATTATGAGATAAAAAGTCATAATTACAAGATAAAAGTTGAAATTATGAGATTAAAAGGTCATAACTATGAGATAAAAGTTGAAATTATGAGATAAAAAGTCATAATTATGAGAAAAAAGTTGAAATTATGAGATAAAGTCATAATTATTAGATATAAAAGTCGAAATTATGAGATAAAAGTCGAAATAATGAGATAAAAAAAGTCATAATTATGAGATAGAAAGTCGTATTATGAGATAAAAAGTCAAAATTATGAGATTAAAAAGTGATAACTATGAGATAAAAGTCGAAATTATGAGATAAAAAGTCGAAATTATGAGATAAAAAGTCATAATTACAAGATAAAAGTTGAAATTATGAGATAAGTCATAATTATTAGATAAAAGTCGAAATTATGAGATATAAAGTTGAAATTATGAGATAAAAAGTCATAATTATGAGATAAAAGTTGAAATTATGAGATAAAAAGTCATAACTATGAGATAAAAAGTCATAATTACGAGATAAAAGTTGAAATTATGAGATAAAAAGTCATAATTATTAGATAAAAGTTGAAATTATGATTAAAGTCATAATTATGAGATAAAAGTTGAAATTATGATTAAAGTCATAATTATGAGATAGTCATAATTATTAGATATAAAAGTCGAAATTATGAGATAAAAGTCGAAATTATGAGATAAAAAGTCATAATTATGAGATAAAAGTTGAAATTATGAGATAAAGTCATAATTATGAGATAAAGTCATAATTATTAGATAAAAAATCGAAATTATGAGATAAAAGTCGAAATTATGAGATAAAAAGTCATAATTATGAGATGAAAGGCATAATTATGAGATAAAAAGTCGTATTATGAGATAAAAAGTCAAAATTATGAGATTAAAAAGTCATAACTATGAGATAAAAGTCGAAATTATGAGATAAAAAGTCATAATTACAAGATAAAAAGTCACAATTATGAGATAAAAGTTGAAATTATGAGATAAAAAGTCATAATTATGAGATAGTCATAATTATTAGATAAAAAAAAGTCGAAATTATGAGAAAAGTCGAAATTAAGAGATAAAAAGTCATAATTATGAGATAAAAGTTGAAATTGAGATAAAGTCATAATTATGAGATAAAGTCATAATTATTAGATAAAAAATCGAAATTATGAGATAAAAGTCGAAATTATGAGATAAAAAGTCATAATTATGAGATGAAAGGCATAATTATGAGATAAAAAGTCGTATTATGAGATAAAAAGTCAAAATTATGAGATTAAAAAGTCATAACTATGAGATAAAAGTCGAAATTATGAGATAAAAAGTCATAATTACAAGATAAAAAGTCACAATTATGAGATAAAAGTTGAAATTATGAGATAAAAAGTCATAATTATGAGATAGTCATAATTATTAGATAAAAAAAAGTCGAAATTATGAGAAAAGTCGAAATTAAGAGATAAAAAGTCATAATTATGAGATAAAAGTTGAAATTGAGATAAAGTCATAATTATGAGATAAAGTCATAATTATTAGATAAAAAATCGAAATTATGAGATAAAAGTCGAAATTATGAGATAAAAAGTCATAATTATGAGATAAAGTCATAATTATTAGATAAAAAATCGAAATTATGAGATAAAAGTCGAAATTATGAGATAAAGTCATAATTATGAGATAAAGTCATAATTATTAGATAAAAAATCGAAATTATGAGATAAAAAGTCGTATTATGAGATAAAAAGTCAAAATTATGAGATTAAAAAGTCATAACTATGAGATAAAAGTCGAAATTATGAGATAAAAAGTCATAATTACAAGATAAAAAGTCATAATTACAAGATAAAAAGTCATAATTATGAGATAAAAGTTGAAATTATGAGATAAAAAGTCATAATTATGAGATACAGTCATAATTATTAGATAAAAAAAGTCGAAATTATGAGAAAAGTCAAAATTATGAGATTAAAAAGTCATAACTATGAGATAAAAGTCGAAATTATGAGATAAAAAGTCGAAATTATGAGATAAAAAGTCATAATTTCGACTTCCATAGAATAAACTTGGACTTTTTCAAGAAAATAATGTAATTTTACAAGAAGAAAGTTGTAATATAATAAGAGTAATATGAGAGTCTTACCTTACAAAAAAGTCATTACAAGAAGTCGTAATTTTATAGGGATAAAGTCAGATTACAAAAACAAAGTTGTAATTAGGTAAGAAAATTTGTTTTTTATTACGAGAAGAAAGTTGTAATCTTACAAGAAAAGTCATATTTGAGAAATTGTGATTTTATAAGAATAAAAGTCATATTTTGGAAGAATTTTTTAATATTACAAGAAAAGTTATCTCAATAGGAAAGTAATAATAAGTTTCCTAATGTCAAAAATTGCCCTAATATTAAGACAAAAAAATATTACTTTATCAGCGTAATATTATGACTTTTGTTCCACTGAATATTTTGAAATTTATGGCATCATGTCAACCTGAAACAAAAAGGAGAGCTTTGCTGCTTTTATATTTAAGGCATTTCCGGTATTATTCTGGTTAACTCTGTCGAGCTTGATTGGCTGTTTGATTGACACGTTGATGAGCCGCTCCCTGTTACCGATATCTACTAATGCCCCGCCCACTCCACTGTGATTGGCCAGAGCAGATATCAACAGGGTTGGACAGGTGGGACAGGTGGGACCGGGGGGGGGGGGGACTGACCTTAGACAGCGTGACAAAAGACGTGAGAGGATCCAGAAGTGATTAATGAGTAATGAGTAATGCCTGCATTTAAATAAGAAATAGCCGAGATAATCCCTGAGCAGCAAAGGAAAAGTACAGTTTAGATTTTACATTTTGGGAAATAGGTTAGTTTCTCAAACTGCCTGTGGTGGAAAGTACTGTAAAAAAGAAAATGGAGGTACTTGAGTATTTCCATTTAATGCTACTTTATACTTACACTTTAATTTAGAGGGAAATATTGTGTATTTGGTTACTAGTTACTTAAAAGTTGAGATTTTACATTTTAATCGGTTTAATCTTTAACAATGTGTTGCAATTTATAAGCTTATTAAAGGGTTTTTTTATTTTCATTTTTATTAATGTAAAATCTTCAACTGAAAAGTAACTTATCGCTCCATCTGTCACATAAATGTGGTGTAGTAGAAGTATATAGTAGCAGAAAATATTCAAGGAAATACTCAAGTACCTCAAAACTGTACTTAAGTACAGTACTTGAGTAAATGTATTTAATGTTACTTTCCACCACAGCAAGATTCTGACTTCAAATATGTAGATTTAGTCCGACAGAAGTTTTACTTATCAACAGAAAGCAAACAACAAACACTTCATTGAACTACATGATATACTACAAATATCAGCCTCACACTTTAGTGATTGATAGACTGATTTCATTTACAAATATATGATCTTTTGTAAGTCGCGTCACAGATTTTATACATGAAACAAGGTCAAACTGACTTGTCGAGTAGATCTTTTCAGACATCAAACACCATCTACATGTTGATAGTGATTTTTTTTTTTTTTGACGCAGTAATTCTACATAGGCTACACCATCAGTTTTAACCCAGTAATCCAGGGATGGCCGTGATATCTTCAGCTTTATTTATATATTAGTTGCAGTTGGTGATTATTTATTTTAACAGAGTGGATGCTTGTTAACACTCCCGCCATCATAATATGTTTATAAAAGTTAATTATCGTTGTATATTTTCCAAAATGCTAACACAAAGACAGGCGCAGTTGACTGACTGCGAGTAGGTCTTAGTGATTTAGGAGTCCTCTGGATTACCTGTAATTTCTCTCAGACTTCAGAGCTACATTGAGCGCTAAAAGTTTTTGTGAATCACTTTTGGACCAAACTCGGCCAGTTAAGACAAACTTTAAGCCTCAAGATGTTCTGTGAATACGGCTTTCAGAAATCCATCATCTGTGAGGATCCACGGATGAGTTCAGGCTTGCACACAGAACCACACAACAGCTAGTTATAAATCAAAATGTTTTAATACGTATAAAAACAACAAGAAAGATGGCGCGCGCGCACACACACACACACACACACACACACACACACACACACACACACACACTATCAGGCGTTCTAGACATGATGAATCCTACAGACAGAGGACATGTGATCTCTACTGTGACGACGCGGCTGCTTCACGCTCTCTTTGACGGCTCCTGTCAGGGATCCGGGCAGAGGAGTTTTCCTGTGATGCTGTGCTCTGGTTGGGAGAGGAAACAGTCTGCACATCAGACAGGCTGCTCCCTTACAGTCTGAATGTGACATCAGGCTTTGTGTGTCTCTTTGTTTAAGCCTGCTGGTGCTCCTTCACCACTGTACACAGCAGTGATCAGTCCATCCCTCCGATGTCATGTTGTTTGTACGACTGCGAGACCAGACTCCCTGCTGAGGAACACAGATACTGTCAGACAGACACAACAGCTAGCCTGGCTCTGTCCAAAGAAAAAAAATAAAATAAAAACTCCTACCAGGACATCTAAAGCTCACTAATAAACACGTATCTTGTTTGTTTTATCCATACATTAAACAGAAATGACAAACAACAGCTGGCTGCAGCTTCCTGAAGTCTTGTCGTCATAGTGAGGTTGCCAGGTTTGGTACCATCGTGCCTCTACAGAGACAAAAACCTGTGCTGACTGATTGTATCTGGCAACCTGCGCTATAAGGTGGAGGCGCTGCACAGAAGCCAAGAAACCCAGCACTTCGCTTCCACCAAAACCACAAACTTTTCCTTTTACATTTCTGGTTGTGTACGAGATTAATATCAATCTTCTCATCTCACTTTCAGAGAGAAAGCAAATAAGCAAATTTCCCAAAATGTTGAACTACTCCTTTAAACATGATTTACATAAGATGTTTGTTTTGCCTTTCTCTTGTTCTTGTTCTCAGCAGTAATGTTACGTCTAATCTGCGATCTGATTATACAATTGATTGTATGCATTGGCCTTATTTTTAATAATACAGTCTTGTACATAATAGCCTATTCATTTTTTATATTTGACAAAGCAGCGTGTCTTGACTTTTGGGGGTAAATCTAAATTTACACTGCACACCTGCACGGTTAATATAGCTGTTGGGTAACAGAAGTTTTGATGGAAGTTTAAAGCAGGATGAGTTCCGACATTAATACCGACTATATAAACGTTTACTGTCGACACACACAGAAACAGAAAAGACAGGACCTGAGCAGCGTTGCTACAGACACACGTTCATGACAAGCCCAAGGAGCGAGGTGGGAGTGAGAGCAGGAGGGTCAAAGGCCAAGCAGGAAGTAGATGTAGACTAGCCAGCTAGCCTGCAGGGAAACAAGCCGAACCATCCCACCGTTAGCCACGTCAACACCCATCTGCCAACTACAGTCCAACTTCACCAAAGTTCAAATGACGGCGAATTAGTCAGAGTGAGGCTGAGGTTAGCAGAGGTTATGCAGTCATAAAGCCACAGTCGGGGTTTTAGCTGTGTAAACATTGCTGTTGCTACTTCACCTGCACACCTGAGAGCATAGGCAGGTAGACTACATAAGAGAGTCACAGGTGAAGAGCTGCAGGGAATTAGGAACTGAAGAACGTTTTACAGTTTTTAAACCGAACGTGTGCGTCTGTGCTGGTTTTGGTCCTGTCGTATTAGTATTTTTTGTTTGGTTTATATTTACGAGCTCTTTTTTTGTTTTTGTTTTTTTTATTCATTCAGTGCATCCTGCTTTTGTAGGTGTTTTTAAATCTCTATGTAAATAAAGTGTCAAACACCTCTCCCACGGCAGACCTAAATTTTTGCACCATCACGTGTTGGAAAGGCCTTCGAATTGCCTCAAGTGGCCTTTTTTGTTCGATTGCCACTACAGCTTGTTCCTAATCAGACAGCTGTTCCACTCATGTGGATAATTAATGATAAAATTATGTTGCTACCACTTTTCTGATGTCAAATTTTGTTGAGATTATGTGGTAATATTTTAGTAGAACAATTCATCTTTAAGGATCAAGTTGGTGGCATTAAAATAAAAAAGACTAAAACCAACAATGAGTTAGTCCGTCTCTCAATACTTTGAGTTCCCTGCCCATTCAGCCCCAAAGTCATTGGTTCCTACAGAAGACATAAATATTCAAGAACATTTCATCTAATTTAAAAAGTCTCAATAATTTCCTAAAACAGCTGATCACTGTAGTTTTTAGCAAACGTTACTCAAACAGGAGGAAATGGAGCATTTGTTGGGGACTATTTTCAGTGGCGGATTAATCCACATGTGGTGCTCTAGTGAGTATTACCGGCAGCAGGATGGTGTTTGTGGGACTGACTCAAAATAAACTACAGTGTGTGTGTTCGTGGTAATGAAGGAACATGTCACCCAGTGCAACAGTGTGACTCACTGATGTGTTTTTGGACAACAATGGAGCTGTGTGGCACAGAGGATGAAGATAAATCAGGCTTTGGATACACAGAAAATACTTGTTAGAGGATCAATTCATTGTTGATTTGGGTCTGCACATGGAATTTGTTGACAATAAGAAAAATAATAAATATTACTAGACTGATCCTTTAATGTCCACGATCTTTAAAGTAGAAAAATACAACACCAACCGCACAGAGTGATCCTCTGATCAGTTTCAATGAGTGAGTGATTCTATGGGAGCGTCTGAACATCTTTACAGTGCTGATGTTATTATTTATTTTTTTAATTTGACATTTAATTCAGTTGTAACACCGGCTGAACGCTGCTCTGCTCTCTGATTTGAGATGGACGCCTGCATGTCTGATTGAGACACTTGTTGAGCAGCCTGCAGAGTTTCTGGTTAAAGATTTTGCACTCCACTTTGTTCACTTATTGTAAAAGAATATTTAGACAAAAAGCTGAACTGTAAGCTGCCATTTTAACCTGAAAATTAACTGGAAGAAACATCTGCAGTGAAAGGCAGGCACAGTTATATCACTGTAATTACATGACAGGGTTGGAATTTAGCTACGACAATGTAAATTCTGAGAAGGCCTGTTTCAGTACACAAACACACAGGCCCACACATGCTAAAAATAACCGGTTCACAAAAGTACTTTTCACAGAAAATGGGAGGAGATTTTAGCAAGAATTCCCAGTATTCAACCCAAATGTCTCAGAAGCAGCTGCTGCAGGACGTCCACTTCAAGCAAAAAAAGTGGAAAACAACATTTATCTTCGAAATTGTAAGATAGAGAATACTTGCATTTATCATTACTTTACCTTTAACATGATGACAAGAATCAAAGTACACAATCTCACTGAAAACTCAATCAAATCTAAAACCACAGCTGCTGTAGAACATTAATTTGGACTGTTGCTGACTGAGATTTTGGGAAAAGTGGAGGTAAATGGCTCAATAAGTCACAAGTAGGTGGGGCCGTGTGAGGAAAAACTCACAGCACAAGCAGAGGAGTGTTTAAAAAAGAACCATATCGGCCACCCCAACATCCACGGTAATGTGTATATTAAAAAGGGGTTAAGAGGCATGTTGTGTATTTCATCATTTCCCCTTTAAAAAATGAGGGAAACATATTCGTCCTGTAATATTACAGTAAAAGATGTTTGTCACTGTTTATGACAGATGAACTCCAGATACATTCTCGACTAATGACAGGCGTACTCATTATTTCTTACCGGTCAAGCTGTGCGATCTACATCATTTTAGACTTGACCAGATCTAGTGTAGTGGATCTAGTCAGACCAATTTAATGAAATACTGGCCTGATACACGTTGCAGATTCTGTGTTCTGACCCTCCAGACTGTGGCTTTACAGCAGGCGGGTCTCTGTCAGTGAGCTGTGTGGTTGGGTGGGTGGGTGGTTGGGTGGGTGGTGGGTGGGGTGGGGGTTGGGTTTTGGGTGGAAGCAGTACAGAGTGCTTTGGAGATAGTCTGGGCTGACAGGTGTCAGTCAGACTAGCAGGGCTGCAGGACTAGCAGAGCTCCCAGACTCAGCTGCAGGGGCGGTGGCATGCTTACCTGTGGCCAGGCCCCCCTCTGCTCTGCCCTTCATCCCTCCTCCTCCTCCTCCTACTCCTGGGCCAGAGCTGCCCAGGGACTCCACGGGGAAGGAGGGCCGTTCGCCCCTGTAGGGCTTGGGCCTGAAGGGGAAGTCTTTGTCTTTACCTTTGGAGCCTTTGGGTCGGCCTGCTGTCTTCTTCTTGGACTTTCCATCCCCCTTCACACCCAATAGGGGGTGCACCTCTGAGGAGAGAGAGGATGTATTCAGGGTCAAAGTTCAGCTTTTCACAATAAAACAAAAGAAAGACACAATCAAATGATGATACTTTTCCAATCCATCCAATAATTGTTGAGATATTTTAGTCTGAGTCTAGAGCCACAGCACTAGCGTGGCTAAAAATGGCAAACTAGAAGCAACCGGAATTAACAAGTGAATGAAAACAGAATTAATGTTAAAAAGAGAAAGTGTTTTTTTAACAGAGTAGTGAGTACGACATGCCTCTGTTGTACTGATGGAGTTACTGCTGTAGAAATGAAACATGGGGGAAGGTGTTTTCATTAAAAGCTAATTAAAAAAGGAGCTGATCAGAAAACAGGGAGGCCTCTTACTAAATATGATCAAAAACGGGAGAAATTATAAATAAAGGCATGTCTCTTATAAACAACTGTTTCTGAAGGCCCTGGCCAGAATCTGAAAACATATCCAATATATAAACCCGACCCCAACATTGCATCTTGCGCGTATATTTATTGTTGTGTTCCACTCTCTCACCGTCAGTGGGCACCCCCTGCAGTTCGATGGTGGTGGTGCGAGCCTTCTTCTTGGCCGGGCCTCCTTCAGATGAAAGCTGCCGCTGCTTTTTGTCGCTGCCGGCCAACATGTCCTCGGGGGCAGCAGCCTGGACCGAGGTGTCCGGCGGGGGGCCGAAGGGGTTTTCCTCTGGATCTTCGACCTCGGGTGCGATGGGCAGGTACAGCAGGGCCTTGTAGTCCTCCAGCTCCTCATCACTACAGGACACAAACACAGACGAGACTGTCAGTAGCTGCATAGTTCACACAGATTTTACGGCCATGCTTGCAAAACCTCTTTTAGATAGATTTGAGTTTAGTTTGAGGGATAATTAGAACTGTTCTGATGACCGCAGATATTGTGAAGGTAGCTGAGTTAACAGTTCAATAATGTACTCTGAGGATTTGCCATATAATACCTTACCAGTAATTAAATAAATTGTAAAATAAATTCTAAGAACAAACTGGGAGCCAGTGTAACGAAGTTAAAATCGGAGTAATGTGAGGGGGCAGTTTGGTGTTTGTTAGAAATTTGGCAGCAGAGTTTTGAACAAGATGGAGACAATTAAAGACGTATAATAAGACTTAAAAAGCCATAGAAGACTGCCTTACAGTAGTATAACAGCAAAGTTATGAGGTGAAAGGATGGCTCTAATACTCACAATATTTCTGAGCTGAAGGAAGCATGACTGAACCAGTTTTGATGTGACTGTTAAAAAGAAAGGTACAACTGGGTGCCTTTCTTTAAATAATTTCTTTTCTGACTTCATAATTTTTTTTATCTTTTCTGACAAAGAAATGCCCACTTACTAGCTCTTGTCAGAGCTCTCAACTGCATTTTACAGTCTTCATCAGGAGATGGAGTTTGCACTTTAACATGTGGTTGAAATCTCCGGCAAAAGCTTGTAATTGGAGTGCAAAGCGTTTTTGTTGTGTTGGCATTCTGCAGTATGGATCTATTGCTCTTAATAAGATTTTATTAAAGTATTTGTGAAGACAGTTTAAGAGAGCTATGCTGGATTAGCACCAAGCTCATTTCTTAGTCATGATACTTAAGACGAAAAGGTTTTGACAATTCAGGGATGAGATCAGGATGAAATGGAAGATCAGGGAGGGAACACTGTTTGTACTGATGTAGTAACCTGTATTGTTTCTCACCTGCTGCAAAAAGCAACAATGGGGTCAACGGTGGTGACATCCACCTCTTCATCCTCTGCAGCGTCTGCACCTGCAACACGAGCACAAGTTCATGTGTGAGACATCCAGAGAGAGAACCAGTGAGAGTGAGGAAATGCCAACAATCATCAATCAAAGTGTGACTTTGGATTGCCACTACAAAATAAATGTTAACAAGGAGAAAGCTAAATGTTTTCCCAAAGATATTATGCTCATTTGTTTTGCGGAGATGTTTCTGGAGCTGTTTCACCAACATCCACAAGTTGATTTAATGTTAGCCTGCTTACTGACATCTTATTTTCCAGCATGAATCCATTACATACTTACCACCCAGTTTTAATTAGTATTAAGTTTGATTAGTAATAAGTATGGAACAGGGACACATCTGAGGTACTGTTCTGCAGGACTGGATTCAGGATTTTCCTACACTGTGTGCGAGCTTGTGTCTGCGCGTTATCTACCTGTCTGCTCGGGTTCACTCTTGTCTTCGTCCTCAATGTCGAATTCGGACTCTCGCTCCTCGTACTCCACATTCTCATCCAGCTCTTTAAAGTCTGGAGCAAAAGCACTCCAGTTTTCCTGCAGACAAACCACATCGATCATACCGTGACAGCATTTTACATCAACTCAGCTGGTAGTTGTGCTTCATTAAAGGCCAAATTCCCACATTTTTAAACCATAATATGGAACATGGAGCAAAATGTTTGATTCTAAATATCAGAAACATGAGAGATTAAAATTAAATTAAATAATCCATCTGTGACATTATTCATTCATGTACATCCAGCCTTTACTGTCACTGTCTACTTACCACTTGGTTCTGAGCCCAGATGGACACCACTCCACTGGAGATGGAGGCAATAATCGGACGGACAGGGTGCCACTGAACAGAGGTCAAAGGTGAGATTTGTAAATGATCTGATTGTAAACAACACAGCATCTCAATATAACTGAAAATACATAGACAGAAGTGTTGCGTCTGTGTTTAAATCTCTACACAGCGTTCTACTGAGCCAGAATTTCAGTTTTGACATCCTTACAGCGACATCCAGCAGCAGCTCTCCTCTGGTTCCATGCAGGATCTTCACCAGGTTGCCGATGCTCTTCTCCCAGATGTAGAGGGCGTGCTGCCTCGCTGATCCGGCCACGATGTACTCACCATCGCCGGAGAAACAGCAGCGCTTCCACGGAGTCCTGAACACAGAAAACACAGGTGGAGGACATGAACAAACAGAGATAAGAGGGAGAGACAGATGCAGTGCTACAAAATGTAACACTTCCCAGCAAGTGTTAGCCTTAGAAACTCTGATTTCAGGCACTGAAATTCAGCCAATCCCTGCAATATTTGCAGGAGCTTGCATATTTTTTGCCTGCCAACTCTATAAAAATATTCCAATTCAGCAACACCTTTACCATCCAAATTCACATAAACAGCATAACTTTTATCCCCAGCAGCACGTGTCCTCTGCTGTAGTCCTGTGTTGACATACCTGTTGACCAGGTCCTGTAGTTTCTGCATGGGTTCAGGCTCACCATCTCGGCCACAGGTCAGGATCTCCCTGCCGTCATACACCCTGATGATCCGGTCTGCTGTGTTTATGAGGAAGCAACTGCACAGAAAACAAGACGGGTGGGTAAAAAAGAGGCAGAATTAGAGACAGGAGAAACGAAAGCACAGGATGAGCTCTGCTTTCACAGATGGAGCTTTTAAAGTGAGTATCTTTGCTTTCTTCTGTGGATCGTGTGTACATACTGTAATATGGATCTGTCACAGAGGAAGAACCCCAAACGGACTACAGCCTAATGTTAAAGGTGTAGACTGTGTAGTCCAGATTGTGTTTGTGCATCCAGGTTTAGATACAGAAAGACCTCCTGTTTCTTCTCACCTGCCCTTGCGTGCAAATTCAATTGATTTGATGGCAGTGGTGTTGCTGGTGCCAGTTGTCACTCTGAAGGAAGCCACCAGCTCCTGAGTGTTTGTGTTCAACACCAGGATCTGCGACAACAGACAGAGGGAGACATGATGGTGAAGGAAAACAGCAATAACACCGAACGTCTTTCTTAAAACACAGTTTGAGGGTTAAATGTGAGTGGAGGGAAATTTACAAATGTTTGGGTTTTCATCAAACCTTTATTAACTGATTTGTTATAAATCTGATAAAAAGTATTACAATTCAGGTGAACATTTCTAATTCTATACTTACAACTTTAAGCACTGAGCTTTTATTCTCCATAAAATTCATATTTACTTGTGCTGTCTTGAAGTGCAGTGATGTGACAGAAATGTGCACTGTGAATAAAGTTTTGACTGGCAGAGAGGCTGACCTTTCCCTTGGCATTGCCAGTGTAAATGTACTCCCCCCGTCTGTCAAAGGCCGCCACCACATTCAGGTCTGAGTCGTCGTCCACAGGCAGGACAACATGTTTGGAGTCTGACAGAGTCAGCAGGACCGGGGCTGACTTCATGGGACACACCAGCACCTTGTCCCTAAAACACAAACATAATTTCTTGTTAGTACAAAATAGCAAAGTGTATTAACTTAACCTACCACTGATCAAGACTAATTAAACTGGCAAAAACCAATCATGTGATGTCAGCGCTGTTCATGGTGTATCTGACCAACAGCCGAACCTCAGAGCACATGACATGTGCAGACAGTTGCTCTCAGGTCACTCACATGTCTCTGGGGTGGCACTGCAGTTTCAGGATGGGTGAGGGGAAGCGGAACCTCTGGTCACAGTCTCCAGTCAGGACGTCCCACTGCGAGACAATGTTGTCTGTGGAGGCACTCACCAGCTTGTGGCCGTCTCGACTCCAGCTGCGCGCACATACACACACACGCACACAAATATATAGCATTCTTTAATTCACCGGCACTTTGTGTGAATCATTCTGACACCTTAAGGTCTACAGAGAATAACGGGTCCACATTAAGCCAGTTGTTTTGTCATAAAATAATGATGTGATCAGCACCACAGCACAG
Organism: Macquaria australasica; assembly: GCA_005408345.1. Taxonomy (NCBI): domain Eukaryota; kingdom Metazoa; phylum Chordata; class Actinopteri; order Centrarchiformes; family Percichthyidae; genus Macquaria; species Macquaria australasica. The sequence goes on from SEMN01000648.1 coordinate 96,923, forward strand.
TAGCTTGGGAATGACTGTCGGGTTAACAGGTCGTATTTATGAGCCAAGATCAAATTACTATTTCATACTCATTCTGTTGTCTGTCAACAGAAACAGACAAATATGTAATTGAGAACAACTATATCGTGAATTCGGCTGCATTACAACACATTATATGTGATCACAGAGAGCACGAGGGACATAGTCTAAGATGGAGCGGGTGGGGCAGGTAAAAGATGTGTCCGAGTGTATTGGTGCATAAAATGGGACATTCACGAAGCAGTGATAACCACACACACTGCAGGATGTGTCATGAGTCTCACCATAAAGAGCAGACTGGGTGGATGTGTGCGCTGATGATTTTGGCGATGCCCCGCGTGAGGAAGTCCCAGATGACGATGCGGCCGTCGTTGCAGCCCACAGCCAGCAGGGTGCCCCAGCGGTTGAAGGTGCAGGTGAGGGCCATGCTAATACAGTCCAGAGTGCCATCTGCCTCCTAACAACAAAAGATGAAACTCCATGTGTACTGGTGTTGGGATGATTTTCAGTACACAAATATTAACCGGGACTTCTATCAAGCTCGTGTGTATGTTAAGAGCTGGTGGCTTACCTCTGGATAGTTCTGCCCGAACGATTCTAGGGGAGGAATTACAAAAGAGACAGTGATGAGAAACACTTAACAACAGAGTAACATTCATACAGGACATATGTACTAAAGTGACAGCTGGCTCAGAAACACAACCTTCCACTAATCGTTATGTCATTCTAATTAACATGGTACAGATATTCAGGCAGAGTATTTGGGCCTTGGAAGAGCAGTACAGTCAAGGATTTATTTTCTGAGGAATATGTATAACATAGATAACTTTTATTAATCTGAGATTAAAGTCAGATATTCATTACAAATACATAAACAGTATATCCAAGATTAAAACTGGAAACGTTAAACAATTAAGTTGAATATTCACCAGAAAGAAGCAGGAAATTATCCATGAGAAATTTGTGAGAGAAATCTTGAAGTTTCATCCAAAGTCTTGCTCAGTAATTCATAAGAAAGAACTCTGAATTTACCAGAGATTAAAAATGGACATTTACAAGAGAAAAAAACATGTAAACACAATATATAAATTAAAAGGAATTCACCAACAAAAGGGGTGAATTTATCTGAGATGAAGCAGCCAATTTACAACACAACTTGAAACTTATCCTAGACCAAAAATAAGAAATAGAAAACAAAATTTAAAAACATTTAAAAGGTGGAACTTTGCAAGTGAGAGTCAAAAAGTAAAAGAAGAAATGTTTGCGTATTGTGAGGTTATACTTATTTCAAATCAACAGAAGAGAACTGGCGACAGATCATATTGGCTAATAACCTCAGAAGAAAACGAAGCGTAATGTTTGACACTGCAGACAAACAAACATTTGAAACAGATATTCCAAAATTTCCTCCCCAACAAACTTTAATTTCAAATAAATTCAAACTTTTCACAAGGCTGAAGTTGGCTTTAGATCTGCAAGTTAAGGAGAAGTGTAAGAGATAGTATTTCCCCATCGTTTCACTGATTAAAGCTGCGAAACAGTCACACTGACATGGTTTCTAAATCAGCTTTCACACGTGTGACCTCCTGCTTTGGTCTCTCAGCTCAAAAACCAGCAACCACAGTAACAGGACTCGTCAAATCTGGACTCGAACCAACAAGTAAACTACTCTGATTCTGCTTTTCCTCCATCCAGACCTTTACAAACCACACGTAGATACAAAAAAACACTATATTTAGACTCTGAAGACTGTTTAAAACCTATTTTTTTAGGGCTGTGATACTTTTAGTCTATTTGTGAAAACAGATTTTTCTCCCTTCGGCCTCGCAGTCAACGTCATTTCTTCTTTTCTTAACGTTACTCGCTGTGTGTTGGTCCTAATAACTAATAATAACTAATAATATTAACTAATAATAATGACAATAATATGTGAAACGCTGAATTAAAACACGTTTCTACAACGTAACGTTCACGTACAGACTCAGGTGGCAGTTCAGGAGCCAATTTAAGGCGAAACGTTTGACAGAACCCAACGTTGTGGTCTAATAATTCAGAGGTTTTTTATTTTTATTCGTTTTGACTCCCGAATCCGTTGCTAAGCTAACGCACAATGCTAACCACCGCAGCTTCACGGCGGGACTGAAGACAAAGAAACGGGGGCTTTTTCTGTTAATTACCGAGCAGTTCTAGGTTCATTGCTGGACGACCGAGGATCCAAATGTCCTTTTAACGACTCGATTTCGCTGAATATTTGACAAGATTTCACTCGTATTTACGTCCGATGCGACGCTGCCGACAGAAGACTGGCGCCGAGCTTCCAGCGAGGACCCCCAAACAATGCGACGCAGGATTATGCCTGAACGAAATAAAAGCTGCGGCGTGGACCCGAGTTAGAAGAAAAAACACGTTATTTAAGTAAAAAATACATTGTACTAGCATCAAAAACACACTTAAAGTGCTGAAAGTAAAAGTACTTATTATGCAGAATGGCCCATTTCACAATAACATGTACAATATCACTGGATTATAATTATTGATCCATCAATGTGTCAATCACTTTAATGTTGCAGCTGAAGTGGAGCGAATTTTAACTGTTTTATATACTGATAACCAAGGATCAATAAAGTCTTATAGATATAATGTAATTATTTATTTGTTGATTACATTTTGAATCTGCAAAGTAACAGAAGTTATCAAATAAATGTTGTGGAGTCAAAAAAAAAAAAGTAAAAAAAAAAGTGCAATATTTGCCTCTGAAGGGCAGTGGAGCAGAAAGTAGAAGGTAGCATGACATGGAAATACTCAAGTAAAGTACAAGCACCTCAAAGGTGCAGTACTTGAGTAAATGTACTTAGTTTCTTTCCACCACTGGAGGGAGATCAATAGTGGAGGGAGATCAATAGTGGAGGGAGATCAATAGTGGGGTGATATGATATGTTCAGAGTCTGTTCTACTATATTCTGAGTGAACAACTCGACTCTTATCTTCATAATATCTTTATCTTCGGGGCTCCAGTCTCTCTGTGACTCTGTTCAGGACTGCATGTGCAGCACGTCTCCCTTTGAATCTACATCATATACTTATATATATTTATATATATTCATATGTAAAACATTCACAGTAATGTCACGTAGAGACAGAACACAACCAGTTCTAGCTGCTGGTGATGCAGGATCCGGAGCTGGATCCGGAGCAGGATCCGGAGCAGGATCTGCATCAACCGCCCACAAGCGACTTCCCGTCTTCACGATAAAGGCCCAAAATAAACTGAGGTGTCAGAGATGATGAATCAGACACCAGCCATTAACAGATGAATGATAATAAAAAATAACGACACGTATTTATTTCCTGGTTAAAGAACAGGATTTACATTTTGTTCCAGTAATGTTTGTTATATTGTGTCAACGTACTGGAAGTTTGTGACCTTGTGTGTTAAACTTATGAACAAAGACAAATTAATTAAATGATATTATATTGTTATGGTAACCTCGTATCTCAAATTTAAGTGCTTTTCATGCTTTGGAGTAAACTGAAGGACGACAGACTCCAGCAACATCTGAATCAACTTACATCTCACAAAACCCAACTTATACATCTCATAATCATTTGGATTAGACCAAAGATTCACTGACATCTTGCTAAAGCAAATGTGTTTTTCGTCGTTTATACAGGGTTAAAACATCTTAAAGTTTAATTTATTCAGACAGATAAAGTTTCATGTGCTATATATATATGAACAGGATAAGCAGGTAACATTAGTGCACTGGAGCTACATGTGAACTAAAGTAAGCTAATAAGGCAAAAACTAAGACGGTCTCAGTTTATTACATTCAAGTCACAGAGCTGAGAATCTGTTTTTCTGAAAGATGAATCCATGACAAGGTGGTTTACAGTAAAGTACATGAACCAGAACCCAGAAAGACTTTTCTAACCGTCTAGATAAAATAAATATTCAGTACATTGTACATTAGAAATGATAACGCGTTTCCCAGTTCTTGATTTATACAAATCAAAAGTTATATTTGTTTCAAATACACATTCACGCATTAATATTTTTCTTGTGTTGTATAAAACAAGCACAGACATAATTTCTAGCTATCTGGACGGGAAATAGTGTTGCAACTTGGGAAATGGTTTAAAAATCTTTTTTTATCGTGCAGCAGATGGAATTTTTAAAAAATCCAGATAGACATCTACAACCGCACTCACAACCGTTTCACAACTAATGTAAGACTAAATCAAAAGGTTTTGTTAGAAAAATGTATTTATTAAAAAAAAAAGTATTTAGTAGTTGGTTGGTTTCTTTGATGAAGCGTTCTCCTGACCTTTTCAGAGAAAAAACTGACTGTGTCACATTCACACATCAGATGCATATGGAGATTTTACTTTTGTTTTTCTGCTGGGATCATTTTTGGCCGCTACAGAACATCACCGTCTGACCAATATTTGGTGACTAACTGTCAAGGTATTGAGGTAGTGAGGGGGAGGGGGCCAGTGACAAATAAGATCCTGATCCCTATCTGGACACACACCAGCGTCCCAGGCCAAGTGGTGGACAGTAACTAAGTACATGTACACAGTTTTGAGGTACTTTACTTGAGGATGTCCATTGCCTGCTACTTTATACTTCTACTCCACTACATCTCAGAGGTAAATATTGTACTTTTTAACTCCACTACATATTTATGTGAAAGCTGGAGCTACAAGTTACTTTTCAGTTGAAAATATATACATTAAAATATACATTAAAAAACATTTAATAAGCTCAAAAAATTCCACACATTGTTAAAGATTAAACCGGTGGTTCTCAGCCTTTTTGGTTTGTGACCTCTTACAAGAAAAGTGTGTATTTGTGTCTCCTTCTCGTGTTTCAGGAGTTGTTAACAGTTCCAGCAAAGAGACATTTCCCCTCTAAACTTCTCAGATATTTTAATTTAAATAACTGTTCGAGGCTCAAAGAGGTTTTGATACTTTAATATACATTTTACTGATAAGAAGTATGTACTTTTACTGTGATACTTTTAGTTGCAATGCAGTATTTTTACACAGTTGTATTGGTGCTTTTACTTAAATAAAGGATCTGGATACTTCTTCCACCACTTCTAGTTACTCTTGTCTCCTCGCTCAGCACATTACCTCCACTTTGATGCTCACCACCGAGAAGGGTTTTACTTTGAAGGTCCTAAACGGAAGTCCAGTGCGTTGTTGTGTGTAGTTTGACTGTGATTATGTGTGTGTGTGTGTGTGTGTGTGTGTGTGTGTGTGTGTGTGTTGAAGGCGCCACGTCGGCAGAACCAGCAGGGTGAAAAGAGACCTGCGTAGCTCAGCCTGTAACTGTGTGTGAGGAGAAGTTAGAAAGCAGCAGATTCAATGCGATAAAGGCGTGAAAACCGATAAGAAGAGGCCGTGAATAGTCAGAGCAGCAGGTCTCTCACACACACAGTGAGACATAAATTCATTAATTTACAGCAGAGTTTGGTTCGGAGGCTGAAAACAGAAGCTGCTCCCGTCTCAAGTTTCTCTGCCAGGTGTGTTTGTGGAACAAACACTGGGAACAATGGTGAAGGTAAGGACTAACCAGCATCCTTTTTAATGTTAGAATATGTGGAAATGTGGTTCACAAACTGCGTGTGAGAGATGAGTTTTAACAGCATGCAAGTTCTGTACAACTAGGGTTTCAGCAGCTGGCTACATGAGAGATGATGTGGAATTTCTACATAATAAATGTTATTTTATTAATAGGATCCCCTTTAAGAGATGTGGCCTCTTCTCTGTTCTTCTCTGAAAAGTGTAAATCTCTGTCCAGGCGTCACAGCTTCCTGCAAATGTTACTCAACATCTGACCCAGCTGTGCCAAATCTTTAATTTTTTTTTTTTTTTTTAAAAACTCACAATTTTTACATTAGATTTGGCTTGCAGACCCAACAGTGGCAACATTTATCAGACAACATGCAGCACTCGTTCTTAACCTTGGGATCTGGGCCTCTTTTGTGTGTCACATGAAAAAAAAAATAGGGGGTGGGGTTGGTTTGCAAGATGATTCATATTATAGGAAATAGCATTTCTGTTTTTGCAACAAGCAGGTGAACAACAAACACTGATTTGAAGCCTCTACGTGTCATTTAATAATCAAAGAGTCAGGTTCAGTTTAGTAGCAGCTACTCACCTGTACTGAGAGAGAAACGCCGCTTAATTTGAAGGGTCACAAGTGAAAAAGGTTAGAGAGCACTGACCTAAAATGACATTGCCACCCGTCAGGTGGATCATGTTCAGTGTGGCAGCCACCTGTTAAGCATTTCTTATACTTTATTAAATGATGTGTTATCAAACAAAACATGAGCAAAAATTGTGTTTAACTCTTTCATCATCCGTGACTTGAAAGATAAAACAAAGGGGAGGAACTCAAGTGAAATATTATTTAACAAAATAAAGAATGCATGTACACGGACATATTAAATATGTACACAAAACACCCTGTGTCAAACAAACAAGTGTGTCAGATAATTACATGTTTAAGTTCGACTGTGAGCCCAGCCGGCTGGACAGAGATTCATATCTAGGCTGGGATATCCAGATTTTTAATTCCTAGTATGAGTCAAGGTCCAAAAACACTGGATCCTACATTTCCCATAATGCATCTGGGTAGCATCTTTCATTAGGACACCCCCCGCCCCCGCCTAGTAAACACCCACATTTCAAACTCCACACCTCCAGTTTATAACGCAGCCTTTCTGTTCTGAATTTGCTGTCTCTAAGCTTAAGCTGGGTTAACCCTGATGACATCACTATGACATCATCAGGGTTAATTTACAGAAGCTCCCCCAGGAGACATTATACACGTGTTTTCACACGCTGAGCAGTACTAACCATGACCAGTAAACTGATGTGCCCCTTTTTTAAACGTTGTATAAATGAATGAAATGGTCTAAAATTTGCGAAATTGTGATTGAAATCAGGAACTATCTGATCAAAGAACAACAAGACCAGACATTTGATGCCAAATTATTACATTATTAAAGGGAGGGAAGTACTGTGTCGCTCGGTTTCCTCAGAGTTTTTTGTGTTTTCCAGAATGTGAACAGCGTTAACATGGAGCCCCAGCCTGGGACCAGCGTGGCCTCGGACGAAGCTGAACCCGCCTGCAGCCAGCCTACAGAGGGTAAGCAGAGGACTCCCCGGGCTGCAGCTAAACGCTGAAACATCCACAGGGAATATGGTGCAATCTGTGCTCGCATGTTGCCCGCTGCTATTTCAGAAACCGTTGGTTTGTCAGGGGAGTATGTGTGTTTGTGTAAGAGCGGCTGCAGCTCCAACCTGCTATTTGTGTCGTAACACTGAGACACAGTTTAGTCCCCTGCTGCTGCTCTCGGTAAACATCAGATGAAGCTTAATTCTGTTTTCAGCATCTATCAGCTCTGATGACAGTTTGTTCACCAGGTGAATTATAGAGATCAGACCATCAGGGGGTTGTTAAGAAAGCCCAGATTTAAAGATACACTGCACCAAGAGCACCCCAAATATCAAAGTTTCATCTCAGCTGATGTTTTTTAGCCGTGGCAGAAGGGTCGACCGGTCCTCCTGAACCTGAGTCCAAACTAAAATACCTCAACAAGCATCATACCTGCTAAACATGTTAGCGATGCCATTATGAGCTTGTTAGCATGCTGGTGTTAGCATTTACATGCAGCTCAAGGCACCACTGTGCACCCTCACAGAGCCGCTAGTGTGGCTGTAGTTATTTACTTTACTATGAACACACACAGTAGTTTATTTTGACTCACCAGAGCAAAAAAATGTGTATTCATCCGCCACTGAAAATAGTCCCCGACAAATGCAGTATTTCTTTCTGTTTGAGTGATGTTTGCTTAAAACATTACTCATAAACACACCACAGTGACCGATGGATTTGGGACTGAGAGGCACAGACAGGGTAGAATTGGAAAGAAAGTCTTTTCATGGGAGAAAAAAACAGAATATCATTGTAACCTTTAAATAGGCTCCATGAGGAGTATACAGGAACAAAACAACATTGTTTTTATTTATTGGTTCATTGATTTTAAAGCTCTATGTGGCCACAGTGAAAGCAGAAAGTTGGACAGTTGTCCAAATGAAGCAACGTGGTTCTCTGTAAACAGTACTTGTCTTTTTTACATGGCAGGTGTTTTCATCTCATAAAATCCAGATTGAACACCTTGTTGTTCCTCAATGTTATCAAGCGCTTTTAACTAAATGTTTTTAAACCCAAGGCCTTATTATCATTGTATTATTATTATTATTATTTTGATTAGTTTTATTCTTACTCCTCTACTCTTATTATTTTTCAATTTTATTTCTATATATATTTATCTCTCTTAATTAGCTCTTTTCAATTTCAACTTCTCTGTACAGCACCTTGAATTTTCCTCTGTGTATAAAATGTGCATTATAAATAAAACTGCCTAGACATCGTCCAGCAGTGCAGGAGGACGTGTATGGGAGTAGAAGACTGAATATTGTGTCGCTTCATGTGTGTTTGATTTGTTTTCAGATTCTGGTAAGGACCACGTGGCGCCTGCCCCCGGCATGATGTGGCGGGTGACCGGCGGACTCTTCAACATCACCAAGGGAGTCGTGGGCGCGGCGGTGGGCGGGGTGGCCTGGGTGGGCGGCAAGAGCCTGGAGATCACCAAGTCAGCCGTGACCACGGTGCCCTCGATGGGGGTGGGGCTGGTAAAGGGTGGAGTGTCTGCCGTGGCCGGCGGCGTCTCCACAGTGGGCTCGACGGTAGCCAGCAAAGTGCCGTTCACAGCCAAGAGGAAAGACAAGGCCGAGTGAAGAAGAGGAGGATGGTGAAGACGATGATGATGATGATGGATGATGATGATGGACTTGCCCCGCCTTGAGCCAACAGAGAGAGGCTGCCAGCTGATCTCTGTCTGCCAATCAAACTCCACAGTGCCTTCGGATGCCTTTCTCGGTCTTGAACATGGTAGTCTTGTCACCATACAGAGGTCTAGACTTTGATGCAAATACTACATTCAGTACCGAAAAATTCAGTAGTACTACGATACCATGGCAACCCAGAATTACCAGCAAGAAGGGCTGAGTCACTGAAACGCCTCATTCAAAGCTCCTCATCTGACTTGGAGTTTGAACTTGAATATCTGGCTCCAGGCAGATTACATGGACCGGGATCCACTTCAGCACGTGGTGGACGACTTCATGAATATTTTTATCTGTTTACAATCCAGACTGATGCTGTTCCAGACCTCTTTCTTCTCTTCACTCTTTCCAAACCACACATATTTGGTGATGATGTTCTGAATTACGTTGCTGATTTTTAGTTGTTTTTTTTTTGTTTGTTTTTTGCAAAGGTATTGAAATCTCTGTGACAAGAATAGTGTGTGTTGAGAAAAATAAGACGTTTCAGCGAGGGAGCAGCAACATTCTCCAGTTTACAGGCTTCACTGGGTCTGACCTCCTTTAATGCTTTGGAAGAGCCCAGGGTGGTGTTTTACCCAGCAGCCTTGGATCTGCATGAAGGAACACTTCTCTGAAACGCATGTCTGAAGAATGTAGACATGATCACAAGTACACCAACAACACCGGGCTCAGGCCTTTTCCACAGCTAGATTATTGTTGAAATGTTTTGTTTTCTGTGTGTGTGAAATGTTAAAATGCTGCATTGGACCTTGACAAGTTGACTTCATTTTTTTTTTAAGAATTAAGAAAAAAAAACGGTCAGCATTTGATTCATTGATGGTTGTTTGAGAGGAAAAGTGCCTGATGTTGTCAGTAAAGGTTGAACTGTACCTTTTAATCAGCAGGTGAACGCGGTACTGTAGCACAGGCAACATTCGTGAACGTTTATATGCAATATCAGCATTTCAATGCAACATTTGCAGTGAGTGGGAGCTGTTGCTGATGGGACTAAACTATGTGAATGTCTTGTATGTGTTTTTTTTCAATATATCAATAAAGTAGTTTAGAAGGTTAAATTCTGAAGTGTTGTTTACCAGGTTGCAGTCTTCTTCTTCGCTGCCTTTGCTGGCACATTGCAGCATATCTTGGTGTTCTACCTCCTGTTTATAGTGGAATAGTGTGAAACCATTGGAAGGACTGTGTACCGCCCCTACTGTGCACGTGCATGTGCATGTGCATACTCGTGCAACTGGACAAGATAAACAATACAGGGACCCACTCATCAAAATACATCTCCATAGCACAAAAAAAAAATTCCACAGGGAACCTTTAATTATTACGTATGAAGGGAAACTCCTGTTGTGAATTTAAAGTTAAAGGTACCCTGTGGAGTTTTTTTGTAACCTGTTGTAACTTTTGACGGGGGACAGTGGTGTGTGTGTGTGGTGTACTAGCCTCTCTTCCCGCTGCTGGACGGCGTTGCAGCTGCCTCTGAAGCCTGGGGCGCTCTGCTCTGCGGCCGCGAAGCGCTGGAGGGGCGTCTTTGAGAAGACAAGTCACGGCGGGAGGGACCGCGGTCTTTGTGAGGCTCACGCCGTGGAGAGCGAGCCCTACGAGGGATACAGTTTCACTGGGGAACCGACTCCTTCTGCTGTCGGTCGAAGTTGTGGGTTTGGTGGGAGGGGCTTAGCGGGGTGATATGAGGCGAGTTACTGTCACCAACTGTCGATCAGAAGAACAGAGTGAAAATGGTGGCAGGAATGTGGATTGTGTCACCTGAGTGTTTGTGCATTTGCACGATACAAACAAAATGGACCCACTTATAAAAACATTGCTCCATAGCACCACTAAGGGAATAAATATACTCAGGGTACCTTTTAATAACCAATAACACTCATTGTTTTTATTTTTCACTGATTTTCACTCAAATAAGCTGCACAGTCTGATTATCACCTCAGTTTAAAGGAATAGTTTTAGTATTCACTTTGTGGCAGAGAGTTAGGCGAAAAGGCATCACTCTCATGTCTATGTTAAATACGAAGCTGCAGCTGGTTAGCTTACCGGTGTTATTCTTTAAAACGGGTGAAAGAAAGGCAAAGTACATGACAATATGTAGATACTACATATTTTTGTTCAGTTTCCAGTTAATTCTAATGTGCTTCTGTTGACCCCTGACCCCTTGTACCTGATAATTACTGAATACATCAATTTACAGGTCAAGAGGAGCTCAGCTTTATTAACAATTGACCAGCTTACAATTAATTATAAGATACAGGCTGAAAAAAGCCCATACTGTATATAATTATTATTTTAAGTTTCAAGCAGCACGTTAGAGACAGGTACCAACATAAAATACTTTCAACCTGGCAAAATACTACAAAAAAGAAACGAGGAGGCAAAAGAGTGATTGGCAAGGCCTTAAAATAAAAAGCCATAAAAAGCAACATATAAAAAATGTCTGGAACATGAAATTACATGTGCGAAGGAGGAGACTCACAGTGGAAGAAGTACTCAGATGTTTTACTTTAGTAAAAGTAGTAAAAGTAAAAGTCCTGCATTCAAAATTGTAAAAATTGTTAAGTAAAAGTACTCATTATGCAGAATGGGCCATTTCAGAATAATATATGTTATATTATTAGATTATAATTATTGTTGTATTAATGTTAATCGCTTTAATGTTGATGCTAGTAAAGGTGGAGCTATTTCTAATTACTTTATATAAATACTGCAGTGTAGTTTGGGAATTTTCCCCCTGGGGATCAATAAAGTCTTGTCTTAACCTTTACTAATACGTCATCATTTATTTGTTGGTTATATTTTGTATTATTAATCTGAATCTGCAAAGTAACTACAGCTGTCAAATAAAGTAAGTGGAGTAAAAACTGCAGCTTCACTACATTTGCCTCTGAAATGTAGTGGAGTAGAAGTATTGAGTAGCAGAAAATTAAAATACTCCAGTACAAGTACAAGTACCTCAAATGTGTACTTAAGTACAGTCCTCAAAGTAAATTTTGGGACGTTATCCAGCTGCAACGAGATCCAGCTGTGGATGCGGTCAGACCGCAGACCGCCACGGGTCGCTAACACTAGGGGGCAGTGGCGGTCACTCACAGCCGGTGATCTGCTGAGAACCAAGAAAAGGAAGAGGCGGGATTTAGGCTGTGAAGCGTCCACATGTCCCACCGTGACTGTACACACGCTGTCTGGTGTCAGTAGAGGAACATAAAAGAGGTTTAACGGCGAAATGAAAAGCGGACAAGTGCCATAGCTCGTTAAAGGTAAGATGTTTGTATACCAGTTAGCTGTAATATTGTATGTATCCAACGTGGCAACAAACTACCTCTGAAAACGCACTTCTGTGCTAAAGTAAACAACAGCCTGGACAAACATAGATGATTCCCTACAGTGTCACCTTTTTATTAACGTTATCATTGAGGCAGTTATGTTGAGATAACAGCAGATAAACCTTTGCTGTTTTCTGACACAGCTGTCAGATCTCCAGTGTAATAACAGTATAGAAAACAAAGCTAATCTCAGCCTCAGTGTGCTGGAGATACACTAATAAACGTTTTCTGTGAATCCCAGTTTCTGTACCTGCATAATATAGTATAACACCTGCAGAACACAGCAGACAAGTTGCTGTAAACGTGTTATAAAGTTTCACAGCAGCTGATTTAACAACACTCATAAGAATGATTGAAATATGTCAAATGGATGGTAATAGTTAGGGTGTCATCAAGTCATTGAATATTTGAGTGTATTACATTTAATTTTAGCGATACTAGGCCATAAAAGTCACCAGGTTGTCTGAAATTTGAGTTAATAATTTCAGCTTCGGTGTTTAACCTGAGTTTATTCTCTTTGTGCCAGAAGCAGAAGTTTTGATGTCCCACAAACAGTGGTGGAAAGTAACATTTACTCAAGTACTGTACAGTTTCTGAGCTACTTGTACTTAACTTGAAAATTTTCAGTTCATGCTACTTTATACTTTTACTCCACTACATTTCATAGGGAAATATTGCACTTTTTACTTCACTGCATTTATTTGACAGCAGGAGTTACTTATCAGATTAAGATTTGACAAACAACAACAACAAAAAAAGCACGATAAGCTTATAAAATATAATGCATTGTTAAAACAGTGGTTCCCAAACTTTTTGGCTTGTGACCTCTTACAACAGTGACTAGTTGGGAAATGTCTGTGAGTTATTAGCAGTTTTACTAAAGAGATATTTTACTGTTAGAGGAGTATGATGAGATACTCAGATTTTGCGTTTAAAATCTTACATTAGTAAAAGTATTAAAAAGAAATGTATCAATTTCAGTAACCGTTCAAGGCCCAAAATAGCCAATATTTTACAAAAAAAGAAAAGATTAGAGAAAAGATCCAAAACATAATTCATACTTGTGCTGCAGAACATTAATCACGTCACGACCCCTCAGATTTAATTCATGACCCTTTGGAGGCCCTGAACCACTGGACTAAGTTACTTAACTGTTAGTATTTAAAACTACCTCCACCTCGACCTGCTAAAACAGTAAAATACTGCTTTAACATTGATGCATCAGTATTAACAACCTAATAATGTCAGATATAATAATAACTTGGTCACAGTAGCCATTTTTCTGCATAATGAGTACTTTTACTTTTGATACATTTGTTGTTAATACCTTTACTAATGTAAGATTTTAAATGCAGGACCTTTACTCGTAATGGAGTATTTTTACATTGTTGCATTTGTACTTTTACTTAACTAGAGGATCTGAGTGCTTCTTCGACCACTGCCTATAAAATCAACCCAATGCAAAATTTGAGTTTCTCATCATACTCCTCTAACAGTCATGGAAAATATATAGTAGTAAAAACCCCATACAGTAAAGAAGAATCCATTTATTTTTTTAATGTTATACTTACTGCAAGTCCCACAGACTGATCTGAAATCAGTAAAACCAAACTCGGCATAAAGGAAAACCATAACAGTATGTCAGTAGTGTACTGTGCTGTTGTCTAAGCTGCTGGTTGGTTGTGGTTTTGTTCATCAGACACTGTTAGAAGATGTTGAGTGACTCTAAGGCTGCAGAGTTGCTCTCCTTCCTAACCCCCGGTACACGTCCTGATGTGAAAGGTCACGCCACAGAGTACATCCTGGGACTGTCTGGACACAGGTAGGAGGCTGATGATGATGATGATGATACCATTAATAATGTAGCTTTTCATTATAATGTGGCGCCCTGGGATCCCTGTTGTCCAATACAAATGCTAGACTAGGCCTGAACCAGACCAGACTCTGATGCTGACTCGTTCCACTGCAGTCCAGATTTTAATACTGAGATATGAGCTGGACGCACATTACAGAAGTGTGTTTTCACGTCACAGATGACGATTAAAGGCACTAAAATGTACGTTTTTAAAAATGAGACTTGACATGTACAGTAGGATCTTATGAGCTACTCTGCAGCTCTGTGGCTATGAATACTTAGTTTTCATAATTATTGATAAGGTGTATTGATGAAAAGGCATCACTATTAATGTGTTATATTAAAAGAAAAGTAAAATATCAATAAAAGCAGGAACACCCCAAGTAAATTGAATAAAGAAGCTGTTTTATGCAGGATTAATTTGCCCCCTCGTGCTCTGTCACTCAGCTGATAGTTTACCAGTTGCCACAGTAACTCACTCTGTGTGTGTGTGTGTGTGTGTGTGTGTGTGTGTGTTTGTTTTCAGGGATGGCTGCCGATTCCTCCGCTCGAAACCTGACTTACTTGTTGCCCTGTTTGCTCTGACTTCTGATCCCTCTATTGCTATAGTGAAGGACTGTTACCACATCCTCATCAACCTGTCAGCTGACGAGACTCTGCACCAGGTGATCAGTCTTGATTGATCAGCAGAGTACGGTCTAAATTAACTCTTACTGATGATTTATTAAAAAGTAACTACTCAACTGTCCCAGAGTGAGAGGCTGTACAAAAAGAGCTGTACAGCCCTCAGAGATGTTGTGGATTCAGTGTTGATTTCCTCTTTGAAGACAAACATGTTACAGGTGTTCTTGGTTGTGTCTCACCCAGGTTTTGGTGGCAGATGTCAAAGTTCTTCCAGTGTTGTTAAAGAACCTTCTGGATCCAGAGTACATGTTCTCTGATCAGGTCTGCACCATCCTGTCCAACCTGACCCGCCTTGATAAGACCTGCAAGACTGTGTTCAAGGTGGGTCCCAGGGATGAATCTTAAAGTTTTACCAGGGATGGGGAGAAGTTTTGCCTGGGTGGCATGGTTAATCGAAATGCACTCTTGATTTAGGCCTCTATGAGATCTCATTTTTATGACAACAATTCTGCCTTGTTTGTATTAGCAGGGAGATCTGTTGCATCAAAACAAACGCTCTTAATTTCTCCTTAAACAACGGATTAATGCTTTTCTAGACAAATGCTACTCAATTCCTTCCCGCAATCGTATTTTTTTATTTAAAAAAATGGTGTCCCTAGGAATCGTGGGAGGAAATTGTGAGTTCAATTCTGAAATCAATTCTAAAAATTGTAGTTCTCAAACATCTAGACCCTAATGATTTATATCACAGACAGACAGAAAATAGACAAAAACTGAATATATAGACAAAAACTACGACCATCTTATCTTTCCAACAACTAGAGCAAATCATCCATTGTTTTGTCTCCTCTCTTTTTCTGTAATGTAGTATACATTACACAGTATGCACAGTACAATGCAATATTGTGTATTCTTGTTTAAGCCAAGAAGCTGTAGCACCATTATACGTAGTTCACAGTGTTCCCATATTCCCCCGGTGCTGCCTTCACTACACTGGCTTCCTGTTAGATTTAGGATTGAATTCAAAATCCTTCTTATTACTTCAAAGGCTGCACACAGCCTGACTCCATCAGAACAAGCGCTCCTGGTTGAGCCCAGCTCAAAGTGCTGGGTAGTGAGGGATCAAGTGTTTCTTTGCTGTTTCAGGTCCTACAGGAGGAGGTTGGTCTGGCTCAGCTGGTGGAGATCTTCTGTACTGAAGGTTACAACAAGAAGGCGAAGCTCCACTACCTGGGTCCTCTGCTGTCCAACCTGACACAGCTGCCTGAGGCCAGAAACTACATGATGGACAAGGACAGGTGACTGATTACACTGTAGAACTGATGGTCAGACAGAGGGTGCAGTCTGTGTCTCCCAGTTTTCAAAACTGATATCAAACTGTGTAAAAGTGGGCCGAGCTCTGAGCGCTCCACGAAGTCCTTTTTTCACATTTCCTACCTCCTTCACTAACCTACAGGGCCGCTGAGACTTTAGGGAAGAGACAGAGGAGAGTGACCAAAATTTTGGATCACGTTCTGAAGCGTTCGCCATACCAACGACACTCTCTGTGGAAACCACACATCAACAATTACCAAAAATACCAGAAGCATATTCTTCTGCTTCAAGCCTATTGTCTTCTGTTTTACACGTGTAATTACAGTGATTATGTGTTGGGCTCTGAGCGCTCAAACACGGGTGACCTACACTAAATACTGTGCCTGAAGGCATCGTGTGTAGACACAGATGGAGGACTGAAGCTGCTGCTGCTAACGTTCTGCTTTTGCTATGCAGGCTGTGTAGACACTGTGTTAGAGTGCATTAGTGTAAATCAGTAGTAATATTTGTGCATATTGAACCACAGAAAGTAGCCTCAGGACAGACACACAAGCTGTTACACCTCTAATATTCACAGTGAATTAAATTAAAATCTAGACATCGACATGCTTTGGCCCTTTGGTTGTAATCATCTGTGTGTGTGTGTGTGTGTGTGTGTGTGTGTGTGTGTGTGTGTGTGTGTGTGTGTGTTGCAGGTGTGTAATCCAGAGGTTGTTGCCCTTCACTCAGTACCAGGCATCAGCGGTGAGGAGGGGCGGAGTCATAGGTACCCTGCGCAACTGTTGCTTTGACCACGGTGAGACACACAGAGACCTCAGTTACACTCGGTCACTTCATGCGTGTCGGGCAGATCAGATAACACTCTGATATCAAAACACTGTAAATACATCCAAGAAGCATTTGCGGTTTGAGATGCATTCTAGCTTCATGTTGAGAAGGTGTAAAATGCATCCGTCTCTCTAAGACACATACATCTACTCCTCCCAACTGTAACTATGTCAGGAAGCCTCTACAGAGTCTGTGATCAGAGAAACTTGTATTCAGCAATGTCTTTGTCCTCACTGAACTGTAGTCCCAACAGTAGTTTCAGTCATCTGAACCAAACCTCAATCTGTCCAGCCCACCATGAGTGGTTGCTAAGCGACGCTGTGGACATCCTGCCCTTCCTCCTGCTGCCGCTGGCCGGTCCAGAGGAGCTGACGGAGGAAGAAAATGAAGGTGAGAATATGTTTGTAAATGCAAAATATTTTAGTTAATTCAGTGTATCATACTTTAAAGGATATGCCTTGTGACATTATCTGTATTTCTTTTTGTCAACAAATCCCACGTGCAGACCCAAACCAACAATAAACTGATCCACTAACAAGTATTGTCTGTGTATCCAGAGCCTGATATATCTTATTCCTCTGTGCTATAGAGCTCCATTGTTGTCCAAAAAAGTATTAAAAACACATTAATGATGCACTGGGTGACATGTTCTTCCATTACCATGTAGTTTATTTTGACTCAATCCCACACATTTGCTGAACCCTACAGCGTCCCAGCTGTTTTAAAGGAAATTACTGAGCCTTTTTGAAATATGAAGCTATATATTTGTGACCAGTTTATGAAGATTTACGTGTTCAGTAGGAACCAATGGGGCTGAGGCTGAATGGGAAGTATTGAGACACTGGTTCTGCTCAGCCACAGTACCGCTGGTTCTGACTCTAACAGAAGTTGATGTGATGTTCAGGTCTGCCTGTGGACCTGCAGTACCTCCCAGAGGACAAGAAGAGAGAAGAAGACGCCGACATCAGAAAGATGCTGCTGGAAACACTTTTACTGGTGTGACACAACAAACACACACACACACACACACACACACACGTGTTTCGATTCATGTTTTCATGTTGAGGTCTTTACTGTTTGTCTCTTGTGCAGCTGACAGCGACCAAAGCCGGCCGGAAGACACTAAAAGACAAGAACGTTTATCCGATCATGAGAGAGTTCCACAACTGGGAGAAGGACGTCCACGTTACAGCAGCCTGTGAGAAACTGGTCCAGGTAGGAATCTAATCATCAAACAAATCTTCAAGGCTTTTGACTTTCAAATACGTTAACTAGAATATGAACCACCAAATAATGAATAATCTCTTGTTACTCTTTGTGCTTTTATTGTGATGGTTGGGCACCCAAACATGGTTTATTGCCACATTACGTTTCCAATAATCAAATTACATTTTGAGGTTTTAACTATACTTTTTGTTTCATAAATTGAATAAAACAAAAAATAATAAATACAGTCATAAGTCAAAATGTGTGCTGCGACAGAGCTGTAATTGTCATTTTATTCTGTGTAGTGCATCCTGATATTTATGATCCCAGAAGTTTGGGGTCATAACTAGAGCTGAAACGATTAGTCAATTAATCAACAGAAAATTTTATATTAACTATTTTGAAAATCAATGAATCATTTAAGGTCATTTTTTAAGCAAAAACTCCAAACAGTTTCTCCAATGTGACGATTTGCTGTTTTTCTCAGTTTTATGTTTTTGTAAACTGAATCTCTGGGAAACTGTGATTTACATTCTTAACTATTGTCTGTGACATTTTATAGACAGTTAATTGATTCATTGGGTAAATAATCTGTAGGTTAAACTGAAGATATTTTGACGTCATCGTAGGAAAAGCACAGGGTTAAATAGTAAAATTAAAGAGGTACTGCACACTTAACCATGTTTTTGAGCTGTAAACTTAATGATGTGACTGTACTGGGATGAAACACGTCAGTGCTGGTGTTAATATTGACATTTCTTAGCAAATTTATAAAAATCGGCATTTCATGGGTTGAAAACGGCTCAACACTCCATCTACTGTTTCAAATCAGCCCTGAACCTGCGAGGCCAATGCTGCCATCGAGTCAACTGGTTGAGCCCTGTCTACGTCATGAAATTTATATAACAAAAGACTCTAATCAGCATCAGTCAGTCTCCCCCGTGTCCTCCTGACCCACACACTACGTAGCCACGAGGCCACGCTTCCTACAGTTGTTGTTCCCTCACTCGTTGCATTTTTTAAATATGCTGGGAGAGACAGTTCTAGCTGAATCTGAGGGTGGAGTTACAATTTAATAATGGCTTTGTTTCATTTAGCTCCCTCAGTTTCAGGGTTTGCGGCTCACTGTCACACTGTCATGACTTACTGGTACACTGGAATAACAAGTCATCATTAATGTTATTAGCAACAGCTGTGCATTTCCTACTATGACAAGTCAAAATGTCACGAGGGCAGGATTTGTTGCAGGGCTGTTTGTTTAGACTGCGTTAGTTTTAGCTAGGTGTACCTAATAAACTGTTGTGTAGTGAACCCTCTATCCCTCCCTCCAGGTGCTGATAGGAGACGAGCCGGAGGAGGGGATGGAGAACCTGATGGACGTGGAGATTCCTGAGGACGTGGAGGAGAAACTGAAGGAGGCTGACACCAAGGAACAGCAGGAGCTGGAGAGAGAGCAGGAGAAGATGAGACAGGAGGAGGAGGAGGAGGAGAAGAAGAACAGTGACGTAGAGGGGACAGACAAAGGACAGAATGAACTGATACGATAAAGCCTCAAAAACAGACCCTGAATCTGTAACGTTTCTGGCTTCATCTGCTGTATCTGTTAAAGTGACGGCTGTTTTTCAGTTAAATGTTCATTACGGCTTCATTCAAACACGACGGGACATTTACAGAAAGAGCCACAGCGCTGAGTTGAAAAGTAAAAGTAAGTGATGATATGAAAGAAGACGAGTGTTTTCTGTTTTGTCATCAGTTTCATCATCTATTACTGAATTCTGATTCCTCCTTTATAATGTCTCACTGTGATGAAGCACACAATGGCAACATGTTAAGTTGGGACTCTCTTAATATTGCTATTGAAGGTTTTTTTTCCCTCCTCTGTCCCACACCACGAGGAGAAAAAATAATTTCATGGATTATGACATGAGAAGAGTCTCAACAACTTGAAATTGGCTCATTCACAGTGTTTAATGTTTATTAAATGGATTTTATTATTATTTTTATTAAAAAATGATGAATGAGAAATTTATTACAGCGGTCCAAAAATGCATAACAAGTGTTGCAAAAACATGTGCCTTCATGACTTTAATGTAAAACAGGTGCTCCCCCCTTCCCCCTTCAACCCAACCGGTCGAGGCAGATGCCTGGTTCTGCTCGAGGTTTCTACCTGTTAAAAGGGAGTTTTTCCTTGCCACTGTCGCCTAGTGCTTGCTCATGGTGGGAACTATTGGGTCTCTGTAAATATAAAGAGTCGGTCTAGACCTGCTCTATTCGAAAAAGTGCCACGAGATAACTTTGTTATGATATGGCGCTATATAAATAAAACTGAATTGAATTGAATTATTCAGACATGAGACGACGTGAAATCACCAATGCTACATAATGGGGTGCTTTCTGACCTGCATCTTCATTCTGGTTGGGTTGTCAGACTGTTTTGAGGGTGAAGTTCACTCCTTAACACCCATTTCCCCTTCATTTCCACTTTAAGCCAGTTTAACAGGGTTCGTACAAAGTCTTGAAAGTTTGGAAAATGCTTAATTTTAACCGTTATGTTTTCAAGGTTTGGAATATGCTTGAATTCCAATATACTCCTTGAAAAATGTGACGATAAAGGCTTTGAGAGTCTGGCCATTTTTGGTTTAGGTACCTTGAAAGTGCTTGAATTTTACTCTTAAAAAGCTGTATGAACCCTGGTTTAAGTTTGGAAAAGTCCTCTTATTGACAGTATCATATGCTGGATATTGTGTATCATGTTGTTCCACCTCTTCATTGAAGCTATATGATGTTTACACTAAGTGAAATATTCAAACCCAAGACTGTGTTTTTTATTGCCTCACCTCTCCATCAAATAGAAATATTCGACATGTCTGCTGCATCATTTCAGACACACTTCCCCCAAAATCCAGCCTGACAGATTTGAAATCTTTGGGAACTTTGAGATCTCCAGTAGAATTTAAAATAAAGTTCTGTGGGTTTGAACAATGTTTGGCTGCACAGCATGACATTGTAATGACTGTTAAAGGAAAGATCCACTAATAGATCTCGATATATTCTGGTATCATTAGACCTATCTATAAGTAATAATCAAGAGAATATTATCCCTTGCCATATAAAACCGTGTTACCATTGTCATTATTATTATAAATTACCATTTATTTCAGATATAACCATCAGTGCTATGAAGAGGGTTTGTAGAAAGTCTTGAAAGTTTGGAAAATGCTTAATTTTAACCGTTATGTTTTCAAGGTTAGGAATATGCTCAATTCGAATATACTCCTTGAAAAATCCTTGATTTTCAACATAATCTGGTGTTTCATCATCTGCACTATCGCTGATGTAAACCAAAAATCTTTTAATATTTGAAATGAAACGATCCCGTTGTCATATTTGTCTGTTGTGTCCTGTTATTTATAGTAACAATTTAGATGTGATGATAAAGGTGTTGAAAGCCTGGACATTTTTGGTTTAGGTACGTTGAAAGCGCTTGAAAAGTGCTTGAATTTTACTCTTAAAAAACTGTACAAACCCTGTATCAAATTAGCTACAAGAATAACTTCCGAGCCCACTGGTCTGCCCTAATCATGCCCGAGTCAGGAGAGTGCCACTGGAGTAATTGTGTTTTTCAGTTAATATTCTCAGACTCGACAAACACATTTATACAACTGTTTTTACACACCAAGTAAGCTGATGTGCAACATTAGCTGAGTGCCCCTTGATTGATACATTTAAAAAAAAAAGCTATTATAAATTATACAGTTAATTGCAATTCCATTCAAAGGATGCAGTAAAACACAGTAAAAAGTGATCATCATTGAAGTTGCCAATCAATAATTTTCAACGCGTTTTTTTCATTGTCTTTAAATGACAAATAAATGACTGAATTTCAAAATGGAATCAGAAATTAATTTTCCTTTTACTTAATGTGTCCGTCGCAGAACACATTTGTTTCCTACTTTTAACATTCACATTTCACATTTTGTGACTCATTTAAAGACCGCTCTCATTAAAGCCGCATTCATCAGCACAGTTTTTAAATCACGACAACAGAAGTTTAAATAGCTACAATGAACATTTCCATTAGTGAGAAATTAATTGTTGATATCAAGAATTAACATTTTGACTAGTGAGAAATGAATTGTAGATATCTTTAATTAGTCAAAATTACATTATGGATATGTTTGCTTGGAATTCTAGCTAGTCAAAAAGCAATTGTTGATATCCACAATTACCCCTATTTATTAAATGTTAAAGGGTTTGCCATGTTGCACTGATTGACCAGAAGAGGGTGTCGGAGCATCTACAGTTTCTGTCATTTCTCCACGCTGACGTCGATCTAAAAACAGTCAAACTCTGCACCACTGCTCTCCTCTCTGCGGAAGTTTATCTTTAACTTGAACATAAACAGACGGAAATTTAAGAACGACTCAAGTTTCACACCATGACTAAATAGGGGGTCAAAAAGCTTAAAGTCGAATCATTTTAACTTAATAATTGCAAATGATGTGATAGTTTTGTAGTTAGGCCTTTATGTGTCAGAATCTGATGTATTCAGATCATCTCTGATTTTAACAGCATCATGTAAAAACTGAGTGGGGAGATAACTGCAGTAAACTTTAACCTTTACAGGAGTGAGAGACTCATAAAACCAGGAACTAAAACATAACTGCCCTCAACTCTGTGTGTGTGTGTGTGTGTGTGTGTGTCTGTGTGTCCTCTGTTCCTCTGTCTCTGTGAGGACCAGTTTGAGTTTAAACCCTTTAGACTGAAGATACATTTCTGTAAAGTAAAAACCTTTTAGGGAAAGTGTCACTTTGTAAAAGTCTCCTCACTGTTGAAAAAACATTTTGGTAAGTGAGGACTTTTTTGAAAAGTTAATATCTTTGTTGTAAAGTGAAGACTATTTTGGACATTTTGTTTTCCAAGGGCTGTTTGAGGATTCAGGCTTGGTTTTATGGTTAAGGTTAGAAATAGGTTTAGGTTCAGTTTAGAGTTAGGGGCTCAATAATGGGTTACTGTGTATCAATAAGGGTCCTCACAGGTACAGAGGTACAAACATTTTTGCTTGTGTCAGCAGATTAGCATTAGTGTAGCTAATGGAGGAAATGTTTGCAGTTGCAAATCTACTTTCTGTGAGGTTAACATATAGGAAATACACTGTTATTTCAAATAGGGGCTTTACAAGTATAGAGGAACAGTGCGTGTGTATGTGTTTGTGTGTGTGTGTGTGTGTGTGTGTTGACCAGGTGTTTCTTTATCGGTATCTGTGAGTTTTTCCACCTCAACACAAGGTCAGATCCAAACAGTCAGAACAGGAAATCATCTAATTTCACACTGAAACATGTGAGTTATCACTGACATGGAGAAAGAACAAACGCACAATTAGCTCTGTAGTTATTAACCTCAGTAGGAAGTTATCTCTCCTATCTAAACTTTTGTTAAGTGAAAAAAGATCAAGCTCCTCCTCAGTTAGCCGTTATTCATCCATAGTTACCTTAAAGAACTATGTCAGAGGAATGGCTTTATACATAGTGTTCATGTAAAGTTTTTGGGGTGTTATGTATTGAATCCACATTGACCAGGTATCCTGTAAACATGTATGTCAGTTGTTACACTACATATATCTGATTAACTCTCTCTATCCGTCAATCAAGGGAGCTTCACAATTAGTTGCTTTGTGTCACTTCTAATCAAGAACTCCAACAAAATTCTCTCCAAAAAACCCTGATTTTTAGTTTTAGTTTTGGATGTTTGCAGTTGATCCGCCACCAGCAGAGCAGCTCCTGAATTAGAGTGCATGTTGAGACTGAACACACTGCTGCATATTTGTTCATTGGAGGGTGAATACAGGAAGGAAAAGAAAGAAGACTTGTGTTGAACGGAGGGGTTCAGCGTCACTGTGCTGTTAAGTATCTAGGCAGGTCTGTGTGTCCCAGCCAGCCAATCAGACGCTGAGGTTTCCTGTTTCACTTCCTTGTGTGTATCCTCGGGGCACGCACACACATGCAGTACGTGCAGTACAATACCTTTTGCAAAACATGTGATAAGCTCATGAGATATGGTGCAAATGTTACGTTATTTTATTATTTATCAATGACTGCATCCTTCACTGCTGACAGCGCTACTGCCTTGAGGAATAAAATACTTCACACACATTTGTTTTACTGTTACAAGTGCTTTACACTTTACCCAACACCCAAATTCCACAACTCAAGTGACATTTTGTCTTTATTTATTGAATTTACCAAATTTGTGATTATTGTTTTTAAGCAATGAACTTTCATAGTAACTATTTATGCATGGTGTTTTTTGTGTGTTGTACTGCTAACGCTTTAGATTACGGCCCACAACGTCCAGCGTAATTCTTCCCAATTTACAGTGTAATTTCTTTGTACTGACGGTGTTACAGTATGTTAGAGTTTTGGACTGAAGTAACATGACTTGGACTCGAGTCAGATTCAAGTCATGAATGTGATGTTTTTAGACTTGACAAAATGTCAAAAAATACCCGCAACTAAACTTGTGTATGATTTCTCTTGGACTCTTTTGACTTGGAGTGACTTGACATTCTCCACAAAATTATACTAGTAGATCTCCTCTCTTCATATCAATCTAACAGGAATCTTACACTCTATTACTGAGTCAATGTCTCTCGCCCTGCTCTCTCTCAATCCAAGCTAAGCACACACAGCCAGTGGAATCTGTGTGTGTGTGTGTGTGTGTGTGTGTGTGTGTGTGTGTGTACCTTGAGGGGATTGTCAGTCCTGTGAAACATTCACCACACTGCTGAGAGGGTATCAGCTCCCCCACTCTCTCTGTCTCTTCTTGAATTGAGCTCTTCTGTGTGTGTGTGTGTGTGTGTGTGTGTGTGTGTGTGTGTGTGTGTGTGTGTGTGTGTGTGTGTGTGCGTGTGCATGTGCGTGTGCGTGTGTGTGCAGTAAAAGCTGTCAGGTCAGTGGAGCAGCAAGAAACAGACTCACACTGGTCAGCCTCAGACGTGACTGCCGTGTTGAAGCCTGGAGGCTGGTTTAACAAAATGTGTGTAGAACACGATCTAGATCTGTGAGTAAGGACTGTTCCTCTGTAAGAAGATCAATACCAAATGAAAGAATTATTTTTTTAGTCAGGTTTCATTCACCTAAAGGTGCCCAGTCCACATGGGCTGACAGACAGCGGTCTCATACATTGATGGTAGGCATTTAACAAAACCGATACCAATCACATGTCTGTGTTTTAAGTACGGAGCTGGAGTCAGGATGTGGTTAGCTTAGCTTAGCTTAGCATAAAGACTGGAAGCATTTGTTTCATCAGTACACAGACAGAAGTGTAAAAACAACAGCAACATGTGGAGAAAGCCAAAGCTTGACATACCTGCCCTGCTTACAGTAGTTACAGTTGCTAAGCTACGACTGGATAATCGCTGTTTGGAGGATGGGTTTAGTGAACGGTCAGTAACGTTTCAGTGGCTTTTTTAACCTTGAGCAGACTACTCCACATGTGCGAAAATTATCCTTTAATTACAAGTTATTGAACAACATAAAACATTCCTTCAAAAAACCCATGGCCACAATACTTCTGGTATCTACAGGTGTTACAGATATTAACTTTTTTAACTGTTTAGGTAAAGTTTCTTCAACATCTTCTCAGTTCAGCTCAGTCTGTTCCAGAAATATGAACCTTTCTCACATCAAATACTGTTTCTCTTCAGAGTAGAATCTTTGAGACTGAAACTTCTCATCAAACATACAAAAAATAAAGTTTATATGAAGACAGAGTT
Organism: Macquaria australasica; assembly: GCA_005408345.1. Lineage (NCBI taxonomy): Eukaryota > Metazoa > Chordata > Actinopteri > Centrarchiformes > Percichthyidae > Macquaria > Macquaria australasica. The sequence goes on from SEMN01000648.1 coordinate 122,787, forward strand.
CAGAACTGGAGCCCCACTCCTGGTTTGTCACTCTGCTGAGCACAGCTGTCAATCAGTGTGTTTTTCTGTGTTCTGATTGGCTGCCTTGTGCACTCAACAGAGAAGTCACCGCCTCCGGAGCAGACGGCTGTACTTTTCCACTCCAAACTGCGATACCACCCAACTCCATACACTCCTCCTCCTCCTCCTCCTCCCTCCATCACTTCATCTATTCATAACACACACGCCCCCCCCCAGTCACACACACACTGAGGTAACAGAGATTCCTTCCAGTGTTTTTGGTTGTATTCAGAACCACAACGACTGAGATTACTCTGATTGGTTAAGAGTTCTGGTAGAAAACCACAACCCAGTATGCTCTATTTGAATCTGGTTTCACCGCAGATGTTCTGAAACGTGACAATAATTCCATCATCTGCTTCAGTATCAGTTTTCTGTAACTCTTTCATGTCATGTGATCTGTGAGGAAACACCAGACTTGTCTTTCCAGGCATCTAAAAAAAACATACATAGATCATGATTTTCATTCTGTCACATGTGAATCAGCTTTAACTCCGCTGATTAGGAGCAATTCATATATTCTCAAAGGGTTCCAGACAGCGTTAGAGGTCTTCATGAGTCCACATGGTTACTCGTAAACAGTCTTCATTTGAAGTCTGTTTACCCTTCAAATAGTGTTTCCCTCCATGGTTAAGGTTAGGTTACGGTTAGGCATCGACACAAATTAATGGGGAAAACAGACTTCGACATGACACCAGGTCCAAATGATATCCAGTCTAATCAGGTCTGGTACAGTCCTGCTGTATTGCTGCAGGTCCCAGGTCAATATGTCAGCAGTGTCAACATGTCTAATACCACAGTGCATCCAAGTGGACTCTCTAACTCTGATCACACGCTGCGCCATTATCATCACAGGAGATTTATTTAATCACGTATTTATTTATTCTGGCATTTCGCCTTTATTGGACAGCTGATGGTAGAGAGGAAACCAGGGGAGAGAGAGAGAGAGAGCCAAAGTCCTGACATCATGTCTGAGCTTCTGTAACTCAATGCAGTCTCTCATTCAGCATTTCTTTCATCAGTCTGAAAAAGCGAAGTGTGTTTCTGTGCTGCTGTTATCACAGATACATGTCTGAACTAACAGCGGCTTCTCGACTCGACAAGCTGTGACTTTAACCGGCAAAAATCCTGGGCTTATGGGAAATGGTGCTCTTTAAAGGCCACTAAAAACAGAAATATTGAATAAACAACAATATTAGATGAAAAATTACTAAAAAAAAGTAAGGTTATGTTCCAATTCTGGAGTTTTAGTTGCACTATTACAAATGTCAATGGGATTTGCCAACAATTGTAGTTTTGGGGGCCTTTGGATTGGCTGCACTGGCTTTTAAATGTCAGTCACTCAGAAATTTCACCATGGGTACGTCATCATGCGTTACATGCTCGTATTTAATTTGCCAGTTGGAATGCACAGTAGTATACGGCTTATCAGTAACTATTCCACAGTATATATATATATATATATATATATATATATATTGCATGATATATTCCACAATACATTGAAATCGTATTTTGGGGTGTCCATGTGGCTTTGAGGTTAAGACACTGACAACGTCCCCAGTTCGGATTTGACTGGGGACCTTTGTTGCATCTCTCTACCTTGTTTCAGTCAATATCTAATAAAAGCATAAAATGCCCAACAAATGACTAAAAAATAAAAGTATTTTAAAATGCCCTCAGGTTCTAAAATCTTGTGGCCTTCCCAGACATCTGGAGGCTGTTAGCAATAGATTAATGCCCAATCACATGTTCAGCTCTCACATATGTAGTGTAAATGTCAGTATATTTCTGTTCCATTCAAATGCTTTATCTGCAAAACTGTTTATCACCAAGTCAGTCGCATAGTTGAACCTCTTCCCCCAAACCTGGAAAAAGTGTTTTTATTCACACACAGTGACATGATTCAGGATTATAAAGACAGGAGATAATCATTCACAGCTGAAATATTGAACTTTAAACACACAACATGAAGTCTTCAGCAAATAGAATAGAGCATTTGTTTGTGTGTGGGTGTGTCGATGATCTTTCTAACCGTCGTTCATACTATAACTCTGTTTGTACTTGTGTGTGTGTGTGTGTGCTCTTGTATGTATTTGTGAGGACCAATTTAGGTTTTAGATCTTCTCCACTTCCTCAAAGGGCTGTTTGGGGTTTTAAATAGAGGTATGGGTTAGGAAGTGTCAGCGAGGGTCCTCACAAGTATAGTCATACAAACGTGTTTGTGTGTCAGCAGATTAGCATTAGCGTAGCTAGCAGAGGAAGAGTTTGCAGGGTACTGATCTACTTTCTGTAATCTGCCACACACGCCACCTTACTGCCATGGTCTGTGTGTGTGTGTGTGTGTGTGTGTGCGTGTGTGTGCATGTGTGTGCCATCTCATTCTCTCTTCCTGTTTGGCAGTGTCAGCTGTCCAATCAGAGGCAGCATTGCGCAACAACAACTCAGACTCTAAAGTAGAAGCTGCTACTGACTGATGACAACAGCAGAAAAAATAGAAACAGGAGCTGCAGTAGATACAGTAGAGACAAAGACAGCTGTGACCTGCCACAGTGTCCCTGAGCAAGGCACTGAACACATAAGAAACAGGGCAAACACTGTTGGGCAGTGTGTCTGTGTTTTTGGTTAACACAACCTCAGTATGGATTTCATCCCGTGCCAACTGAGCTGGTCAGCTGCTCTGCAGGTCAAAGGTCAGTCTGAGGAGGTTAGACCTTGTTACTAATGGAACCTAAGCAAGTTATATAGACTCTGTTTAAAAGACTCTGCAGCCTGCTGGCCACAACATTTAAGATTTGTGGATGAAAATTCATTGTAATTATATGTGAATGTCACAGGTCTGCAATTTGTATTCTCTCCAAAAACTTTATATTGTAAGAGATTGTAAGGTGTCATCTGTTTTTCCATAATCATTGAAGGACTGGACCCAGACGCCAATAATAATCAGACAACAACAGACACTCAGAGAGACTCTTCTTCAGGAGGTTGCGACATATGAAAGAATGTCATATAAGATGTGCAAACAGGCAAAAATATATTTCCTTAAGTGGAGCATGTAGAAATGCTTCAGTGAAAGGATGAGATGGAAGCACACGGAGGACTCTGATTTCCATGTGGAAGAAATGCTTTTGTATTTGTTCTCAGTATTATATTGTTTGTTTTTTAAATATATTTCTTAGAAACCCACTTTGTATTTTGGTTGACCCCTCTTGTTTGAAATAGGCTGTATTTTCTTTCCAGTTTATAGGTTTTGACTTTTGTCTTCTAGTAGTGCCTCAAATTACAATCTACTTTTAACGCCTTTATTATTCCAGGTTATATTGTGCTTACAGGATGTATAGTATATAGATTTGGAGAAACAGGAGTATAGGGGGGCCCATAGCTCACATTTCCCCCAGGGCCCCCAAGCTGGTTTATTCTAGACCTGCTACTTTCAAACCTTAAAAAGCTTTCAAAATTAAGTATTAGTGTACACTGTAAATCCTCTTATGTCAGTCTAAATCTGGTTTAGAAGAGGACGAAAACTGAACTAAAACCTGCTCAACTGTGCAATTATAACAGTACAATAAAAAATAAGAATTCTGCCCTTTGAAGCCAAACACAGTAAGTAAATATCTGGTGAAAGTTAAGATTTTGACAGCTGTTATACCATATAAGACATTATTATGCCAAATAAATTCAACAACAACAAAGCATGTAAAACTTTCCACTTCTCTGCTACAGAGAAACAGCTAACTAGAGCCATATCATGTTAAAGCTAACTGGGGGAGATTTCCATAGCTAGCCAGCTAAAGCTAAATCTACTTTCTTTCCCCCTCTGAGCTAAATGCAACATATTATCATAACATCTTGGTAATTCAGGTTGTCATCCCACATTATAAAACAAGGCAGTAGCTAAATCCAGTCATAATGGAGATAAAATTAGCTAAACTAGCCCAGTTTAGCAGAGTAGCAGTAACTCAGAGCCTCTCAGTGGAATTCATGTGATTTGGTGTGGATCAGCTAACTCTATCACATATTTTAATGTATTACATAGGCCATTAATCTATTATGTAGATTTCAATTATCAAAATAAAGTGTATTTTCTCAAAGTTCAAAGGGAAAAGAACTGTTTGTAGATTCCCCCCTCACATTCCCTGAACATTGTCGGATTATTTCACTTTTTCACTAAATTATTAACATGTATCTGTATTATACAGTTTACCAGCCATCTTGAAAACGTTTAACCCTTTTTTTTCTCATTTTCTATAGTCGCTGCTTTCTCACTCCCAATCTTATAAATCACAGTTAAGAACTTCTATAACCTGCTTTGTTCCTCACACTTTGACCCGTTACCGTTATTAGTTTATGACACGCAAACACAAAGAGGCTTATACCTCCCAGCCCATCCTAAGTGGGTGTGACCAGCCCACTTCACTTTATGTAATCCACTTCATCTGCTCTGTATGCAGGAACACAGCGTTTCTCCTTCCTTCCTGCCTTAATGCCTGTCTGGAATTTCTAAATAGAAAAATAAAACGTTTCTTAATGTTATGTAAAGTTACAAGAAAATGTTACATGATGATACAATCATGAATTGACTATTCATGTAACTTCTATTACCATGGACTTTCTAAGCAGCAACATATCGCTTGATACGCAACATTTTCAATTATCCCATGTTGGATTGAACCTGTTTTCTGTGTGTTATGTGTGTGTTGGTTTATGGCAAATAAAATCAACCTTATCTATTAATTTATCCATCATGCAACCCAAAAAAGTGTTTAAATGCTTATTTCTGCATTTGTATATTCAATGTTATATTTCTTGAATATGTTTTTCTTTACTGCTCGTCTCTGTTTTTGCTGCTCCTCTCACATATTGTCACGTGAGTATTTATCTATTTTTCACATGGTTTTACTGTGCATTATTCACTTTGAGCTACCCTGATGACTCAGTGACCCACTGGCCCTGATAACTCTTAACACTTTCTGAAAAACTCACTCACACTTATATCCACAAAGAAAATCAATCAACCCACATTACACCAATCAGATTTTTATTTGTGTTTTTTTTTTCCTTTTTTATTCTGTACAGTAAAGGGCTTTTTTGTTAATGACAGTCTGCATCAGCCAATCATCTGCAGCCTAATCCAGCCAGCTCGATGCTGATTGGCTGTTTGGGCTCACTCCCACCACCCAGCCCATTTCCCTTTGTGTGCAACAACAACAGAAAGGCAGCACTTTACACACATTGTACGTGACCAAACATGAACTATAAAAAAACATCCGTCCTAATAATGTCATTTAATCTTCCATTACAACAGTTTACGTTTTTTCTTAAACTCAGAAAAATACCAACAGGGTGAGATGATTTCACTTTTTCCCATCATCAGTGTGAGCATGTTAAAAAATGACAAAGTAAGGTAGATCACTGCATGAGTATTAGGAAAATGACACTTGATTTAAAAAAGATTTTTTTTTAAATTGATTTCTGCTGGAAACTTGTGGAATCATCTCACCCTGCGAGCAGATTCTTAACATTTTAAGGCTGAATGACTTGATAAGATGGTGATTTCTTAAAGTTTTCTGTGAACATGAAGCAGAACAAACCTGACCCCGTTCAGTCTGAGGTTTGAAATTCACACTGCTGAGAACAAAATGGCTCCCTGAAAGTTTCCCTTCAGGATGTCAGGATGTCACAGAACTCAACAAAGTCCTTCTGCATGAAATTCTGGCTCTGCATTAGGTCATCTTCAGAGGGGAAATACTGCATGCTGTCCTCCTGCAGACGCAGACTGTCCTGCAGATGCAAACTGTCCTTGTGCAGTACCAGGATCTGTCCTGGTGGTGTCGTTGAGCCGTGTGGGTTGGGACTGTCCAAGAGGGCTCCTCTGGCATTCTCCAGGACGCCCAGGTATGAGTCCATGTCTGTGAGCTCCACGTCGCTGTCGGAGCTGCTGCCGCTGTCGCTGCCCACTGAGTCGGAGCGCAAATGCAGCATCTGGTACTTCTCGTGCATCAGAAACTGGTTTGTGTTTTTGGGTGCCCGCATCCCCCTCGCTCTGTTTCCTTTGACGTTAACGGGCCGGAGGGACATCACCGGCCTCTGGAGATGTCGGGGATGATGGTAATGGGGATGATGACGTTGAGGGTGTTGGTGGTGGTGATTGCGCCCTCTCGGCCACCCTCCCCCTCCTGTCCTCCGCCCCTGCAGGCGCCCCCTGCAGCTCTTGGACCAGCCGTGCTTCCTGCGGCTGGAAGGGTCCCTCTGCGGAGCCCCTTTTCCATCCTGCTGCTGCTGGCAGCTCCTCCTGCACATCATCTCTGAGAGCATTTTCTTGTCTTTCTTGCAGTCGCCTCCCTTCCTCCCTGCTGCTCTCCTTCACATCCTCCTCCCTGCTTGGTGGCCCACACAACAACAAAGAGAGGCTGGTTTCTGTTTTTCTGGCTCAGATCACAAATGACCCCCCTCTCACTCAGAGTCTACCTTTTCACTATTCTTTCGCTTTTTTTCTTGACCTCTGGCTTTGGCTGACACATAGCCTGTTCTTCCTCCCCTTGCAGCAGCAGCTTGCCTGCTCGGCTGTCACGCCCTCCTCTGTCTCTCTAATCTTTCTTCTTCACCTCTCTGAAAGTCAAATCAGCTCTTTACAGCTCTGATTAGTGAACTGAAGTGAGCTGCTGAGGGGGTTTTAAGCTTTTTCTAGCTGATTTAAAGCTGTTATTTCTCAGTTTTAGGCCAGCAGCTGCAGTGTATTCAGCTCTGAGCAGCTCTGACTGTGGCTCTGCCTTCCCCTCAGAGCCTGGATAAAGAGCTGGAAGGATCCATTCACGGGTTTAACAGAAGGAAGGGGGTCATGGTTAGCAGGTTTGTCTACTGCCTATTAATAACATTAAAATGTGACAAATTTCTATAAGATATTACTTCTACATATAATAAGACATTATAACATATATGTCAGCCTGTAGGTGCCCCAGGTTGTGTGTTGTGGTTGTGATAAGCAGAAAGCTGCTCCCTGCAGCAGGATGGTTCACTCCGCTTCAGTTTTAGCAGCTGAAATCTGATCCACAGCTGCTGCTGTTACTGCCCGCCCCTCTGACAACAGACACACTGTACACACCAACAACAACCAGCAGCACTGGAGCAGGAGGATTGTAATAGTTACTGTAATAGCAGTAACAGTAGTTATTGTGTCATGCACGTACCCAGCCCACATGGACACATTATGACACACCAAAAATACTGTTGCAGTGGTGAAACATTCGTCTGAATGTATGTAAAAAATGACATTACAAACAAAGAACTTTCTCTTCTGTCAAAAACTCTACAAATAAAATCTGCCACAAAACGGTTCCCTTCTGAAAACACAGCTCAAGTTTTTAGCCGTGCTACCCACGAGGCTCTGGGGATGGCAGTGTCAGTCAGTTGGTCCAGACTGAACTATCTGTCTGCTCCCCAGACAATAGATCCTACTGATTTTGGTGATCCCCTGACGTTTCATCTGGCACCACTATCGAACTATTGGATGGATTGCCATGACATTTGGTTCAGACATTCACGTTCCCCTAAGCATGACTTGTAATAAGTTTGTGACCTCTTGAGTTTGCTTCTAGTGCCATCATCAGGTCAAAATCAAATTTGGTACTTTGCTTTATGACCAAATAAAACAAATTACATTCCCATCAGCCTCAGCTGTACTTTGTGTTTAATGCTAATTAGCAAATGTTAACATGCTAACTTGGTAAACTAAGATGGCGAACATGGTGAACATTATACCTGCTAAACATCATCATGTTACCATTGTCATTGTGAGCATGTTGGCATGCTGGCTTTAGCATTTAGCTGTGCCTCACAGAGCTGCTTGGCTGAATAAGTAATCAGAAATTAAGGACATTTTACAGCCCTTAAATCAATATATAATGAGCAATAAGCATGAAGTTTGTCTTCAGTGTCACATGACAAAGCATTTCCTCTTCAGGGAGACTATTAAAACTAGTGCTGCTTCCTGCAGCTGCTGTCAGCACAACTATCCCTGCTATTTCAGTTCTGTTCTGTTCTGTTCAATTCAACAAAACATAAAGATCATAGCATGACATGATAAGTTTGCAGCTGCACTAGTGACCCCATGTGTCTGTCATGTATATTACACAGAACAGTTGGAAGCAGAAGGAGGCGGGTCAGTGTTTACTGTAATCCATTAGACTGATTTGCTATTCTTAGATCCATATCACTGGTGCAGCACAAAGTGTAAAGTTTGTCCTGAGAGTTGATAGATTCACTGATGTTTACCACAGTAGCTGGCAGTAAACAGTCCAGGACAATGTGAGTTTAGAAAGCTGATTGCATTTGTTGTGGAAATGGATTTTGATTTGATTGATTCTTGTAATGGAGCCCTGAATCATCTGCAGAACAAACACAGAGTGTACAAGTTGATTACCATTTACCATTACGTCAGGCAACAATAAGCTACTGTTAACCTCGCTGATGACACATACAGTAAACTATGTACTGACTATTTAGCCTATTTTGATACAGGAAGTCATCTCCATCTGTCCTCATAATCCAGCTAATATATGTTGCCTTAGCAAGAAAATTGTGGAAAGATCAAAAAAGTAAATAACCAAGTACATAAATAAAACAAAATTACACAATGCAATAACTGTAATCTTCACAGCCAGATGATTTTTGTTCTTTGATGAGGAGATCGCCTTAATGTAAGAGATACAAAGCTTGGTTTTACTATTTCAAACTTATATTTGTGATGTAGAAAGTATTTGGGTTGAAGGACAATAAGATTGATTATACTACTAGAAATTCTGCATCTACCTTATGATACTTGTGAATGCCAAAAGTAAAATGTTCAAATCTAAATACAAAGCTCTAAAAAGTGCAATAAATTCTCTGTCTTTGCAACAGGTTCAAGTTTTCATTCATCCCATGTGCAATAAGTGCACTTAATTCTAATACATTATCAAGGAATCAATCAAGCTCATTTATTTGTCATTTTACAACACAAGGTTGCACAATGAAATGTAAGTTGTAGCCCCTTCATGCTACACACATAGAACATGTATACAATATTTAAATTTAGAATAGAATAAATAAAATAAACTGCCTCTTGGCATTTTGTTTTTCCTATCTGTATTCTTCGTGTTGTAGCTGTCTTTGCTTTTATCATACAGAAATTGAAAGTTAAACATAAGCTACTGTATGCACAGATATGAGATGAAATCTTTCCAAAATATGTGTTCATGCTATCAAAATAAGTGACTCAGAATTTCTAAATGATTTCAGAATCATTTCAAAAGGTGCACATGGTGTCCTCAAAGCACTTAAATTTCCCAAATAAAAGATTGGTGGAGTAACATTCATGAACTGTTTTAAATGACACTCTTGCCAATTGGTTCAGCTGATTATCTTACTGGTAAAACATGCTTTTCTTCAAATCTTTATACAGAAAAAAAAAAAGTGCTTATTCTATTATTATGTGCTAATAGTCATGCTGCAGAAATATTTTGTGGTCAATAAGTCACAATACCACTCCTCATTCATGGGTGTATTAAGTCCATTACCTCATACTGTTTCTATGTCCACCACCGTCACTGCTGTTAATAGACCTGTCATAATAAGACATGTTCTTATTATCGGACAAAGGTCGTTTTACTTTTCATTTCAGTTTCATTTTGGCTTTTATTGCACGAGCAGTCTGATGACTTAGCCCGACTGCTCGTACAATGTCCGTATGTTCGATAAATGTTTAATACAAAACAGTTTTTTTTTTCACGAAATGAAAAGGTAGTGGAGAAAAAAAAACAACAACCCGAAACAGTCAGTAAATAAAGTTGGCGCGGTTTGAATCGGTCAGTCAGCTGCTTCGTCGCGGGCATCACAACAAACATGGCGTCAGGAGGCGGCTAACGGAGAAGAAGCGCCGGAAACCCTCCACAGCCGTTTTAATGCGTAGTTTGTTTGTTCGTTCGTTTTTTCAGCTTAAAGATAGATCGTACTCGCTCGTCCTGATCTCAAGATGGAGCCCGCCCCGTTTCCAGGGGAGGTTTCGGAGAGGAAAGTGTGTGTTGTCGGTTCGGAGCTGGTGGAAAACTACACTGTAAGCTGGCGGCAGTTAGCTTAGCTCGTAGCTACCGTAGCCTCGGGTCTGTCAAAGTGACCGCCAGTTAATGTTGAGGAAATTGCTCTGTCAGTGAGCACACAAACTGTTCAGTTAGTGTGCTTATTTTTTGGCCAGCCGCTGTGTCTTTCTCCTCCTGACCGCCGTGTTAGCCCAGCTGTCGGACAAAGTGTTTCACCTGAAGGTTTCAGACCCGACAGCCCGCTGCAGCCTTTTCTCTCTGCCAGGGATCCTGTTTCACGTCTGTGCGATGCATCACCCCGATGTATCACCCCGATGCATCACCCCGTACTGTTTAAGTTTCAGTAGCCACCGACATGGCTGATTTAAAAAAAAAAAAAAAAAAACATACAAAAACAAACCGTAATTGTTCACCAGTCAAGTCATTTTTTATTTATACAGCCCAATATCACAAATCAAAAATATGCCTCAAGGGGCTTTACAATCTGTACAGGAAAAGAAAATGATTAGGACTAATAAATTGGGACATATGACAAGCTACATTAATTATGCCAGGAGTTAAATGTCCACTTTCTAACTGACTGTGTACGCCAAAATTATGAGGTGAGCTTGAAGGTTCACCACTGACTTTGGACATGGCAGTCACCTGATAACAGGTGAACTCAGCTCCACACTTGGTTGTATATAGGAGGAGATGGTAACTTCTGTGGCTGTTCAAAGATGGTCTTCTTTGGTGTTCCTTGATTTTTCTCCGTTTAATTATTGGAGCATCCGTGCAGCTCAGTAGCCACTTTGATTTTTTTTTGTTTTTAAAGTTCAGTCACATTGTTATTACTGATTGTCCTGCTGCGGTGTGTTTCAGGTCTATATCATCGAAGTGACGGATGGAGAGCACAGATGGACTGTGAAGCATCGCTATAGTGACTTCCACGACCTCCACGAGAAGGTAAGAGACTGGAGCAGGTCAGCTGGTGGCCGTTTGAACCCATCAGTAAGTACTCTGCTTAGTATGAGAGGCGTGACCGTTTTTACCAAATATTTATTTTTTCGTTTGTCCAGGTAAACTAACAGCAGGACAAATATGTTTTTGTTTTGAATTCAGTTTGGTTCTGTGATGCATGAAGCAGTGTTTCTTACTAGTTAATGGTGTAAAGCACTACAGCTCATTTGTCAACTTCCATAAGCAACCATTTCCCTATGATTATCTTTAATTACTAGAGATGCACAATATGGATTTTTAGGGCCAATAACTATGATTGTCTGTCTTGCCACTGCAAAAACATGAAGAGGACAATACAGACTAACTCTTCTGATTAACCTGCTTATTTTCCTACTGTCAATACAACTTTTGCAAACAATTTTACCATAAGAATGGCCATTTTTACTGACATTCTTCTTCATCTTGCATATGCTAACAAGCAGCAATTGATATAAATTAATTTACTCGCCTGTGTGACATTACACTTATTATACTAATTATACTTGTGGTGTCCATTCACAATCACAAAGGAAATACACCCCACAGCTGTTGTAAGAAAAGGCTCCATGTTATCGGGCGTAATTATTGCCTGAAATTCCATTGTCAGAACAATAAGAGAGATAAGAGATAAGATAAGCCTTTATTGTCCCACAGCGGGGAAATTTTTAGCGTTGCAGCAGCCAGCAAAAGTGTCATATATATAGAAATACAATAAAAATAAATATACCTGCATTTTCACTTAATAAATGAATGTATTATCCTGATGTGTGTTTCCCTTCAGCTGTCGGCAGAGAAGAAGGTGGACCGACGGCTGCTTCCGCCAAAAAAGATGTTGGGGAAGAACTCGAAGAGTCTGGTGGAGCGGCGGCAGAAGGAGCTGGAGCTCTACCTGCAGACGCTGCTGCTGCAGTTCCCACAGGCCACGCCCACTCCACTCGCCTGCTTCCTGTATTTTCACCTCTACGTGAGTACACCTGAGGCTACTAAAACCCTACAACCTCTGCACAAGCACACCTGTTTAGGTGCTTCAGCCTTCTAGTTCTACACCTCATAGTACTTAGCCTGCTGGTACTTTAATCATACATGTGTGACTATACGCTCAGATACTGCAACCAGCAGGTACACTACTTGGCCAAAGGTTTGTGGACTCGTGAACATTGCAGCTCTATGTTACAGTTGAACATGTGGCTGCAAAATGGACATTAATCTGCTGCTATAACAGCCTTCTTATTTCAGACTTTTTATTTCAGAGTTTGAAATCTGGCTGCAGGGATTTGCTCCCATTCAGCCACAAGAGCATTAGTGAGGTCCAACGCTGATGTTGGGTGATCAGGTGTGGCTCACAGTCGGCGTTCCAGTTTATCCTAAAAGTGTTGGATGGAGTTGAGGTCAGGGTTCTGTGCAGGCCAGGCAAGTTCTTCTACACCAAACTGTTAAAACCGTTTCTTTATAGTGCTGGCTTCGTGAATGTGGACATTGTCATGTTGAAACAGGAAAGGGAGAAACACAAACTGTTGACACAACAGTCTTTTTCAATACAGTACAATAATAAATTACTGGTAAATCTCCAGTGGTTTATTGTTTTTCTTCCATAAAGCTGGAGGACTTTATAAAGCAAAAATGCCTCATTCACTGATTTCTGCTTCTCCAATGTGAGGATTTACTGCTTTTTTCTGTTTTATATTATTGGAAACTGTCGATTGATCAAAGAAAAAGAGGAACTTGAAGTTGTCAGCTCTGAGAAATTGCGATTTTGTACTGTTATGAAGACATTTTATAAGTGAAACAATTGTTGAGTAATTGAAAAAATAATTTACAGATTAAATCAACATTTTTATCCAGATGAATGTCTGGACACAACCTTTACTACACTAATTGCAGTTGCCTCAGTTTATGTCTCAACTCAGATATTTGGGTTCTGATTCTCAGCATGGCAGTCATGTGAAAAGTTGCTGATAGGCAGAAAACTGTTTGGTATGTCATAGGATAAAATGTAATGAGAGAACAATGATATTTGTTTACAGTGAAGATGTTTTGGTCTTTCTGTCCAGTAAATGGTGATTATTTCCCAGGATGAGGAGCGCTGCTCCAGGCTGGTGTTAACAGTATTTAAAGGCTTTGTGATGTCAGTGACTGTGATCATATGATGATATCAGTACAACAACAGACCAAGTGTTGTCTGAGTATTCAGGACTCTGCAGAGTAAACAGCCTATAGAAAAACCTTCTCGGTTCCAGCCCGGGCCCTTTGCTGCTCTCTCGCCTTTCCTGTCTCTCTCTGCAGCTGTCACTATCCAATAAAGGCAAAATGCCCTGAAAAAATAGTCTTTAAAAACAGAAAAATCTTCTCATGTGATGTGAGATGATCAACATGTGACTGTCACAGATGAGTTTAAATGACCACATAAAACAGTTTTATTGTTGTTTATTATTCAGCCGCATTAATGCTGCATTAGCACACAACTACTACTGTATAATATAACTGTGATCAATTTTTAAAACATGTTCACTGTCTGACGTGACGTTCAGGCCTCTGCAGGTGTTACTCTGTTGCCCTGTTCTTCAAATGTTGTTCAACTAATCCAGGCTCAAATTATCTTCTTAATTCTCAACCCGCTAACTTGGTTTTTCAAACACAGGTTTGATTTGTTAATCTTGGATGGAGTTACCTTGACAAAACAGTGTGTTGAAAAACATTTTTAAAGAGGCAACATCGAACATCAGTAGAAAGTTGAAACCATGTCCAGCTGTTTGCTGAGCAGTGAAGAAATAATAATAATAACAAACAGTTAAGCTTGTAAACTCTAATCTTAAGTGAATCCAGTTTTAAACAAACTCTTTGTCTCTTTCAGGAGATCAACGGCATCACAGCAGCACTGGCTGAGGAGTTGTTTCATAAAGGTTAGCTTCCTTTCTGACCTTTGACCTTTTCCTCATCTATTCAATTCAATTCAGTTTTATTTATATAGCGCCATATCATAACAAAGTTATCTCAGGGCACTTTTTCGAGTAGAGCAAGTCTAGACCGACTCTTTATATTTACAGAGACCCAACAGTTCCCACCATGAGCAAGCACTATGCGACAGTGGCAAGGAAAAACTCCCTTTTAACAGGTAGAAACCTCGAGCAGAACCAGGCTCAAGGTGGGCGGTCATCTGCCTCGACCGGTTGGGTTGAAGGGGGAAGGGGGGGAGCGGGAGAGAGAGAGCAGGAGGAAAGAGAACATACAGCAGCTCAATACAGTTCCACATAGAGATGTAAAGCAATAGCTGTGGTAATGGCATTGATGTTAACACCAACAGAAACGACACTAAGAGCAACATTATAATAGTAATACTAATAATAAGAGCAACAACAGCAATAGCAGCAGTGGGTGCAGAGCAGGAGCACGGGGGCAGCAGGTGGCCTGCAACTATAGATCCAGACTCTACAGCTCCGGAGGCAGAAACACCTGCAGAAAGCAACAGAAGAAGAGAGAAAGAGGAGAGAAAGCACACAACTACGGGAAGAAGTTGAATTAATAACAAGCATTGATGGGATATGAGTGCGTACAGATGGAGAGGAAGAGGAGGAGAAAGGAGCTCAGTGTATCATGGGAAGTCCCCCGGCAGTCTAGGCCTATAGCAGCATAACTAAGGGGTGGCTCAGGGGTCACCTGAGTCAGCCCTACTATAAGCTTTATCAAAGAGGAAAGTCTTAAGCCTACTCTTAAATGTGAGGAGGTTGTCCGCCTCCCGTACACAAACTGGGATCTGGTTCCACAGGAGAGGAGCTTGATAGCTGAAGGCTCTGGCTCCCATTCTACTTTTAGAGACTCTAGGAACCACAAGGAACCCTGCATTCTGGGAGCGCAGTGCTCTAGTGGGGTAACAGGGTACTATGAGCTCTTTAAGATATGATGGTGCCTGACCATTTAGGGCTTTGAAGGTGAGGAGAAGGATTTCAAATTCTATTCTGGATTTTACAGGGAGCCAGTGTAGAGAAGCTAATATTGGAGAAATATGTTCTCTTTTTCTGGTTCTTGTCAGTAAACGTGCCGCAGCATTCTGAATCAGCTGGAGAGTCTTAAGGGATTTATTGGGGCAGCCTGATAATAGAGAGTTGCAATAGTCCAGCCTAGATGTAACAAATGCATGGACTAGTTTTTCTGCATCTTTTTGAGACAGGATGTGCCTGATCTTTGCAATGTTACGTAAGTGAAAAAAGGCAGTTCTTGAAGTTTGTTTTATGTGGGAGTTAAACGACATATCCTGATCAAAGATAACTCCAAGATTCCTTACGGTTTCGCTGGAGGCCAGGGCAATGCCATCTAGAGAAACTATATCTTTAGATAATGTGTTTCGAAGGTGTTCGGGGCCAAGTACAATAACTTCGGTTTAGTTTAACATCAGAAAATTTCAGATTATCCAGGTTTTTATGTCCTTAAGGCATGCTTGAAGTTTAGCTAATTGATTGGTTTCATCTGGCTTGATCGATAAATATAATTGGGTATCATCTGCATAACAATGAAAATTTATGGAGTGCTTCCTAATAATATTGCCTAAAGGAAGCATATATAAGGTAAATAGAATTGGTCCAAGCACAGAACCTTGTGGAACTCCGTGACTAACTTTGGCGTGCATAGAGGATTCATCGTTAACATGTACAAACTGATATTGATCTGATAAATAGGATTTAAACCAGCTTAGTGTAGTACTTTTAATGCCAATTAAATGTTCTAGTCTCTGTAATAGAATGTTATGGTCAATGGTATCGAATGCAGCACTAAGATCTAGTAAGACAAGTACAGAGACAAGTCCTTTGTCTGATGCAATTAGAAGGTCATTTGTAACTTTCACCAGTGCTGTCTCTGTGCTATGATGCACTCTAAATCCTGACTGAAAATCCTCAAACAGCTTGTTGTTGTGTAGAAAGTCACACAACTGATTGGCGACTGCTTTCTCAAGGACCTTAGAGAGAAAAGGAGGGTTAGATATAGGTCTATAATTTGACAAAATCCCTGGATCAAGAGTGGGCTTTTAAGAAGAGGCTTAATTACAGCTACTTTAAAGGACTGTGGCACATAGCCTTTTAATAAGGACAGATTGATCATATCTAGTAAATAAGTGCTAACTAAGGGTAAAATTTCTTTAAGCAGCCTAGTTGGGACGGGGTCTAAGAGACACGTTGATGGCTTAGATGAGGAAATCATGGAAGTTAGTTGATTAAGGTTGATGGGAGAAAAGCAGTCTAAATGTACAGGTTTTACAGTTGTTTCTAAGGTTCCTGTGTTTGAAGATAAGTCAGTACCAACTGAGGGCAGGAGGTGCTGAATTTTGTCTCTAATAGTTAGAATTTTATCATTAAAGAAGCTCATAAAGTCATTACTACTGAGGTCTATAGGAATACATGGCTCAACAGAGCTGTGACTCTCTGTCAGCCTGGCTACAGTGCTGAACAGAAACCTGGGGTTGTTCTTATTTTCCTCTATTAATGATGAGTAGTAGATGAGTAGGCATTACGGAGGGCCTTCCTATAAATTTTAAGACTAACTTGCCAGGCTAAACGTGATTCTTCCAGATTGGTGGAACGCCATTCCTTTCAAGTTTTCGCGATGTTTGTTTTAATTTGCGGGTTTGCGGGTTATACCATGGAGCTAACCTCCTCTGTTTTATTATCTTCTTTTTTAGAGGGGCGATAGAGTCGAGTGTTATTCGTAGTGAGCCTGCAGCACTATCAACAAGATGATCAATTTGGGAGGGACTAAAGTTAGCATAGGAGTCATCTGTTACATTGAGACATGGAACTGAATTAAATGCTGAAATCACTTCCTTAAATTTAGCTACAGCACTATCAGATAGACATCTAGTGTAGGAATGTTTGCCTAATGGCGTGTAGTCCAGTAATAGGAATTCAAAAGTTAATAAAAAATGGTCTGATAAAAAAGAATTCTGTGGAAAGACTATTAGATGTTCAATTTCAATGCCATAAACAAGAACAAGGTCGAGGGTGTGGTTAAAACAGTGAGTGGGTTTATGTACACTCTGACAGAAGCCAATCGAATCTAATAATGAGATAAACGCAGCACTAAGGCTATCATTTTCTACATCCACATGAATATTAAAATCACCTACAATAATTATTTAATCTGTTTTATGGACTAAACCTGATAAGAACTCTGAGAATTCAGATAAAAATTCAGAATACGGTCCAGGAGCTCGGTACACTATAACAAATAGAATTGGCTGTAGTGTTTTCCAGGTTGGGTGTGAAAGGCTAAGAACAAGGCTTTCAAGTTTAGGTTTGATTAATAGGCTTGAGTCGAAGATGGCTGCAACTCCACCTCCTCAGCCTGAGCCTCGAGGAATGTGAGTATTAATGTGACTGGGGGGAGTGGATTCATTTAGGCTAACATATTCATCGTGACACAGCCAGGTTTCAGTGAGACAAAATAAATCGATATTATGATCTGATATTAGATCGTTTACTAGAACAGCTTTAGATGAGAGAGACCTGATGTTTAAGAGTCCACATTTAATTCTCCTATTTTGTTGTACTGTTGCAGTGGAGGTTTTACTTTTTATTAGGTTTTTATGTGTAACTCCTCTTCTGTTTACTTTGGATTTAAATAATTTAAGTGGTCTGGGGGCAGACAACCTCTCTGTGGAGTTTAGGGTGGGTAACTGCTCTAATGGAAGCGCAGAGAAGCGTGTAGGACTGCAACTCTGCCTCCTGGTCTGGACCACAGACTGTATTAAGTCTATGGTCTGAACTCTGAGCTGTCATGGCTTTGGGCCACTAGTGTTTTTACAACTGTGTTAACAATTAATGAAACTCCTTCAGTGGATTGGTGTGTTTCCACTCTGTGTAGCTGCAGAGGCGTTCTCCGAGTAGTTGTTACTGTACTTATCAGTTTAAGAGATAAAGTGCAGTGAGCTAGAATGCTCTGACACATTAACGTCACAGTTTTCATCCACAGTGAGTAAAAATCACTGACGCATAAAACTGACTTGATTCTTTGATTGCACAATGACATGATGTGAAACAGCAGTCTGTTAAGTTTAATATGTTTCTATATATATATATATATATATCGGACCGCTGTGTGTTTGTTGTAGGTGAGCAGCTGCTGCAGGCTGGCGAGGTGTTTTCTCTCCGTCCTCTGCAGCTTTACTCCGTCTCCCAGCAGCTACGCCTGGCCAAGCCGACCTGCTGTAACGGAGATGCCAAGACCGACCTGGGACACATCCTCGACTTCACCTGCAGGCTGCGATACCTCAAGGTCACACACACACACACACACCTCTTTATTAACTCAAATCCCCATTGTACAGTTTAGTCTTGTGTTCTTCCTTCACTTTCTGGCAGAGTTGATGAATGTTCTCACTGGTTTTGTCTCTGTTGGTCAGATGTCTGGTACCAGAGGTCCAGTAGGAACCAGTAACATCCAGGAGAGCAGTCTCCCCTTCGACCTGTCTGTTTTCAAATCACTGCTACAGATAGAGGTAACTGTCTGTCTCTCGCTGTCTCTGCTCAAAATACAGTTGGAGAAGTTGGTGAATAGATAAAGAGAACATGTGATAGGGTGATGGAAACAGTTCATTTCAGACTTAAATCAATAAACACTGAGGTTGTAGTTCCTGCTTCGTCTGCTGTAGTTGTAGCAGCTGTGTCTCAGCATTAAAGAGACCAAAGAAGAAAGAGGCAGTGGAGTCAGGTGACCCGGTAGTCTAGGACACATATCCTGCTACTTAATGTTCCCAGTTCGAGTCTGTCCACAGACTCTTGTTGCATGTCACTCCCTTCTCTAACTGCATAGTAAAAACACTAACAGAGGAGATCATTTCATTATGATAACACAAATGCCAGCTAAGGTGATCAGCAGTAATGAAATGACATGATGTATCTGAGGTATTGGTGCTCAGTTAATAAGTAATCATGTCATGTTCTCTTGAGTATATTCCTGTAACAGTATTAATGGGAACACACTGATGGAGATTTTATTTTGACTTTTCAGAAACCTGCTAATATATGAGTGGTAACTTCTGTCTCTCTCTCTCTGTCGTCAGATCAGTGAGTGCAGCTCTCAGCAGATTCAAGGTCTGTCGTCTTTGAGGTCGAGTCTGGCAACTCTGAGTATCCACCACTCCACGGAAACTATGATGGTACAGTTTAGATTAAATACTACTCTGTAGTATACATGTTTATGCATTGTCTTGTACGTCATGTACTGATGTGTGTTGTTTCTGGCATCCTCCAGTCGATCCTGGTCCCGGAGGCGAGCGAGTTCTCACAGTGGGAGGCCGAGGGGGCAGAGTCTGGCTGTCCCGTCACCGCTGTCATCCCTGTGTGGAGAAACCTGACCACTCTGGACATGAGCCACAACTGCATCAGCACCATTGACAACTCCGTGGTGAGACACGTCCACCAAACCTGAACACAGTGTAAACTTCAGTCGATAATGGTGTTTAAAAGTCAGCGCCGGTGTTTTATTTAATTTTTTTCCCACAGTGAAATCAGGGGAAGAAATACCGACTGACTGTCTGTTGTTATTTCACATAACATCTTTGATGTCATTTATTGTTTTGTTTTTAATAATACATATTTGTTTTGATTTGTACCTATGTTTTATGCAACAAAATGGTAAGAAAAAGAAATCCTGTTTTGACCCACAGCCTTTGTAGACAAACAAAAAATTGGAAATACCAAGACAAGGCAGGAAAATTCATCTGATTCTTGGAATAATCTGCATCACTTCTCCCATGGTCATAAAAATCCAAGAAAAGTTATGTGAAAATAAGTCTAGAAAAGCTGTTTAAAAATCTATAGAAATAATGACTAAAAAATTATATATACTTTAAGAAATATGAATTTAAGTTATCTTCTGTATCATACAAAGCAGATGTGTTAGGTGATATATTTGTGTTCTTGTTTAACATTTTGAGATCCAGATGATTTACAACATTTGCTTGTGATGGTTCAAGTAAAGATACATGGTGGTCATTAAAAATACTCACTAACATGTGCAGGCTCTTCAGGTCAGCTAGCTGTTGTATCAGGTGGTCAGGTCACACTGTCCTTGATATCACCCTCTCTGTCTTTACACAGGGCTAATAAGGCTGTGTATGTGAATAAAGGAAAGTTTAGGTTCCATCAGCTTCTGTGTGCTGACACTGAGTTTGTCTGTGTTGTAGAAACTGATTCCTAAGGTGGAGTTTCTGGATCTGAGCTACAACCAGCTGTCCACAGTGGAAAACCTCCAGGTATGTGACAGCGTGATGAAGAATACATCAGATCTGTCAGGAAAAGTCGTCCTTCATGCCTGTGTCAGTAGCATTTCTGGGGTTGCAACTAACGATTATTTTCACTGTTGATTAATTCATTCTGTCTGTGAAATGTCAGAAAATGGTGAAAAATGTCCATAATTTCGTAGAGCCCAAGGTAATGTCTTCAAATGTCCTGTTTTGTCCAGCCAACAGTCAAAAACCCAAACACATTCAATTTAGTGTGATACAAAACAGAGAAAAGGAGCAAATCCTCACAGTGGAGATACTGGAACAAGAAAATATTTGACATTTCTGCTTGATACATGACTTAACGATTAATCCATTATGAACACAGAGTTAAGATAGACCTTACAATTTACACCTTCCTGACCAGGTGGATGTCATTCCACATTAACGGTTGTCATATGTTATGTCATATGTTAGCTAGTTTACACATGAAAGCATACATTACTTTGTTTTTCTTTTCATAAAACAGTCTACTAAATTTAGGACCAAACTTAAGCTCAGCTGCTGCAACTGGCAGCAGGTCCTGACAGGTGCTGTTAGACACACTTACAGATGTGTGTAATAAAATACTGAAGTACCTGTCCTGTGGTTGCAGCACCTGTACAATCTGGTCCATGTGGATCTGGCCTATAACAGCCTGCGGGTCCTGGAAGCTGCTCACACCCGTCTGGGCAACATTAAAACCCTGAGTCTGGCCGGCAACCAGCTGGACCGACTGACCGGCCTCACCAAGCTCTACTCTCTGGTCAACCTGGACCTCAGCCACAACCAGCTGGCCCAGGTAATCACACCATGGACATCCTGATGGTCTAGTGGTCAAAGTGACATAGATGCAAACAGAAAATCTTTCTTTTAATACTTTATTGTAAGTGCAAAAGATACATTTCCTGCACAAGAATAGATAAACGTGGAAAATTATCACTAACAAAATGTATTAAATATGCTATCACCAAATAAGAAGGAAATAAACAAATACTTAAATAATTGAAGTGACCAACCTGTAGATGTAATTGATCCTCATCCATATTAACTGCAACAAAGGTCCTCGGCCATCCCCCATCTTTCTCTCTCCTCATTTTCTGTCATCGCTCTACTGTTGACTCTCAAGTACACACTTATGAAAAACAATCTGTGTGTGTTTCCAGTTGGAGGAGATCAGGAACATCGGCTCTCTGCCCTGTCTGGAGAAACTCAACCTTTCCAGTAACCCCATGTGCATCATCCCAGACTACAGAACCAAAGTCCTGGCCCAGTTTGGAGACCGCGCAGCAGAGGTACCACGCTGTTAATGTTACTACTGTACTACTACTTCTACTACAGCAGAATTACGCAGCCAACAGCACCAAAAGGTCTTTCTTGCTGTATTGTTACTGTTGCTTGTACTGCTAATATTACTACTGCGCAGGTAAACAAACAAGCTGCTGCTCATGCTGATATTGTTGTCACTACCACAAGTACCACTGCTGCTACTACTACTAGTACTTCTTCATTACTAGTCTATCAGTATCACTGCTGCCACTGTTTATGCTCCTTCAGCTATTGCTATTAATACTATTGATTCTACTACTTTATAAAATAGTGTGTGTGTGTTGACATGTTTTTTTATTTATCCTTTGTCTCTGCGTCGTCAGGTGTGTCTGGACGGTAAAGTGACGACAGAGAAGGAGCTGGACACAGTGGAAGTGTTGAAAGCCATTCAGAAAGCCAAAGAAGTCAAAGACAGGATGAGCAGCAGCGACAAGAAGGTACGCTCTGTCACTCTGAATCATACAGCAGGAGGCAGTGTCAGACCTGTCACTTATATTGACATGCATTTTGTACTTTAATTTACTTTAGATTATTAAATAGTTTCGAAACGTTAAGAGTTTTAATAATGAATTTGTCATTTATATATCCAGTATAAATAAGTAACTTGTGAATCTCTTTTAGGACTGTGAGACAGCAGAGACTGTTTTCTTTTCTGTACATCACATAAGAGGATTTTACCTGACAGCACTGAATATTATATTTCAACATTATCAGTATCAGAGGGAATGAACTCATGTTGTTCACGGATTTGACTCCTAAAACTGACCTTTAAACTCTCATGAGAGTTCAATCTTGAGCTCAAACCACTGTTGAGTGTTCTCTTTGTTTGTTTTACTCTATAATCATAACTTCCAAATGAATTAACCCTGAAACCTGCTGTAGTGGTTTTATAATTCTAACCTGATTATAGACCAATCGGAGATCAACACAAGACAAAATCCACCAGTTAGATGTGACTAATATTGATCCTGATATCAAGTTAATTACTAACAGATCTCTGAAGCCTGAAGGTCGATCAGCTGTTATTAAAACACACTCTGTCAGTCACTACAGCAGCCTGTTTTGTTAACTACACGAGTGCAATGAGCTGCTGTAGTGTTTGTTGGAATCACAACCTGCAGATCAACAACTACAACTAGACACCAATAACCAGATAACCAGATACCAGACATGTTGACCTTTTTAAAATTGGAGAGCTTGTGCACATCAGCAGCAGAGTTAAGATGTAATACAAACAGTAAATCAGAGATATATGGGCACAAAAACATGCATGATCAGGTGTGTGAGGGTGCAGCAACAGTGCACCAATGTAAACTGATCTGTGAAGTTTGTGAGCTAAATCTGTGTGTGTCACGAGTCGGAAAGTTAAACTTTCACCACACAGATTTAGCTCTTTGACGTCACAGTTTGGTTTACATTTTCGCACAACCTCATACATGAACAGTAATTATTCAACTAGATAAAAAGAGCAGGTCTGGCTAAAAATCAGTCTTAAGATGTTTTTAGAAACCCTGACAGACTGTTGCTCTGCTGCTGATGGAGCTGCTGGTTTTAGGATGTGATCTGGTTCATGATGTAGGTGACTGCTGCTCTCTGAAGGCTTCCTCCTCTCTGTCCTCTCGTCAGATCAGTGAGGAGACCAGGCTGTCTGCTGCTGCACCTCCTCACCTCTCCTCCTCCTCCTCTGCCCCCTCCTCCTCCTCCTCCACCTCCTGCTGCTCCTCTGCTGTTGCTCTTCCTGCTGTCTCTTCCTCTTCCTCCTCTTCCTCTTCCTGTCCGGCCCAGCAGGCTGCCTGCCCCAGCCAAGGTAATCATGTATGTATCAGGCTGTGCAGGGCTGAGGGAGGGAGGGCGGTGGTTTTTATTTCTGCTGTAAGGCGGCGGCCAGACAGACAAGTGTGTTTCTCTGGTCTTTGTCTGGAATATGAAACAGCAGCTGACTGCGCTTACTGAGGCTGCAACTAGTGATTCTTTTCTTTTTGAACGGGTGTAGAAACAGAAATGTGAAAACATCAAATCTGTCTGGCTGCTGCTTTCAGTGAAGATATAGTTTGGTTTAATTCTCACAGATTTTGTCTTTTGTCTTCAGATAATGAAGATTAGCGCTACAGATGCTAACACTGAAATGTTTTTTCTATCGCTGTCATGTGATGCTCTGAGTCTGGTTAGGTACAGTGTGGGACTGTTTAGTTTTATTTTGTAATTTATATCACAGAGCTGTAATTGCGTCAGAAACTGTTAACATGTGAACAAGTCACAGGACCTTCATCGGGTTAGCTGATGAAGCTAACTTGCTGCTGTCACTCCTGATAGAGGGTGTCTTGTTTTAGCCTCTAAACCAGATCTTTACTTTATATTTCCTGTTGTAGACGCTTTGCTTCCTGCTCAGACTGAGAGGAAAACAGCTTTTTTCACTGTTTATAACTTTAAAAAAATGTGATCAGTTTTGCCTGCTTGTTGCTTCAGCTATTTGAGTTCAAACTTTGCCTTATAACATAAATGTTCACTAAGTTTACATTTATTCATCACTCATGTTGCACCAGCCGCATTAATTCTTACATAAAATGTAGCTGTAATTATATTTACATCAACCGACTATTAGAATAGCCTGGTTCCAGTGCCTCCATTACATAGTTTTTTTTCCTTCTGAGCAGTTAGACTTCACACACAGACTGAGAGATGGATTTACAAACAGCTGGTGGAGCATGACAGGAGAATAACTAATCAGTGACTGATATTCACTAATGTTTGGCTGGAGGTTGTGTGACACCCTACTAATGCTCACTAACCTCTGTCTGGGACACTAATATGTGTTATGGCTGTACAGGCTGCACACTATATGACTCTAAACTGTAAGAACCAAATGCATGTCTGTATTTTTATAATAATTCAGTTTTATTTAGTTAAAACTTTGTGAACACTTTAAATTATTCTGCACAGAAATGGTCATATTTAAAGATGTCAAGTTGTGACAGAATCAGTCCAGAAATAATAACATCAGCACTTAACACTTCAGTGAAACTTCGCTCCTCACCATCAGCGTCACTGATCAGTTTGGTTTCCTGTTTCAGAAGTGACGAGCAGAGAAGAAGCCGCAGTTCCCCCCTGTGTCCTCCCCCCTGTGGACGCTGCACCTCCCCCCGCAAGCTTTAATCCCAGCACACACCTCCTGTCTGCTGACCCCGCCCAGGTCAGACACACACCTGAAACTCCAGGGAGGGGAGGAGTGTGTTACCATGACAACCCACAGGAAATCAGTTAAGAGGAGAGAGGCAGTTTGATGGGATGGGAGGTACAGGGACAGTTCAGAAATCTGTTTTTATGTAAAGGAGGAACTCTGTGACAACAAATTAAACTAATCATTTAGATCATTTAGCTTAGGAGTGTAACAGTGTATCATTGAATAATATGTCTTGATACAAACGTGAGAATACGCATTGTGAAGAATGCCAGAGGATACAACTAAATGTGAGATATTTATAGAGTGAACTGTCAGAGGTGTCAAATGCAGCCTGAAAATATTGACAACCCAATAGTCTCAAAAACATTCTCATAAAAAAAATCCAAAATCTGTAATGATGTTTTTCAGATTAGTTGTTTGTAGATGAGGACTTGAGAAATATTGGAGGAATTATTATGGAATTTGGTACAGACGTTCATGTTCTCCTCAGGATGTAACTTTGTTGATCCTCTGTCTTATCATCTAGCGCCACCAGCAGCTCAGTGTTAAGTTAGTTAAGTTAAGTTAGTTTATGATCAAATACCTCCAGAACTAATGTCATTCCCATTAGCCTCTGTAGGCTAATGGATCTGGACTTTGAGTATACTGTTAGCATGCAAATGTGCTAAACTAACATGGTAAACACGGTCAACATAACCTGCTAAAATGAGCTAACATTGTCATTGTGAGCATGATTGCATGCTAATGTTAGCATTTAGCTTGAAGCATCGCTGTGCCAACGAGGTGTATAAATGGAAGAATTAGTTTAGATATTTGTGTTTGTTTCAGCTGTTTTCTGATGTTGCTTCATGTGTTTGTCTGCAGGTACAACAACCTGCTGTCAGTCTGTCTGAACACACACACTGTGGAGCTCCTACAAGTATTACTACTACTACTACTACAACGCCTACTATTACTGTCTGGTCAGTATCAAATAACAGTGCCACTACCATAATATAAATTAGCAATTCTAAATACATATCCAGGCTTTTTTGGCTGTTGAGTGAAGTGTTGCAGTGTGTTGAGTATTAATGATGGCTTAACAGCAGTGAAAAAAAACAGTAGATGTGTCTGAAAGTATTTGTGGTAAAAAGATAAACTGAGAGCAGCAGAGTGTTGAGAATGACATGACTCTGTTAGCCAGAAATAACGGCCTGTCTCTAATAAAGCTCTTTCTCTGTTGAGGTTAATAAAGTATGAACTATTTGAAAATGTGCTGTATAAAATTAACTGTTAAGCCAATTGTTCACACCAGTGACTACCACTACACCTTTATTGCAGTCTTGTCCATGTCTTACCCCTCTCTCTCTATTTGTTTCATGTCATCTCTATACTGTCAACTGTCAAAAAAAGCCAAAAGCTAACACTGCTGCAAGCTGGTCCTTGTCCAAACAACTAACCGTTGTACATCTACAATTACTGCTACGACTTCTGCAAAGACTAATACTCCTGCTGCTACTCACTTACTTATGTTTTACTACTGCAGCTGAAACTGTTACTGCAAGTACTACTAACACTGCAGTGCTACTCCTACAGCTGTTGGTGTCACTATATTAATACTATTCAGTCAATACTGTGTTGAAATTCAGGCCTCTCTCCTGCTAACAAGATCTGAAAATGGAGGCAGGTGTAGTTCAGTATGTGTCCAGCTGGAGGTACAGCATCAGGACAAGTCAGCACTGTAACTGTGCTACTCCCAGATCTCTCATGGTCTGTGTTTTTAAAGATACATGTTGTACAGTTGGTTAAATAACGGCAGGGGTGTTTATGAAAGAAAAATGAGCTGATAGGACAAATGAAGCGAGTGAATGATGTCATGTGATGAAGCCATGTTTGAACAGGTGTTTCTTCTGTGTTCATGACATCATAGACTGTTTAAAACATCTTCATACCTGTCTATCTCTCCTCCAGTTGTGTCTGCTCCTCTTCCTCCTCCAGACCAGTTGAAACCACTTGCTTCTCCTGCTGTGCAGCCTGCTGTCCTCTACTTCCTACTCACCGGCTCTCCCTCTCCTCCTCTAACAAAGAGTTCATTACGCAGCTCTCCCATCTTCTCAGCTCCACCCTGAAGGAGCAGAAGGGGAAGAAGGAGGAGGGGGAGGAGACAGAAGAGGAGAGGGAGGAAGAGAAGAGGTCTGAATCCAGAGAGGTTCAGTCCCATGTGGAGGGCACCGAGGTGGAAAGTCCCAGGTAATTTAACCAGCAACCTTCTGAGACCTTCTGATCCCCTAAAATTCACACAATTTTTGGGATCCTCTTAAGTTCCCACTGATTTATGGGATTTACAACAGTTTCTGAGATGATGATTTTTACACTACAGGACTGTCCAATAAAAAAGTTCGTATTTTTTTTATACATATCAGTATGTAAAAATGTATAATATAATATAGATCCACAGTTTTATTCTCATTATTCCAGTCCAGGCTCCAGGGACGGATACTTTGAGATGGGTCTGGATGACTCTGTTGAGGAGTCCGTCTGCTCCTGCACGTCGCTCGCTGTTCCTCCTGCAGAGGAACCCGGCGGCCACCAGGGGGAGCTGTGTGAGGAGGAGGAGGTGCAGGTCAGTAGAGTTCTGTGGTGCTACTGTCTTCAGGTGAAGGAGGAGGTGGAGCAGAAGGAGGCGTGTCTGGTGCTGACGGACCAGCTGTTGGGCCTGCTGTACCTATCAGATGATTTCACATGGACCAATCAGGACGCAGGTAAGCACACAATCAGCCTCAGTTAAACTTGTTTGTATTACACAAACAAATATGGAAGGTGTGGTTGCCACTCTTGTTTTTCATATTTTGGGTTTTGCTACCCATCTTGGATTCAGTGAATTAATCTGAGTTTATGTGAGACCAGTTGACCTGTTATGACATAGTGTGGTCTAAGATAAAAGTAAACCTAATGTCTTAGAATAAACAAAATGGATATCCAGATATATACAGTAGAAATAAAACAGTCAAGCTGTAACATTTATCTGCAACTAGTTTATATTTCTTTAATAACCGTTTAATTACTTTTTTCTAAGAAAAATGCCAAACATTCCCATTTCAGCTTCTCAAATGTGAGGACTTGATACATTTCTTTGTTTTGTGTGATTGTAAACTGAATATGGGTTTTAGACTGTTGGTTGAACAAAATAAGCAATGTGAAGATGGCACTGTGTACATTTTATAGACCAAAAATGACAAAAAAAAAAGTTAGTTGCAGCCCTAATATACAGTAAATTATATGATGTGTGGTAGACCTGTTGTGCAGACATGATTTTTCTGCGTGCTGAAATATTAAGAGCGATCTGTTCTCCTTTTCTCAGACCAGGAGCAGAGTCCACCTGTGGAGGAGGTGCTGTCTAGCCTGCAGCTGGACCTCCTGCTGCCGTACTCCCAACTCCTGCTTTCCTCCCGAGCTGAGCTCCCCAACTCCTGCCTCGCCTT
Source organism: Macquaria australasica (assembly GCA_005408345.1). Taxonomy (NCBI): domain Eukaryota; kingdom Metazoa; phylum Chordata; class Actinopteri; order Centrarchiformes; family Percichthyidae; genus Macquaria; species Macquaria australasica. Next base: position 151,119 of record SEMN01000648.1, read on the forward strand.
TGGCCTCCAAGCCGGTCCGACCCGCTGGTACATCTTCTCCGAGGCTGAGGAGCTCCGGCAGACCAGGACCGAGCTGACAGTGCTGATCCAGGTCAGAGAGCAGCATATGAGCCATTTAGAGTCCCTAAATTTAAAGAACAGCTTCTGCTCAATTTTCCATCACTGTCGATGGTTTTTCAGTTTTCATTACATTAGTATTTCCTTCATCTTAGGTGTCAAAATCAAATGCTGTTTTAAATATTACAACTTTCAGTACTTTATTGCCCCAGAAGTGAAATTAAATTTGCAGACAGCATTTCATGTCGCAAGAAATAAAATCGACACAATTGAACGTATCAAGATCCAACTTCATTCGACACTATAGAGTTCAGTCTGTAATTCGGTCAAACAGAGCTTTAATTTCTGCTGTATTATGTAGAAACATGTATAAGAGTACACGTGACAATGAGTGATATGCATAAACCCCAAAGAACATTGGTATAATGTGTGCCAATTAATTAGCATGAATCACTGTGTCAGCACCTGGAAATCAAAAACCTTCTCACTTGTTTTTCCAGGCAGCAGGGTCTCAGACTGACCTGGAGCCCCCCAACACTCCACAGCTCCTCCCCCGCTCGCTCATCAACTCCTGGGAGCTGGAGGAGAGTCAGGGAGCCCAGGGAGGCTATCCTGCCCACCTCCTCCCCTCCTCCTTCTCCTCTTCCTCCTCTGCCTCGGACACCCACCACCTCCTGTCAGACATCTTATCCAAGAGAGAGGAGCCCAGCCTCCCTTCGCTCCTCTTTCTCACCAACCGACACCTCTGGGTGCTGAAGATGGACTTCAGAGAGCTGGCAGAAAGAGAGGGGGGGAGCACTGACCTTCATCACTTCTCCTCCTCTTCCTGGTGCAAGCTGGTCCGTGTGCCCCTCGGCTCCGTGGTGCTTCACCCCAGAGAGAAAGCTTCTCAGGTCGGGGAGAGAACCAGCAACACCTCCTGCCTCGACCCAAAACACCACCACAGGTACAGAGGCTGTGGTTGGATGAAAGCATGTTTTAACTCTATGGCTGTGTTGCTTTTTTTTGTTTTGTGTGTATTTTTGCAGATAATTACGGACGCACACTCTGCTATTAAGTTTCATACTTACTGTATATTATACCTATTTTAAGTTTGTACGATTTGAAAGGACCTGTGTGTCTGCAGGAAACTTTACAGGACTAAAAAACTGAAAAGAGCATCAAGTATGTGTGTCTCGGTTTGGCTGGTTTTCTGCTAGCTAAGTAAGTAGTGTTAGTATGTTTAGTTTATATTTATATTTAATTTGTAACAATTTTTAAATTGATCAGTTTTACTGATTTGATCAAATTAAACCCAGTAAAACTATAATTATTCAGGTGGCACAAAAAGATGAATTCCACATCTTTGTGAAACTGAACAGTGAATTTGATTCTCATACATTTTATGTACTCAGTATTATGTGCTCCATTCTTTAGTTTCCTTGCTTTAAGTATTGTCATCAACTGTATTTTAACCACCATGTTGTGTCCAGGAGGAGACACGCTGTGGAGCTGCTGCTGGCCGGTCAGAGGTTGCTACTGCTCTTCCCTCTGGCCCAGGACAGGAGCTCCTTCTTGGGTGAGCTGAGCCAGCGGAGAGCTTCTCTGGAGGGGCTGAAGATGGTGGCCCTGCCCTGGCTCTGCATGCTCTGCCCACACCAAGGGCAACACACACAAGGTTCCTGCTTACACATTCAGGCCAAGGAGGGAATTTTCCTCTGGCCTTATTTCAGCTGATGGTTTCATTTAGTTTGACCCTTTCTGGTTTGTTTGACACCCCCTTGTTGTTGTGTCCTCAGGCTGTTATAGATCCAGAGACCAGTGCTGTTGTACCTGTACCAGGAAATCACACAGCACCAGCAGGTAGACTTCTGAATTACTTCTGTTTAGTCCAACATAGATTACTTTCTCTTTACATAACTGCAGAATTCTTCTTCTGCTTGTGCCTGCATTTTCAGCTGCATGCTAAAATCACACTTGTACTTTGATTAAGGCCCTACAGTGTGTCCCAGTTTCACAATTTACTAATCTTATCAGGGCACTCATGTATTTATCAGTGAGTGTATACAACATTTATTTATCTAAAACAAACCATGATGCAGAGTAAATGCTGATGGACGTCAATGAAGTCTGACCGATACATTGACACTGTCAGTCTTATCACAGATATACCAGTATCAGCTTCATGTTGGGTCATAAGTAATAAGAAACATCAGAGATATGTTTGAGGTCATATTTAGGTGATAATATTTTTATCTTTTCGCCACTTCTCCTCCCTCTTCTTTCCTTGCACTCCTCTCTCCTCCTCCCTCCTCCTCCTCAGCTGGGACTCCTCCCTCCTCCAGGTCGAGGAGAACCAGCCGTCCCCCCACCTCACCCCGGGTCTCTCCCCAGGACTGAAGCTCCTGGCTGGCCTCGGAGGACAGCAACTTCTGGCCTACTTCCACAGATATATAGCAGTGGTAGGACACACACACACGCATGCAGTTGTGTTCCTATGCTCTCTAAACCTGTGTGTCTCTGTATTAAAGGATGTGATGCAGCTGTTTGACATCTAATGCTACATTTTGTCATAGACCCACCAGATTTAGTTTTAGAGCAAAATCACCTTACTGCTGACTGTTTTCCAAAGTAAACCATAGCTGTTTAAGATTTTAATGTTAGTAGGGATGCAACTAACAATTATTTTCATTATCGATTTATACACTGAGTATTTTCTCAATTCATCGATCCATCGTTTTTTCTCTAGAATGTCAGGAAATAACAAAACATGTTGATCAGAAGTTTCTAAGGCAGTGTTCATGTTCAGAAAGACATTTTGTAGTTCATGTGCCGTCTTTTTTTTTTTATTCCAACTCAACTTTTTTACTGTTTTTTTCGTGCCACTTATATCAGTCTGAGTCGGAGGAGGTGAGACAGGTATTGTGGCTGTCTGTGGTTCTCTACACGTCTCCAGAGTCTGAGCTCACCTGCTGTCTGCTGCTCTCCACTGATACAATCTACTTCCTGTTGGAAGACTCCGCCTCCACACTCGGCCATCACTCAGGTAGGATGAACTGACATGATTGGTTCAGTCAGAGTAAGAAAAAATTACATTACATTACAGATTCTTGTTATTTCTCAGTCATTTAACAGTTTGTTTTCTGGTGTGTGGTGAATATTACAGGCTCAGAGAGGCACAAGCGTGTCTGTAGACTTTCCGTTTGTTAAATCTCTTCTCTCTTTTTATCTCTCTCCGTCTCTCTATCTCTGTCAGTGTTGGACATAATGGATTCTGGAGATCCGGACGTCTGTCTGTGCTGCTGTCTGTCCATCAGACTGTCTGAGCTGCTGTCTGTCAACGTGGGACTATTCGACCAGTACTTCAGAGTCGTAGGTCAGTGGATGTACACACACTTTGTCTCCAGTGTTTGCAGAGGTCATACAAATTAATGCTGATATTACTCTGTCACCCTCTTACCTATCCATGGATCCTCTCTCTCTCGCTCTGTTTGCAGGTCGTTCGGCTGATCACATCGTGTGCTGTCTCAGCAGGGACAGTTACGGGACGAGTGTCTTCCTTCAGGAATTGATGTCGGCTCTCAGTCTGCAGCAGCAGCTTCCTCCTCCAGAGCCATCAGACCAGGACTTCTACTCCCAGTTCACCAGCACAAACACAGGTAACCATGCTGGGACTCTCAGAGGAAATTTAATATCTGTTTTGACATCAAATCCTATCTGAACAACCTGATTGGTTTGCGATCATCCATGCAACACACTTCCCTCTACACTTATATATAACTCATCATTCTAGGGTACACAAAAATCAAAAATGTCTGTTGCCAGATAAAATCCCTTTGAAAATTTCCCCGCTGTGGGACAATAAAGGCTTATCTTATCTTAATAGGAACATTATGCAGTGAAGGAGATTACAGAAGCAATGTATTCACCATTTTGTGCTCTATATAAGACAATTCTGATTATGAGACCTTCTCATGTTCCAACAGATTTTCTGGAGAAAGATTTTTGAAAGATGAGAAACATTTTGAATAAATAGCGTGTGCCGTGTTGAACATTGTTCACGTATAAATGAAAATATACAGAAACCATCCATCCATCCATCCATCCATTGTCTATACCGCTTATCCTCTTAGAGGGTCGCGGGGGGCTGGAGCCAATCCCAGCTGACATTGGGCGAGAGGCGGGGTACACCAGTCAATCACAGGGCTGACGCATAGAGACAGACAAACATTCACACTCACAGTCACACCTACGGACAACTTAGAATCACCAATTAACCTAACTTGCATGTCTTTGGATGGTGGGAGGAAGCCGGAGTGCCTGGAGAGAACCCACGCGGACACGGGGAGAACATGCAAACTCCACACAGAAGGGCCCCAGCCGGCCGGCGGGTGCGAACCCAGAACCCTCTTGCTGTGAGGCAACAGTGCTAACAGCACCACCGTGCTGGCCTTTCAGTTGTATTTATTTTATAATTTGAAAGAGAATCTGCATTAACCAGTGGAGGCAGCTGTTCCTTTCAGCTTAATAACTTTGATAACAGACTGGTGTTGTTGATGTTTTCTCCACGACACGTCGTCCAAGGATGAGGTATTCATCATCCTTGAAGTCTTTTCTCTTGTGAAACATGAAACACTTTCATTATAGCATAAATCCCACATTTTTGTCCAAGCTGTTTATCAGTCATGTCAGTCAGTAATGCTACACTCTCTTACTGTAACTCAGTAACACAGGCACCAGAGAGAACAGAGAGTATCTAGTCCTCAAATAATAATATGACGCCCTCTGTTTTAAAAGTAATATCCAGAAAAAAAAAACATTGTCTTATACGGCATTTAAAACTAGTGATTAAAATTGGTTGAGAAAAAAACAAAAAAGAATCCCATTTTATTCACTATTGTTCATCCCTATACAAATAAAAACTCCAGAATGTGTACAAACATGTATTTGAATATTTATCTGTTTAACACATATACTGTTTTCATTTAAAATAATTATGACTTATTAGAGAAGAAGCCTAATCTTAAATTGCTGAACTGGTGTTAAGATGTGGTTTTGTCTCCCCCTGCAGGTAAGATGCAGAACTACGAACTGGTCCACAGCAGCAGGGTGAAGTTTATTTATCCCAGTGAGGAGGAGATGGGAGACCTGACCTTCATCGTGGCAGAGAGGAAGACTCCGGCCAGCGCAGCTTCCTCATCCTCACGCTCCTTCAATGTCCTGCTGTACCTGCTGGTCTTCCAGGTAAAAACTTCTTCCTTTGTGGTTTTAGGGGGTCTTAAATTCATCAGGTGGCTCCAAATGAATACTAATGTTGCTCCGTATCTGCTCAGTGTGTAAATGGGCGAGTTTGCAATATCAACTTAAGGGGTGATAATAATGACAGTGTTGTGTTCACAGCCTTTTCCCACTGCCGCCAAGTGGCAAAAAAAAATCAGCTTTTGCTGGTTTAACATTACCTGTAATTGACTTAATATGTAGTGATGATCTCTTACCTGGTTTTTTTATTGGCTTCTGTTTAGGTTACTTATTTTAAACTCGGTTATAAAATACCTATTATTTGCTCATTTCCTTCAGGTCCAGATCCCCAGTAGTCTGCCCAGCCAAGGCTCTGCTCTCTCAGGCCTCTCCCCCTCTGTTTCTGGCCCCGCCCCATCTCCTGTACTCCAGCCCAGGACTTTGATCCTGACCAGCACTGACGTGTTCCTATTGGACGAGGACTACGTCAGCTATCCTCTGCCTGATTTCGCCAAAGAACCTCCCTCCAGGTGAGCACACAGGAAGCCCTGCCCTGTACCACAACATTTAAAAAACCTTTACCTATCTTTATCCAGGGGAGTCACTTAAGAGCAGAATTATTCACAGTGACAGCCTTCCGCTTCAGGAGGCAGGGCCGACAAACATTAAACAATAAAATCAGAGAAACATGTCGTCTCCCCTGAATGCAGCAGAGTTGTAATTTGGTAGAAAGAAAAAAAAAAAAGCTGTTTCCTCATGTTTGTGCCCCTCTGCTGCAGGAAAAGAGGAAGAAGAGGAGACACTGACTGGCAGGCGAAACACTGTGTGTGACGTGTAGACAGTTCAGTCACAGATACTGACAGAGTCACAGGGAACATGGGGCATTCAGGGGGAGAAAGCAGCTGAAATCAATATTCACTGAGGCCTGAAAACAGAGGCAGAACATCGAATCAGTCACTGTGAGGAGGAAGAGGAGACTATCTTTATTACTGGCTCACCATTAACTCACAGACATGTTTTGATTGATCAGGGCTTAGTGTGTGAGATATAATTTAAAGGGATGTTGGAATCCTTAAGTATTGACTGTTTGTTAATACACAGTGTGATATGGGGTTACATTAAATCTTGCACTGGACATCTTAAAACCTCTGCATTAAGAAAATATCAGTCTGTATACAGATTTCCTTTAATAGTTTCCTATAATATTTTGTTCAGTGTCCCACAGCGTTGTTAGGGCTCTCATAAACAGATCTAATTGCCATTTCATTTCATGTCATTATTCAGTTTGACATCGTGTTCATGTTAGCTCTTTTCTGTTCGGGAGGGCGACTGACGCATCTGTCTCTTTGACGTCATTTTCATTAGCTTGGAGTGTATCTCTTGTTCATCAAAAAATGTCGATTTAGGGGTTGTTAATTCTGTGAGGCAACTTGCAACAACCTGTACAGCTGCGTCCATTTCATCCACATTTTTGTGACCATTTTTCTGGCTCTGGCACAAGCAGATGATGTCCTCATTCTTTTTCCAACCAGGGAAACGACAATAATGAGCACAAAACCTGACCTGTTTTAATCACTGAAATCACACAGGGTGGTTGTATAATATTTGTCATTATGGAAAATATGAACCAGAACCAGGCAGCCTCTTTTTTTTATTTCCCTCACAAACAAAACATTTGAAATACTAAATGCTTCACTGAATGCTGCACTTCAGAGATCCACCTGAGAGAAATGTTGCTGAAACAGAAGCAGTGACAGTTTTATCAGCCCAGAGGCAGCGCTGATCGGCTGCATCACTCTCTCTTAGTGTGGAGAACACTAATGGAAACTGCTGGGTGCTGTTTGTGTTGCTCTGCAGTTTGACTCACTATGTTGTCCAGGAGGAAATTGTTCCTGTGTTTTAACTGAGTTACAATCCACCAGCTGATACAGATCCATTAAAAATGTCTTGATCACCCTGTGTCTCTAGTAACAGACATAAACTTGAAAATGAAAACGCACCTGGCTTTTGAGTCGATTAGAATGATTTTTGATGTTATCTGTTTAATCATTAAAGTGGCAATAATATTTTTAAGTGACAATGTGAAAGGGGTCGCTTGTACTGACTAACCTCCACAGAATTATCACCTGAAGCTGCAGCTCCTCTTGGCTTTACGGAGCTTTATAGTGAGTTTCGTCTCATTGTTTAGCTGTCCAGCTGCAACTTTTGGTTCACTCTCACCTAAAACGACACCTTTCATATTGTCATTTAAGGCTTCAGCAGGCAGCTTTTTTCAGAGAAAAAGCTCTAAAAACCCACTGTACACTACCTGCTCAGCAGCAAACGGCAGACAGACACAATTAGAGACTAGTTGGTGAACATAGTGGTGAATTTAGCAGCTGAAGAGACAGATATTTCCCTCAGGAGTTGGTAGAGACCAAAAACAGAGCTAAAAGAGAGTGAATATTGGGCTTCCTTTCTGGGCTTTGGGTGTTGTTACAAGTGTGCTCTGTTACACCTATAACCACGCCCAACAGTGATGTCACAGGCTCCGGTAGTACTCCTGTACGTCACTGCAGCAAGGTGAGTAGTTAAACCACTGGAGGTCAGAAAAAACAAGGTTTTCAAAGGCTTTTAAGTTACATTTTTTGCAAGCCTGATGGAGCAGCTGCACAACACTCTGCTCCCTCTTCCATTTGTTTAAAAAATAAAATGTTTAAAGTTTATTGATCCAGAGCTGGTTTGGTTGTGTGCCAAGCCCTTTCTTCATTTTTGAATCGTTTTTGAATATTAAAAATATATTTTTTTTTTTAAACAAATCTGATATACAAATAATACAACACTTGTTTTTCCTTTTAATTTGATTCCCAGTTGAATTCATCCCAGACTTACTTTCTGGACTCTGGGAAATGACAACCCACTTGTCATGATTTTAAATGAGCAATATCAGCTATGGATTTCCACAGACTATCCATCCATCCATTTTCTTCCGCTTATCCGGGGCCGGGTCGCGGTGGCAGCAGGTTAAGCAGGGTTGTCCAGACGTCCTTCTCCTCGGCAATGCTTTCCAGCTCCTCCTGGGGGACCCCAAGGCGTTCCCAGGCCAGATGAGATATATAATCCCTCCAGCGTGTTCTGGGTCTGCCCCGGGGCCTCCTACCAGTTGGACGTGCCCGGAAAACCTCCAAAGGGAGGCGTCCAGGAGGCATCCTAATCAGATGCCCGAACCACCTCAACTGGCTCCTTTCGATGCGAAGGAGCAGCGGCTCTACTCCGAGCTCCCTCCGGATGTCCGATCCCTATCTCTAAGGGTGAGCCCAGCCACCCTGCGGAGGAAACTCATTTCGGCCGCTTGTATCCGCGATCTCATTCTTTCAGTCACTACCCAAAGCTCATGACCATAGGTGAGGGTTGGAACGTAGATCGACTGGTAAATCGACAGCTTTGCCCCACGGTCCGGTACAACGCCCGCATTACTGCTGATGCTGCACCGATCCGCCTGTCCATCTCACGCTCCATCTTACCATCACTCGTGAACAAGACCCCGAGATACTTGAACTCCCCCGTCTGGGGCAGTAACTCACCTCCAACCCAAAGGGGGCAGTCCACCGTTTTCCGGCTGAGAACCATGGCCTCGGACTTGGAGGTGCTGACTCTCATCCCAGCCGCTTCACACTCGGCTGCAAACCGCCCCAGTGCATGCTGAAGGTCACAGCCCGATGAAGCCAACAGAACCACATCGTCCGCAAAGAGCAGAGATGCTATTCTGAGACCACCAAACCGGACACTCTCCTCCCCCCGGCTGCGCCTTGAAATCCTGTCCATGAATATCACAAACAGAATTGGTGACAAGGGGCAGCCCTGGCGGAGTCCAACACCCACTTGGAACGTGTTTGACTTTGTGCCAAGAATGCGGACACAGCACTCACTTCGGTTATAATGGGACCGGATGGCTTGTAGCAGCGACCCCGGTACCCCATACTCCCGCAGTACCCCCCACAGGACCCCCCGGGGGACACGGTCGAAAGCCTTTTCCAAGTCGACAAAACACATGTAAACTGGATGGGCAAACTCCCATGAACCCCCCAGCAGCCCTGCAAGAGTAAAGAGCTGGTCCACTGTGCCACGGCCAGGACGGAATCCACATTGCTCCTCCTGGATCCGAGGTTCGACAATCGGTCGTAGTCTCCTTTCCAGCACCCTGGAATAAACTTTCCTGGGGAGGCTGAGCAGTGTGATACCACGGTAATTGGAGCACACCCTCCGGTCCCCCTTTTTGAAGACGGGAACCACCACCCCGGTCTGCCACTCCACAGGCACTGTCCCCGACCTCCATGCGACACTGAAGAGGCGTGTCAGCCAAGACAGCCCAACAATGTCCAGAGCCTTCAGCATCTCAGGGCGAATCTCATCCACCCCTGGCGCCTTGCCACCAAGAAGCTCTTTGACTACCTTGGAGACTTCTGCCAGGGATATGGGTGAGTCTTCCCCCGAGTCTTCAAACTCTGCCTCCTCCACTGAGGACATGTTGGTCGGGTTGAGGAGATCCTCAAAGTGCTCTTTCCACCGCTCGACAACATCCCCAGTCCGGGTTAGCAGCTCTCCTCCCCTGCCGAACACGGCCTGGGCCAAGCCCCGCTTTCCCTTCCTGAGTCGTCTAACGGTTTGCCAGAACTTCCTTGAGGCCAACCGAAAGTCCTTCTCCATAGCCTCCCCAAACTCCTCCCACACCCGGGTTTTTGCTTTGGTGACCACCGAGGCCGCCGTCCTTCTGGCCTCCCGGTACCTGTCCGCTGCTTCAGGAGACCTCTGGGCTAGCCAAGCCCAAAAAGCCTCCTTCTTCAGCTTAACGGTTCTAAGGTTGCCGCCTCGACAGGCACCGACGACCTTCTGACCACAGCTCCTAGCGGCTGCCTCAGCAATGGAGGCTTTGAACATGGCCCACTCTGTTTCCATGTCCCCAACCTCCCCCGGGATGTGCGAGAAGTTCTTCCGGAGGTGGGAGTTGAAGATCTCGCGGACAGGGCCCTCCGCCAGACGTTCCCAGTTCATCCTCATTACACGTTTAGGTTTGCCAGGTCTGTCCGGCAGCCGTCCCTGCCATCTTATCCAACTCACCACCAAGTGGTGATCAGTTGATAGCTCTGCCCCTCTCTTCACCCGAGTGTCCAAGACATACGGCCGCAGATCTGACGATACAACCACAAAGTCGATAATCGACCTGCGGCCTAAGGTGTTCTGGTACCAAGTACACTTATGAACCACCCTATGCTCAAACATGGTGTTTGTTATGGCCAGTCCATGGCTAGCACAGAAGTCCAACAACAAAGCACCACTCGGGTTCAGATCGGGGAGGCCATTCCTCCCAATCACCCCCCTCCAGGTTTCACCATCATTGCCCACATGGGCGTTGAAGTCTCCCAGCAGAACTATGGAGTTTCCAGGTGGTATCCCTTCCAGGACGCCACCCAGGAACTCCAAGAAGGCTGGGTACTCTGAACTGCTGTTTGGTGCATAAGCACACACAACAGTCAGAGCCTTCCTCTCAGCAACTTTCAGTCGCATCGAGGCGACCCTCTCGTTCCCCGGGGAAAACTCCAACACAGCGGCGCTCAGCCGGGGACTCGTGAGTATCCCCACACCCGCCCGGCGCCTTTCATCCTGGGCAACTCCGGAAAAGAAGAGAGTCCAGCCCCTCTCCAGGAGTTTGGTTCCAGATCCTGAGCTACGCGTAGAGGTGAGCCCAACTATATCTAGCTGGTACCGCTCCAGCTCCGGCTCTTTCCCCGCCAGAGAGCTGACGTTCCACGTCCCTAAAACCAGTCTGTGACTCCGAAGGTCGGCCCGCCCAGGTGTCTGCCCTTGCCTGCCGCCCGGCTTACACTGCACCCGACCCCGATGCCTATCCCTGCAGGTGGTGGGCCCACAGGGTGGCGGCTCCATGTCGGTTTTTCGGGCTGTGCCCGACCGGGCCCCATGGGTCAAGGCCCGGCCACCAGACGCTCGCCATCGTGCTCCCCTCCCGGGTCTGGCTCCAGGGGGGGGCCCCGGTATCCCTCCTCTGGGCGAGGTGCTCCAGCTCTGCATGGTCCGACTCATCAGGGGTTTGTGAATCGCTCTTAGTCTGTCCCCTCCCCTGGGATCAATTTGCCTTGGGAGACCCTACCAGGGGCCAGTGCCCCGGACAACACAGCTCCCAGGGTCACAGGGGCACACAAACCCCTCCACCACGTTAAGGTGGCGATTCATGGAGGGGTCCACAGACCATCTGATAACATAAATGTCTTTGTTAACATCAGAAATCTCTGTTGACACATTAAATGTGGTAACCCTTTTTTCTCAAAGAAAAATAGGATTGTTGTGTGTTTGATTGAATTAACATAATCCTCCTCCTCCTGATCATCTTCCTTATCATGTCCTCCTGCAGGGAGCGATACCAGCTGCGTGAGGCTCGGAGGATCCGGGACCTGGACCGGGTCCTGCTGGGCTACCAGACATACCCTCAGGCTCTGACCCTGGTGTTCGATGACCTGCCCGGCCCCGACCTGCTCTGCCACCTCACCATGGACCACTTCACCGCTGGAGGGGAGGAGGCTCTGCCCAGAGGGGGCGGAGCCAGCAGGGGTGCAGAGGGCGAAGTCCAGTGGTGTGTCTTTGTCCCGGGAGCCGACAGCCGAGAGAGGCTGATCTCGCTCCTCGCTCGCCAGTGGGAGGCGCTGTGCAGCCGGGAGCTTCCTGTGGAGCTCACCGGCTGATTTGTCAACGGGGATGACGGACAGATAGATGACTGTTCAGCACCTAGTTGGTCGTTGGGAGTTGATTGGCAGGCCGAGTCATCGTATGACCAGAATTATTTACACATGGATTCAGGGTTTGATTGGCTGTTTAAAGGTTTCAATATGCTTCCAACAGAGTAGTTTGAACAAAGTGATGTCTGACCAATCGCTGGTTTCAGAAAGCACTTAGTTTGAAGCATACTGGGACCTTTAGTTGTACTTCTTACAGATGTGTGGCTCTGACTACACACAGAGAAAAAAACTGAGGTTTAGAAGGACTCAGCAGACACCAGACTGCCATTACAGACAGTAGGAGGAGCCTGTGACCTCACACAGAGCCAAAATGGTGGGAGTTTCTGGCACAACCTCAAGTGTCTCACACAGATTTTTTGGATGACATGATTGAGAAACAGACAGACTGACACACAGACTGATGTTGCAGAGCAGGGGGCGCTGCAGACAGTCCACAGGAGTTCTTCTAGATTTTATTCAACATTAGCTTAAAGTAACAGTTTGTCATTTCTGGTAAATCCTCTTGTTCTCTGTCCTCTCCAGAGTCAGATTAGAAGATGTCTGTGTGTCCGGTACAAAGAGAGGTCCAGGATGTGCTAGCTTAGCTTAGCACAAAGACTGGAAGCAGGGGGGAACTGCTAGCCTAGCACCACCAAAAGATAAGAAATCCATCTTCCTACAACTCCAAAGCTGTATGATTTCCATGTTGTTATTTATGTAAAGTTGCTATTAAAACCAAAAATCACTTTTATATATTTCCATTTTTTTCCATTTGCGCAGTCTGACTCTGGGTGAGGTGACAAGAGGATATCCTAAAATGTTGGACAGTTGTTTTAAGTAGCACACACACACCGCTGCTCGGCACAATCTGCTCTCTGAACTTTTTATTTCTTGCACATTGTATTTGATGAAGCAGTATTATTGAACTGTATATTGTTATTAATATTATATTAATATAATTGTTGCTTTGGGACAGACAGATGTTTTTCATCCTGAAGAAGATTTTGTACTAAATATGAAGCTTCTCATATTTCTGACATGAACTCTCAAATGTCATATTTGGTATTATCATTGAGTATTATTTTTTTATACCTCCTTTGTGTGTTATTTTATTGTATGTTATGTTTTTCTTCCATTATTATCAACAAATAGGAAGCCAGCCAGTGTTGGACCGCTCCACCCTTCACCACTGTTGTTTTAGGTTACATGTTGTGTTGTTAAAGGAGAATGCCACTGAATTAAAGTGAAAATGAAAACTCCACATGTTACAATAATTCCTGTTTGATTCAGCAACAGCGGTTTGGTTCTTTGAAAATCAGCAGGATATAACCACAGTCTGCAGACTTTTCAGCTGATGCAGCAATTAAACAAGAAAACCAGTCTAATTGTGGAACCAACAATTAGAAAAAAATATATTTAAATTATTCCCCATTTCAATACAAAATAAGTTTCATGTGTTCTTTATAGTAGTGCAGTGATCAGCAATAATATATTATTATTCCAGTAACCTGCCTAATTCTGCCTTGCTTTGTTTAGCAGGTAATCAGACAGAAACTGTGCTGAAATAGGATCCAGAAAGTCCAGTTTGAGTTCGGCCACATTCAGACCAACTTTAGTGCTGCATTAAAAGGACACAGCCCGCTCATTCACTTTAAATGAGGGGCCTGCATGGATGCAGCAGGGGTGCTAATGCAAAAGGCTTAGGCAAAAAAAAGTGCACAGTCGCCAAAATAGTTGACCCTGGCTCAGCTTTTGCTGGACTACAATGCAATGTCATCTGGCAAGGCGCTGAGGTGGCCAATCAAATAGGTGCAAGCACACATTCCTCACATTTCTTTGTAACATGAACGCCATATTTCTACTGTTTACCTTGTGATTGTCGTGAAGAAAGATGAAATAATTGCAGTCGTGATAACTTGTCAAGAGTTGTAAAATCCTGTCTCATAGTATTATATGCCACTGTGCAGTGTTTTGATGTCTGATTACTCTTAAAACTCATGGATATGTTGGCAGGCGTTTAGACCGAAACCAGCCCTGCATTAAAACAACGCAAGGCTCTGTGTTGGTGGTGTGTTGCTTCAGGTACCAGTGAAAAGCAAGGTTTGTTTGTATGGCACCTTTCAACAACAAGGCAATTCAAAGCGCTTTACATAAGACATATAAGGCATTAAGAAAAGAAACACAAGGCAATATAAAAAAACAATGGAAAAAGACATAAATATGAATAGAATTTTTGAAAAGAGTAAAATAAAAAAATAAGCTAAAGCACATAGCATTTCCTAAAGACCTTATGAAGGAGAACCTTTTGTGTCCTGCATGGACATGGCTACCGTACAGGACACTGAGGTCATGAAATGTTTCTGTGAATTTGGGGGTTTTAGCAACCTCTGGACATTTTACACCCTTTTAGGCTGATTCCAGTATTTTTTCAGACTTTTATCCTATTTTATTTAACTACTTTTAGGCCAACAAAGTGAAGGATTCAGAATTTCTCCACCAGAAAATATTCCTGGCAGCATGGAGAGGGCTTTGAAGCCGCATTTAGACCATAATGTTGGGACGTAAAACACTTTTATGGGTTTGTAATTTCCTAATAATTTAAATAAAGAGTTTTCTGGAAAGACATATGTAATTTGGTATTGATTATAGGGAAAATATGGACAAAGTTGTAGTCACAGTTTAGTTAGTTGTGTAGCGTTCATAAGCTCTTATCAGTGGAAACTTGCAGAAAATATAAGTGAACATCTAACTAAATAAGAATTGTATGAAACATCTAAATAATTTACACATTTTAGAGAATTTTTGAGGGGGGTTGTTTGTGGTGGCTTTGACTCATAACCTCAGTACTTCTAAACTCCTGGCTACAGCCAGGTCCAGAACCACTTGTTTTCCAGAGACAAAAAAAAAACATCTTACAAACATAAAGAAAGAATTTACCAAAACTTCCTGTCAGCAGTTCATTGCTCACACCGCTCAGTGAGGTTTTGATGACTTGGCGGTTCAGCAGCACGAAATACACCGCCACCTCTCAACTCGTTCAACTTCCTCTATTTCCTGTCTGTCGGAGCAGCTCGTCATGAAATTCGGCTGATTTCCTTTTTAGGGACACTTTTACAGACCGGTCTGCAGAGATACTGTACCAGGAAGTGTCTGATCAGCAAAACTGGCAAACTGACCTCTGATAGGCATTCTGTTGGTTCCAGTGGGTCAACTGACCAATAGGAAAGAATTTCAGATCCAGGCTCTCCTTTCAAGAAAAAAGTATTAAGAAACTACATCAGTTGTCTGAAACTTTATCACATGGAGAGGCTGGATCCAAACAGGATCTCTCTTTGGAACAAAGTGACAGTCACTGTGCCAAAATGACATGACAGTGCGTTTTGAAGAACAAAAAGGGTTAACAGTCAGGCTGTGAAACTGCTCTGGAGAACTGTGTTTATCACCTCGAAGGAGGTTATGTGTTTTGTCCTATTAGTTTGTTAGATATCTATCAAACTTCTCAACATATTTTCTTTTACATTTTGTTGGAAATTCAGCTATTGGTCATTGAACAATTGATTCAATTTTGATGTCAAAGGATTTCTTCATATCAAGTTTGACATTTTTACTATTTTCTCATGAAGTACTGCACCTGCTTGAATGAAAACAAGCAGATCATGTATGCTATAATTGTCTATCACTGTATTAAAATTACTTATTTAGAGGATCGCGCTGCCTTGGTGGTATTATGTGCTTCTGTGAGTGCCTTCTTGTATGAAATGGCAAAACCTCAGTGCGTAACTGAGGCCTCATTATAAAGTTACTGGTACAGCAACTAGAGGTCTTCAGGGGTCAGAAAGATTGTACCCAACCTGAAAATGAGCGGTGACCACCCAGTTTGGTTGAGGTTAGCTAATGGTCCAGTTTAGCAGCTAAAACCGTTTTGTTCATGGTAGCTAGTGGTTCAGTTTAGCAGCTAAAATAAATTAAATCAATCAATTAAAACTTAGGTTCCCAGTCGAAACTGAGTTACAAGTGAACCTGCATCATGGAATTTGAGGTAAGTCATCTCCTTTTTGTACTAAACGGCACATTACTTTAGTTTTCTTTTGTGCTTACTGTCAAAGTAATACACTAAGATAGGTGCTGCATTTAATACTTTACCATATTTTGTTTGGACAAAACATGCAGACTCTAGCATGTAAAGTTAATGAATGCTTTACACATGATTTGAAGGAGATTAATTAAATAGAAGGAAAAAAAATTCATATCCCAAATTATGAGTGTGAAAGCACTGTTGTTTATTGTTTCTGGATTAAAGAGATGAATTCAGCTTTAGTTCCATTGCTCATTTTTCACCCTGGTTGGTCACCCCATAGTTTGAGACCCACTGGTGACCCGCTGAAGTTGAAACATTAAAATATATTACGGTACTGTGAGGTGCTCTGGATATTCTGTTGAATCCAGTTAAAGTGTCCTTTGATAAACAGTTGTAGCACAAAGACACCAGGGAACGCCAGACGGATGTGACACTGATAGTAAATCCTTTCTCACTTATCTTCCATGGTTTTTCTTGTCTGTTTGTTTTCCGGCTCAGAGTGCTGATTGGAGGTATTTGTTGAGGTTGAGACAGTCACTGGGACATGGGCCGAGAGACATCCACGACCTGTGGTTCTGGTTGATTCATGTTTTCCTCACTTTTTCAGGAGTCAGCAGTGAGTGACGGTGTGTGTGTGTGTGTGTGTGTGTGTGTGTTTATTGGTGCCCTTATGCAACATTCAAAGATCACAGTTATCATGGCGTCCTTCACACTATGTTTTAATCCTTTTTATCGAGTCTTGTTTTAATCAGGCAGTCTCGAGGCATTACAGATACATAAACATACAAGTGATATAATTTAGAAACTGTTTTGCAGTCTTGTTTTGTAATGTGTGTGGTAGCTCTGTGGTAGTATTTGGGGCACTGAATTAAGCCGTGTGTGGTTCAACATTAACCCCTGTCTTTCGGTCCACCACTTTGGTCCAGACTGAAATATCTCTACAACTATTAGAAGGATTGCAATTAAATTTTGTACATTCATGGTTCCCAGATGATGAATCCTAATGAGTTTAGTGATCCACTGACATTTCCTCTAGCGCCACGCTAAGGTTGACATTTTTGGTTCTGATTGAAATGTCTTGACAACTGTCGGATGGATTAAATTCTGTACAGAGAATGATGTCCCCCTCAAAATGAATTGTAATAAATTTGGTGATCCCTTAACTTTTCTTCTAGCACCATTATCAAGACAACATTTTAAATCAGATAATGAGGTGAAAATTCACTTTGCTTTCATAATTTGCTTTGATGCAACAGTTTAACTGCAAAATCAAATAAACCAGGTGGTCGCCATCACTGAAATTGTGGTGAAAATTGGTAAAAGGTTGCTGCAGAATCTCCCAACTGTGTCTGGAAATCTGTCAGCGAAAAATCTACTGCTGAAGAGCCAGAGAGCAAGGCAGTAAACCCCGGAGTACTGCAGCGTTTTATAGTCAGCCTGCTTCCTGCTATTGTTCTGTCTGCTTGCAGTTTGACCTTTGACTCTCCCTCTGGTCAGACTCACCTCGCTGCATCTGTCATGTTGTGTTGGTCAAGTCCAACTAAATTAAAACAGGACAGAAACTCACGCTTTCACATTTGTTCCTTTGCGTTCTGAGAAGCAGACGAGGAGTTGTGTCAGCTGACGAGGAAATCCTTCCAAATCACACCGCCCCACTGGGACGACCAGGAGGGGAAATCCGCCCCATACTTCCTGTCAGGACCAGAGAGGATTTCTCACAATCTCTCTCTCTTCTCAGACAGACCTCATAGTTAGAGGCCAGAATATTATAATATTAATTATTCAGTAGTAGCAGTAGTGAGTTTTCTGTCAATACATATCCAATATCACTTACAGTGTCTTGAAAGATTTACAACAGCAGCAGTACCTGACCAGCCCCAACTCTTTACAAACACAAAGAACAGCTCCTCAAGAAAAACCTGAGCATGCAGAGAGATCCCCTGTCCTCAGACAACCTGACGTGCAGTAGGAGACCTCAGAGGGAAAAGGCACATTACAAAAGTTGAACAGAAAATGCTACAACACTGCCTTAATAACTTAAAACAGAAACAGACTTTACAATGATAATATCCCTACTTTTGTTACTTTAGTATCAAAAATATTTCAATTTAGTGAAAGTTTGAACCCAGGATGTGTGTAGTATTGTTACTTTTAAATGATTTAATACTTCCACCAATAGACCACTGACATTTTGACTTGTTAAAAAAATCTGTAACTAGTAACATCAGTGATGACTAACATTAGCCAGGAATACCTTCAGCATGTGTAAAGTGAGAAAAATAATGTTTTTAATTTTTAAATTTCAATGTTTCAGGTATTATTTTTAATGAGGTTATTATTATTTTTCTTTGTCAAAGTTTAATGTAGCAACTGTAATGCGTTATAGTGAGAGGTGTTTCTAATATGCAGTCTCTGAACTCAAATAAGTGGGCTGGAAAAAATATAAAATATAAAAATATAAAAAATATATTAGCAGGACTGTTGTATTAGACTGCATTAGTTCTAGCTAGGTGTACCTAATAAACTGGACACTGAGTGACAAGCATATGAAAATATATACAGCAATGTTAAAATGTGCAATTTATGTTTGTGTGAGTAAACACACACTTAGGCCAAGCACTGTGTAGTCTTGAGCACTGGTTTTTGCCTTGTGAGCCTTTATAACCATATGCCGTCTGTTAGTTGTGAGAAGTTCAACCAGAGTCCCTTCTCAGTTTGTGTAATTTAAGAAGTAAAACTCTCCAGTGTTTCACAAGAAGAAGAGCAAAGATTTGAGGAAAAGTCAGAAATTAATTTTCTTCCTCTTTCCTTATTTGTTAATTATCTCATTACTGCTTATAGACCACAAACCAGTGGTCTATAGGTACTGTAGTCCATGTTGGAGGTTGAAGAGGGAGAAAAGGAAGTGGTACATATGTAGTTTTGCTGCTGCAGTATACTGATGTTACTATTGCTATTGTGACTAAAACAAGTGCTACTGTTGCTACTTTACTAGTACTACTTCTACTACTAGTGCTGCTGTTGTTACTATTAGGGGAGTAGTAGGAGGAGATGACCTCTGCTGGGAGGTTCCTACTCTGCCAGTTTCTGTTGTTGTTTTTTTTTCTTTCTCTTCCTAGATTAGAGAGGAAAAGACGTGACGCCTGCAGTCGCTCCAGCCTCTCTGGCTGTTCTCTGCCTCGTGGGACACCGAGCTGAGAGTTAATTTGTTAGTTGTAATTTGTTAGTTCCTATATAACAGGGATTGTTGCCTTCAGCCTTAAAATGAGCAAAGAATACTGATAATCCCAACACTGCCTGGATCCACACTATAGTTTTGATTTTTTATATTTGAAGAATATTTTTCCAGAGTTTTTGCGTCTATCAACGGCAGGTTGCTTTCAGTTTTCCTACACCTATTGCTGTTGGAATAGCAGTCTATTGTTTTCTAATAGTTTTGTTTTTCCTGCACAGAGGATGTTGTTATCTGTGTGTTTTTCCTGTAGCTAGTAGAGCAGGTTGTGTTTGAGGTTCAGACTAGATGTGAGAGGAGAAAACTGAAGCGAAGATCCAACGCTGCCTGAATACTTTCTCTACTTTTTCTGCTGATTTTTTCTATTTCCTGAGGAGGACGCTGGGTTGGTGGATTTATTCCCCCCCCTGGATGTGACACTTTGAGTCATGCTGCTGCTGCTTCTGCTGCTGCTCTCCCTGCAGACTTCACTGCAAGAACAGGTAACACACCTCCAACTCTGTTACACCGAGATACTGTATCACCTGTTTATTCCCTTTAGATCTCTAAATTATGAGTTACTCTCTGATAAATGCAAATACACTCATTGTTTTTCTTCCAGAGCTTGATCCCACAGAATATTTGTGCTTGTTTGTACAGAACGAGTGCCATTTTTGGTCACTGAATAAATGAAAAGTTGTAGATCATGTGGTCTCAAACAAAGCTTTTTGCTTAAAGTGAAAATTTTGGGGTGAATTACTGTTAGTAGTACAACAATACTAGCACAGTCCTGACAAAAACCTTAATGGAACCCTAAAAGAGTACTCCAGCAATTCATTATTGTACTTCTAGAAAGTTGGATGACTCACAAGAGACAGCGTAAAGAAAGTGGTCAGAATATGTCGACTTTTAGTCCCTGGAATGGATGAAACTTAAACAAGACTAAAAGTCAAGCTAATGGCTCTGCGAGGCAGTACTTCTGCACAGCGGTGCTTTGAGTTAAATGCTTATATCAGCATGCTAACATGCTCATAGTGACACTGCAAACATGCTGATGTTTAGCAGGTAATATTTACCTGGTTCACCATCTTAGTTTAGCCTGTTAGCATGCTAACATTTTCTAATTATCACAGTACAAAGTACAACTTAAGTTGATGGGAAAGTCATATAATTTGAAGCTATTTGGTTTTTGGGCACATTTTTACCTGATGGTGGCGCTAGACGAAAAGTTAGAGAATCACCAAGGAATTTACAATGTATCCTCTAGGTACCTTGAATATCTGCACCATGCATGGCAATTCATCCTATAGTTGTCATAATGAAAAGTGTCAACCTGCTGGTGGTGTTACATGAAAAGTCAGGGGATCACCAAAGTCATTAGGATTCATCCATGAACATCTCAGCTGCATGGTCTATTTCTCACTACAGATTTATTCAGAAACTGATTTCGGTGGACATTTAAGGAGAAAATTGACAACATCTCCAGAATAGTAGCCATGTTTTTCAAGTTTGAAATTCAGACATTTGACAACCCTGTGTGTTTATCCAGTCAAGTGTAGAGAGGGATCATGTTGCCATCTGAGTAAAGGAGAGAGCTATCAATCAAGTGTTGTTCAGCCTTATTGAAATGATATCTGTCTTAAGCCAATTTGGCCACAAAGATCGGAGTGAAAACTGGGGCTTTACTGCATCATGTTGTTGCCCAAGTTGAGACATTTTCAGTTCAATCAGATGCGTCTTCACCGTAGTTCACCACCTGCAGTGCATCTGTATCGCTTTGCCCTCATTCATGCCTGCGCATCAATTTTATATGTCAATACTGCCGCCTCTAAATTTTCATTGTATTTGTAAAGCACATACAGCTCTGAGCCAGAGCCTCAGCCCTTTGTCAAGCAGCCGATTGCCAAGCTGGGCAGGTATTCCTTACCTGGACAAAACTTAACGCTGATATTCTTCCCTTTTAGTTCAGGACTCACAGTGACTTCTGCCATTTTTAAAGAGAAAATCCACAATACAACAGAGTTTACATTGTGTAAAAGTATCTCCAACATCTGATATTCAAATTGATGGCACCTTCAGGTGACTCTTTTTAGATTTGTTCCACTGACATTGAGATGGTTTGTTTTTTTATACATTCTGATCACAATGAGTTTGATTTGAGGTGTTAATCTTTCAGGTGTCCATATCCCAGTAAAACCAGCATGGTTGCTGTCGTAGAATCCCAGTCTGTCTATTATTCACTGTCTGTGGAGCTGCTCTCACTTCTAAAACCTTTAAGCCTCAAAAGCCATTTTATTCTTTGTCATTTTTACCTGCATGGCTATGTGTATGTGCCGATGTGTGTTATAGGTCTCTTGTGTCGCTTGTTCTTACAGAACCTTTTGAAAGCCTTTGAAAATGATTCTTCACGTTGGTCAACTTGTGTTGTTTGTAAATGTGTTTTGTCCAGTGGTGAAAAGTAACTAAGTACATTTACTTAAGTACTGTACTTGAGTGAATGTGAGGTACTTGTACTTTATTTAAATATTGTACTTTTTACTTCACTACATTTATTTTACAGCATTTAGTTACTTTACAGCTTAAAATTTTACATGCAAAACACATGATCAACAAATAACATGATGCATGTTTATAGATTAAACTACCCAACAGTAGTAAACACAATAGTTCAACTTAGCTCCATCTCAACCAGCTGCAACATTAAAATATTGCTTACACATGAATGCATCAATAATAATAATAATCTTATATATATGATAATAAAACACTCTGTACCTCTAGTTTTATCAATAAAGTGACTTGACTATTACCACTTGACTACTACCAAGTGGTAATAGATATTGGTCATACAGTCATAGATCTCCTCTGCTCCCTCAGACTGCTCCTCCTGGTCAGTGTGATATCTCACAGAGGGTGGACGTGCACACCTCATGCACTTCCTGTGCCGCCGTCGCCACCAGCAGATGCCCCAACGGCTTCAGCAGAGTGGGCACGACCAACTGCAGGTATCTATCAGCTTACATACCCACAGTTCTTCAAAGCAGTGCATGGTTGTTTTCACCTCTAATACACAAACAAATCTTGGCATCATGAATGTGTCATAAATTTAATGTAACTGTGGCTTTGTAGTAGTAGTAGTAGTAGCATTAGAAGTAGTAGTAGTATGTGGTGTGAATAAAGCAGTTTCTTCACCTCATGTTCTTCATGTGCGCTGCAGTTATGTGGTGCAGATCGGCGGCAGGGAGATGGAGCTGAATGGATGTCAGCACATCTGTTTGAAGAGGTTCATGGAGCCACAATGCTGCCCACAGCACTGGGGACCTCTGTGTCTCCGTAAGACACACACACACACACACACACACACACACACACACACACACAGTACATCCACATTAAGGCTGTTTTCAAGCTGAGAGCTGCATGAAAAAAACGCAGCCCACTCATTCATTCAGTCAAACGACAGTGTTGTTTCAGCTACAGAAGGCAAAGGTAGAAAAATGTCAACCTGCCGCAACACAATGTGACGTCATCCAGCAACATACTACACTGGCCAATCAAATAAGTCCCATTCTTGGTAGATTACTTTGTAACATGAATGGTGTAATTCTACTGTTCACCTGTTAGATCGTGGACATGGAGAATAAATGATTGTCACTGTGATAACTTTGAGTTGTAAAATCCTTGCTCATAGTTTAATAAGCTGCTGTGGAGGAGGATGGAAGGTTTTCCTGTGATTTCTAAAATATTTCTTCCTGAGAATATATCAGTCTTAAAATTGAGTTTTAGTTTGAACAGAATCATAGAATTATGTTTATTCTTATTTTATGGGCATCCTCATTAGAATATGTGGTAGTATTTGTAGTAAGAAAACAATTCTTCTTAAAAGTGCTGTGTTTTGGTGTAAGCCTTCAATCGGGCCTCCATCCACACTAAGACAGCGTTTTTCTCACCCAAAGAAAAAACTATTTCAGAAAAAGGTTCATCCAGAGTGGATAAATCTGAAAACACAGGCCACATGTTTTAGTGTTTTTGGAAAACAGTTATGTTCGTCTGGTCGGAGTCTTCTCTAACCCTCCCTGGGGTCGCTTATTAATTGTTTTAGCAAAAATGGCAAACGTTTCCTGCTTCTCAAATGTGAGGATTTGCTGTTATTCTCTGTTTTACATCATTGTAAACTGACTATGGACTGACTGGATTTTGACATTTGGCATTTTCACCATTTTCTGACACTATTAATTGATTCATCACGAAAATAATCAACAGATTAATCGTTAATAATAATAAAAAAAAACCTTAGTGTGGCATGAATTCCCCTCTTTGAAATATCAAGTAGGAACTTATTTTTAGATTTTGAGTTTTCACTTTCAGAAACTTCATTTAAACTTTTTTGTTTAGGGTTCACAACAGATAGAAAATTCAAGTGTCCAATATCTAAACAGAAAAACACTTTCTAGTTCTAAACGGCCACTTAATAAGAAGGCGGGACTGTTCAGTTTTTCTGTAGTTCTGATTGGTTGTTTAGTTGATTGTCGTTTTCAGACAGAGCAGCTCTAAGTTTCTGTCGCAGGTAGAAGAAACGTTAGATAGTTTGGCTTAATTGGGATTTTGGGACTTTGTGACGCTGTATTTTGTTGCTGTGCTGTCACCTGCCTGTGTACAGTAAGAAGTAAGTGAGAACTTCTTTGTGTTAATAGAGGGAGAGCTTGTTTATTGCCCTCTGAATTTAACGTTAGTGTTTATGCTGCTTAATGTTACATAGTTTTGAAGTTATGTGAATTTATTGGCTGTGAAATTCCCCGATTGCACTAAAATACCGTGATTCGCGGTGAACGGTGAGGCAGAGTTATATTACTGCGCAGGTGTCGCCAATTAAGGATTAAAGTAATTAGTGAAGTAAAGCACCATAGTCCAGTAAAATCCATACTCTGAGCTAACAATCATTGTTAACGACATCATTTCTGTTTATACTGCTGCATAGAGGTAATGATAGATAATTTGCATTGTTGTGTTTTGGTTTATAGTAGTTGGTTAAACAATTCATTGTAGTAATCTATATTCTTAATCACGTTTGGCTGCTAAGTTAAGTTAGTGATAATAGAAATAATTTATTTTATACCATGTGTATATTATTGTTTGTCATAATGAACACCCATTGCCTCACACCAATTCAATTTTAACAGATTTTTCGACATGACTGGAACTTTAAATAACTTGAAATTGCACCACTTGAAATCACCTACTGGAAATGATATATGAAAAGGGGAGTGCAAACCACATTCAGATAAATGGTTTCTGAATATGAGATCATATTTCTCCAATATTGGCTTCTCTACACTGGCTCCCTGTAAAATCCAGAATAGAATTTAAAATCCTTCTCCTCACCTTCAAAGCCCTAAATGGTCAGGCACCATCACATCTTAAAGAGCTCATAGTACCCTATTACCCCACTAGAGCACTGCGCTCCCAGAATGCAGGGTTCCTTGTGGTTCCTAGAGTCTCTAAAAGTAGAATGGGAGCCAGAGCCTTCAGCTATCAAGCTCCTCTCCTGTGGAACCAGATCCCAGTTTGTGTACGGGAGGCGGACAACCTCCTCACATTTAAGAGTAGGCTTAAGACTTTCCTCTTTGATAAAGCTTATAGTAGGGCTGACTCAGGTGACCCCTGAGCCCCCCCTTAGTTATGCTGCTATAGGCCTAGACTGCCGGGGGACTTCCTATGATGCACTGAGCTCCTCTCTCTCCTCCTCTTCCTCTCCATCTGTACGCCCTCATATCCCATCAATGCTTGTTATTAATTCAACTTCTTCCCGTAGTTGTGTGCTTTCTCTCCTCTCTCTCTCTCTCTCTCTCCCCTTCTGTTGCTTTCTGCAGGTGTTTCTGCCTCTGGAGCTGTAGAGTCTGGATCTGTGGTTGCTGCCGCCTTCTGCCCCCGTGCTCCTGCTCTGCACCCGCTGCTGCTGTTACTGTTATTGCTCTTATTATTAGTATTACTAGTATAATATTGCTCTTAGTGTTGTTTCTGTTGGTGTTAACATCAATACCATTACCACAACTATTGCTTTACATCTCTATGTGGAACTGTATTGTGCTGCTGTATGTTCTCTTTCCTCCTGCCCCCCCCCCTCCCCCCCCTTCAACCCAACCGGTCGAGGCAGATGCCTGGTTCTGCTCGAGGTTTTTACCTGTTAAAAGGGAGTTTTTCCTTGCCACTGTCGCATAGTGCTTGCTCATGGTGGGAACTGTTGGGTCTCTGTAAATATAAAGAGTCGATCTAGACCTGCTCTACTCGAAAAAGTTCCCCCGATATAACTTTGTTATGATATGGCGCTATATAAATAAAACCTGAATTGAATTGAATTTTCAAATTGAAATATTTCAATACATTCAGTGGCATTTAACTTTTAACAGTAAGTGTTCAGCAGTGATACATTTCACAATTAAGTGTTCAGTTGTTAATAAGATTCAAATTATAGTGACTTCCACACAACCAAAAAAAATTAAAATCTCTACTAAGACAAATATTAAATATTAGACCTGAACATTTTATAGAGAAATTACTAACTTTATGTTTCTGCAGTAAAGAGTTTTTACATTTCATTCAGTACAGTTTGAGTGTTTTTATGGCCATTAGAGGAAATTAAGCTTTTTTTTTTTTTTTAAAGCGTGTAGGAGCAGTCTAGGTGATTTTGGTGTAGTGGCTGAAGTTGGAACTGTTAGTTAAGGACCATATTTTCACAATTTGACTGCTGCTATGATGATGAACCAATGAATATACACAATGAATAGTGATCATTTCTAATCGCCTGTCTCTCTGTGTCTGTAGCCTGTCCCAGCTGGTCTGGGAAGACCTGTAATTTCCATGGAACCTGTCTGTCTGGAGACCTCGGCAATGGGACCTGCATCTGTGATGTCAGTATCCTGTCTGTCTGTCTGACTGACTGACTGACTGACTGACTGTGACTACCTGCTTGCCAAAGAGTTCAGAGATCAATATTGCTTATGTATTTATAGGGGACAGTGCCCTAAACTAAACATTGACATAAATGATATTTAAATTCTTAATTGAGAGACTTGACCACTGCTCAAGAACCTGTGTCCCTGACAGGAGTTGTGGATGTATTTTGGTGTGTGTTTGATGTGTTTCTGTTTTGGTGATAAGGGGACACTGGGGAAGATGTAAATTTGGAAACACAGTAGGTTTTAAAAAAAAATCTAATTTAGATTGTTGATGTCTTGGTGATGCTGCAAAATAATAATTACAAGTCATTAAAAAAAACCTTTTCTGTTCTTTAGGATGGCTTCTCCGGCTTTGCCTGTCACGAGTGTAAGAATGAAAACTTTTTTGGAGAAAAGTGTGATAAAGGTAGGCTCTCTCACTTCTTACCTCTCTGATAAAAATGTGGTCATGTATGAGAGAAAGGAAAAATGCAGAAGCTAAAAAAAATCACATCCAAATTGGAAGACTATGTTTAATAGCTGCTAGAACATCCGATAGTTGTTTGAAAAACTATACTCTGTGTGTCTGTCTGTCTGTACAGAGTGTGACTGTGACCATGGAGTGTGTAATAAAGGTCCAGAGGGTGACGGACAGTGTTTGTGTCAGCCACCATACACCGGGAAGCGCTGTGACCAAGGTAAGACCATGACACGCTGGATTTTACTGTATTTGATTATATAAACCATATTAAGTTATATCAGACTATACTACTACATATTGTTAGGATAACATATCATTCACGAATACTCAGTCGGACGGGGTATCCTTTGAGATTTTTTGATACCAATGTCTTACCTTAGGTGAAGCTTCAGATGTTGGTTGGACACAATGAGTTTTTTGGCCCAAAAACCCCCCCAAAAAACAGAAAAGAAAGCTGAAACTATTTCAAGGATTTATATCAACCTAACCTAGCAAAAAAACACTATGCTAACATTTAACAAAATAATGCTATTAATGATAGATAATGTTGTATTTGTATAAAAAGAGCACTGTCCTGTACTATTCGGTCTCTTTTTTGGAACGCATTGTATTTACCCCTCTTAATCAGCATTATTATGGATTAAATTATTTTTCCCCCTGAAAAACCAGGGGAACAAAACACGCAGAGGAGGTTGCAGTAGTTTTTCACCCCTGAGTAGTGTCTGCAGGCCTTCCTTTCAGGCTACATGTGGCCCCATCAAGCGTTGCCAATCAGAGGGTTAGGTGATACCGGGGCAAAAAAGACCACATAGCAGCAACAAGCGCTTTGTTGCCCCTCACAGTAACAATTGAAGGCAACCAGATGACTGTATCAACTGGAGTGAGTTGATTTTGACAGATAGGGGGACAAAAAAAGGTTTTTGAAATGTGCACATGCAAAATTGTCTTTTCATTGAACAAAGGAAGCCAACGTTTGCTTGTCTAAAACACAACCAGTCTCACAAGAACTCTGTCTAAATAAAATGCAGTCTAAAACTGGCAAAACTATTATTTAAATCGGGTCTGATCAAAGAATAAGTAAACAAAACTAAAGACACATTTCGGTCTGTACCAAAAAAGTATTGACGTTTGATATCCCACTCTAATAGTTTTCGTCTAGTTATCTGTGTGTCAGTTTGTAAAACAGGAGGTGACACTGCATATTGCATTTATTTCTCCAGTTTGTTTTTGCTGTCTGTCTGTATGATGTTTAATTGTTGCCCACAGTAAGCTGCTGCTGTGTCTGTGTTGTTGGCAGTGAGTAGCAGGTGCAGTAACTGCAGCCCCTATTCGTACTGTAAAGGAGAGGGAGCCGACTGTGAATGTTTGCCCGGATACAGGAGGACGGCACAGGGCAAATGCGCAAGTAAACACAAAGCTCAACAGTCATCTCAGATTTCTCTGTTTTATTTTAGTTTAAGCTGTCGTTATTTTGGTCCATCAGTCCAATTTGTTTTGGCATGCTAATATTAGCATTCAAGCTCAAAGCAGAGCTGAGACTGACAATGTTCTTCTTAGACTTTCTGTTGAGAAGTTAAGGTAAGTCTGAGAGTATAGAGCTGAGATTAACAGCTGAGTGTGAGATGTCCTAAAATGGCCACCATAAAGAGGACAAACTCTTTTGATTTAGACAGCAACATGACCTTTCCTCTGGCGCCACTCTCAGGGCAAACTTTACATCTTTTACCCACTAGTGGTAAGGATCTAAGAATAGTACAGACGTTTAGTCTCGTTTTATTTGCGGTTTTATCAAATTTTTCCCCAAAGTCCTGAATGATTGTTTGTTATATTTTTGTATCTTGTGGAAACATCATACGGTATTGTGTTGTGTGCACCAGTTATCTCTAGAAATACAGTAGGTCTAGATCTAGAACCAGCATTGGAATCAGAACTACAACTAGAACAGTGTTTCTGTCTTCCTCTAAAGGCCAGTTCAGACCGAGACGAAACCGTTTTAGAACGTCGCAGGGAAAAGTTGCAGCAGTGTGATCTGGCCCGTCTCAGCTCGACTCGAGCCGGCTGATGGTGTTTTAGAACGTAAGGCACCAGTTTTAACAGCCAATCAGCTCGTAGCGAAGTCAGCTGGATATCTCGACCCTCGTCTTTTTATGTTTTTGCCGTTTCATCAATACTAGAACTATCCTCATTCATATTTTAAGACGTTACAAAGTACAGAGAGTCGTTGCTATGGAAACGACACACCATCTCGTCTAGTCGCATTGGTGTAAACTGGCAGGTTTCAGAACGTTGCAGACCGGCGCATTGCAAGTTTCAACTCGTTTCGTTGGGAATCTTTGGTCTGAACTGGCCTTAAGTCTTTCTTGCTCTCTAGAACCAGAACTAGAATCTGGACTAGAACCAGGACCAGAATTAGAACCAGGTCTTTTCTCCCTAGAACTAGAATGAGAATGTTTTTTGTGAATGTTTTTTTAAATCCTAGAGTTAGTCTGGACTGAGTTAGATCTTCGTTTACCTATTCAGGTATTTGCTCAGCAAGGGACTGTGACGTCAACGCCCAGTGCTCCTCACAGGGGTCAAAGGTCACCTGCGTCTGTAAGCCCGGCTACCAGGGCGACGGCAAGATCTGCATACCCAGAAACCCTTGCTCCGAGAACAACGGAGGGTGTCCCATCAACTCCACTATCTGTGTCTTCAAAGGACCCAACAAGGTGAGGATGCCTCTAGAACCAGAACCAGGTCGAGAACCAGTGCGAGAACAAGACCTGTTCTAGAATTAGAATGAACTAGAACCAGGACTAGAATTACCATCAGTACCAGAACCAGTAAGACAGAGAGTTGATGTCAGAACAAAAATTCACGAGTCAATTTTAAGTCCAGAATCAAAACCTGAGCTCAGCCTCACTCTGTCTTTGTCTGTCTGTCTGTCTCTCAGTCCAGCTGCGAGTGTATGTTCGGCATGTCCCCTGTAGGTGGCAACCCTGAATTTGGTTGTCAGCTGGTCTCTGCCTGCTCAGCGGACACCTGTGACCCCACAGCTATGTGTCAAACTGAACTGGATGGACAACCCAGGTCAGACACGCAAACAGTATGACTAGAATCAGGACTAGAATCAGACAACTAGAACAGGATTCCTCTAACTTTGTTACTCTCTAGAACTAGAATCTGAACAAGAACTTTGCTCCCCAGAACTAGGACTGGATATCTTGCTGTCTAGATACAGAACTTGGACCAGAACTAGAACCAAAACTAGAACCACTATCGATCTATATATTATTTTAATCATATATCATTTTTTCCCTTGTATCTAGAATTAGAACTAAAACCATAAGCCGGTCTAGAAAAAAGAGGTAGACCCGGAAAAAATCCTCTTTTTCTGCCTCTCTGTTTCTTGCCCTCCAGAACCAGACTAGAACGAGGGCTAGTACTAAAGCGAGAGTCAGGTCTAGAACCAGGACTGGTAGAAAAGCAGCTGATGTCAGTTTCTCTCTCCATCTTTAGCTCTTTGTTAGTTTGTGTGAATGTGTGTGTATTGTAGTTTCATTACCCCCCCCTCTCTCAGGTGTGTGTGTGAGGCGGGTCAGATTGGTGACGGCCGGCGTTGCTACGGTAACCTGATGGAACGGCTGATAGAACTGGACAGGAGTGGAAGCCAGAGAGAAAATCTGACCGGAGCTGTCACTCTGTTCGGTAAAAGAACCACAAATACACTGTATAAAATGTTTGTTATACTATATTATACTATTTGGTGTGTGTGAATCACTGGCTTAACAGAAATGAAATTCAATGTGATTCTTCAAGTTGGTGATATGATTCAAGACCAATCTTTTTTTTTTTTTCTTTCTGGATTTTATTTTGGGCCAAAACTGTATATTCATTAAATAAACAAGCAGTAATGTGAGTCTATCCTGATTCTCCTACAAGGTGGAAAATAGACCACAGAATTATGTTTTTAACATTATTGTAAAATAAGAGACATGTCATTTCTGAGATAACTTTGTTATGATATGGCGCTATATTGTATCTGCTATGTTGTATCTTGGCTTTGACCTTTGGTATATTTGTATTTGTTTACAGTTTACAGAACACTTGACTTGTATATGGACATTCTATGTTGTTGTTCCTTTATTTATTTTTCACCTACTTGTATGTACTGTATATAATAGTTCAATGTTTATTTTTACCTACCTTTTGTCAGTGTTGTCCTTGTTTTTAGCTGAATGCCTACTTCTGTCTCTATTTCTATTGGAACTGTGTGTAACAGGATTCCTTGTATGTGTAGACATACTTGGCCAGTAAAGCTGATTCTGATATGTATTTGTGTTTCAGAGAAAGGCTGTTCACAGCTGCTGAGTCACAATGGACCCTTCACAGCTTTCATCCCCCTGCTGAAAACACCTCTGACTGTAGGTCGTCCGTCCGTCTGTCTCATTTCAAAGTTTTAATGATTTCCTCACTGTTCCTCAGCACAGAAACACAGGAGTCTCCTGCATATTATAACCATACTATAGATTTATTTGAAGTATTTCAGCTTTCTTTCTGAGAAATCTGCATTTTTCTGTTGGTTTGTTGAATGTCTCTGAAGAGGTGTGAATCATAGCCTTTTAAAATTCAGAACAGTTGGGAGCAGAACCCATCACCATAGTTGGCAGATTCATCCCAAACTGATCCAGAATGTGAAAGTGAACAGATTTAAAACTGCCGAATGTCTTATCAGGTTTCTACAAAGCACCTTGGGAGTCGTAGTTGACTTCAGTTTTTATGTCTGCCGGCTTCTTGTACCTTTTTTGACAGTTTTTTTATCAAAGGACCAGATATTTTCTAACACGCTTGTCAGTCACCTAACATTGTCTATAAGAAAATGAACCACAATGTTACTGCAGGTACCCTGGATGCTCGAAATAACTTCTCACACTTCACAACTCTGTCGCTTTGTCTGAGGTGTTGCTCTCCCTTGCTGTATGACATGTGCATCAACTTCTTTGCACCTCTGATGCCTTGCTGTGTAGCATGTTTCCTTTGAAAGTGACTGACATCCTGCTGCTGCTTGTCTGTTTGTAGCTGCATGTCTGAACGTACTGTAATGTCTACCCAAAAGACTTGCTAGATTTGTAAATCATCAAACATAATGAAACACCATCAGCAGATAAAACAAAGAATGTCAGATGATAACATATAAATTACACTTCTCTCTCGTCACCTTTTCCCATCCCGATCTCACACACTCTCTCTATCTCTATCTCGCTCAGGTCTCAGCACGCACACACACACACACACACACACACACACACATCCTGACTGAAATCTGAGGTAACCATAGAAACCTGTGTTGGAAATTTAAAATTTTAGATATTTAAAGCAAGAATTCAAACAGAAGATTTTTTTTAGAGCAATTCAAATCAAAGACACTAAATGGAACCTCCCCATAAAAATGCAAGTGTGGACTTTGTGGATGAGTCAGACTTGAGAGGTTTCCATTTCAACTTGTTAAAATCAATGAAGAATTGTGACTTAACTTTGACTCAATAGTTCTGGTTATAGCGACTTTTCACTGCAGAAATAAGTTCGTACTTTTCGCCAGCCTCAAGACCTGAAAAACTCTCCAAGCCTGAGGAATCTCAGCTGCTTGGAGACGAAGCAGACATTGCTCCGAATGACTGACTAATTTTATGGTAGTAGCCAAAGATTTGGTCAAACCTCTGCTATAGGAAAGGAAATCAAGGAAATCAATGACAAGGCCAACTGATACAAACCCAGACAGCACTGATGACCACATCAGGAGCACACCAGAGGCTGCTGAGAGAGCCTCCAAATGGCTATGGATCAGGAGGAGTGATCTATGGGGTCTGATTAATCCTTGGTGAGGGTGTCTGTTGTTAAAAGACCCAAAACACCCTATGATCTCAGGTTAGATCACGATCATGTGTCCTAGTGCACCCTAGGGTGTATCTCAGAATCATTTGGTCCTTCTATGTCACTTTCACTGTTGTGAGTAAAATGTCTTGTTGCATCCGTTGGACCTCTGTTGGATTCCCTTCATTCACAGCTTGTACTTTAGATATTTTTTAAAAGAGAAAGTGCAGATGTCCTCATGGTTCCAGGGCTAACTGCCACTTTGGTAAACAGCTGCAACATACGACACACCTCTGATAACCTGTTTTCAACGAGTAGGAAGGAAATGATCAATAAATAAATTCCAGATTATTGATCTACTCATATATGTTGTCTCTACAGAGTGTTAATGAGGAGGTGGTGTGTAAAAACCACCTAATCCTGGGTCAGCACCTCTACAAGGATCTGGAGGGACAAGACTTCAACCTGTATGGAGGAGGCAGGTTGAGGAGCAAAGACAATAAGGTAATACTTCCTCTCCAAACTCCACAACCCTGTTAACAACTATTCAAACCAGATGTGAATGAAAGAAAGAAGAAACGGGCATGCAGCTTTGTTTTATGTCATTAACAAGAATAAGGTTTGAAATTCAGAAGGCAGTGTTTCATTCTAATATGCTGATGTGACTGGAAACTCAAAAGGAAAAAGAGGAAATTTAGCAGTTACAGCAGCCAAACTGAAGATGGAACAAATGTTCTAGTGATCCTGATGATTGAAGTCCTCATCAAAATGTCTAGATAGTTGATGATCACCAGGGTACAACACACAGTCAATGTAAACTGTTTTTTTAACTTAATTTTTATTGGTGCGACAATCAGAATAATCCAAAGGAAAAAAACAAAGAAACCACAACAAGCTAGATTTTGATTCTGCTACAGAAATGAATTTGTAATTTTCATTTCATTAGTTTTGTTGACATTCATACTGTTAACATAGTAATGTCACCCTTCTGCCTATTCTGTCAAATGAAACCTCCTTTTTCTAATTAACTGATATTCCAGTGATCTCTCACAGCATTTTGTCTCGTCCCAACGTCCTGCTTCAAAAGGAATTACATCACACAAAGAAAGTAAAGATGCAATGTCATGGTATCTGTAAAAACATCACAACTTCATCACCATCATCAATCACTACTACACATTATGAAAATCATTGCGTTGAAAAACGGCATCATCAACAATTTAATCATCACCACCACCACCTTAAACTTAATAAAACCTCTATCAGCTTCATCCTCATGTCTAAATGTTCATCAGCATCGTCAGGATCAGCCCTGTGGAGTCCCAGTAGTGTCACTTGCTTTTGGATAGGGCTGGGTATCGAATATCAATCATTTCAATTTAAAGTACCAACTGAAATCTGTCTGTAGTATCAACCTTTGTCTGGTCAGATTCATATTCTTGTTTAAGTCAAGTCAATTTTATTTATACAGCCTAAAATCACAAACCCCACTAACCCAATCATTTTGATTTAGAGAGTATTTTAAGTTTTAAGTCAGCAGTTTTGTGTTAAGTCAAAATTAAACATGGAGATAGAGAGGGAGAGAAGTTTTTTGTTGTTTTTGTTAAACATAAAAAAGGACATACATTTCTGTCATCGTCATCACATGTAATTACCATAACCTGGACATGGGGGAAAGATATGAAATCCTTCATGACAGTATGCAGTATTTTCTTTCAGGAAATCAATAAATGGTAGTAATTTTTTGTACTTTTTTTGGAAACTCACTTAAGAAACTATAGATAAAACTGATTGAAGATAAAATTTCTGAAATAACTGTTTTAATGGCATGTTTAAAGCATTAAAAAAGGGTGCCTGCTGTGTACATGTCCCAGGAATGTCTTGTTGCTAAGTGGTTGCGTACACATTAGCTAACACTTTTTCAAATTGGTAACTAATGTGTTAGGTGTGCAGCACTGTTATTGTTAAGGTGTTAAGCCTGATTGATGGTTGTATGTTAAGGGGTTAAGGCGTAGCTACGGAGCTTAAGCACATAGCCACTGAGGCTACGCCATAGCTGACATGTGCCTCCTCAAAAATGTAACTACACGTCAAGGCTACGGTGACGATGTAGATAACAGTTGGAGACAACAAGAACTGATAATCGATCAGCTTGTGTTTTCTCCTACAAGATGCTGATGTCCTTCTGATGCTGGTGGAGTTTGTTGCAAGTGAAGGCAATGTTAAGGAAGCTGAAGAAAGACTCTGTTACTTCGCTATTTTTTTAGTAACACACATCTAACAAAGACATCTTCAATGCAAACATTCTGCAGTAACCACCGTCACTGAATGTAAACACAGAGGGGAATATAAATTATAATATATGCACATTACTATGAATCTTGGTTGTTGGTTTGATCATGCCTTGCAAAGATTTCCCAATATTTGCTATAAAAAAGTTAATTTCTTTTGTGAATGATTTGCGATATCGCTACCAAAATTCATTAGCCTGACATTGCCAGACCAATTCACAAATGCGAATTATTATGGAACCTCTTTGATTTCCAAGGGGCGTTACCAATGGGCACAGACCAGAATGCTTCTGGACGCAATTGGAAAGACTTACAACCAATCAGAGTGACGAAACGTGTGACGTAGCACTGAGCAAATCCTGTCTGAAGTACGGCAAACACATCTTTCTTATCAACAAAAGCTCTAAGTGAAAACAGACCAAATGCCTCAATGGCGCTCCTCTGTACAGTCATCGTATCAAACCCCTTCCCATATTAGATAAATGGTTGTGTGCCACACTAGACTTTTTATGAGCTTCGTAATATGTGCCTTGAGGAACAAAGACTCATAATAGTCTGTGAAAATAAAATCAGTATTCCATCACATTGATGCATCAATCCTGTAAATCCAACACTGATCATTGAACATTTTTTGATCAACAAAACCTGTGACAGTTGACATATTTCGTCTTAGAGTAGACAGTGTGATATTGCCCAACCCTAATCGTAATAATCTAACTGTTCTTTTCCACCATTACAGAGAACTTCACTGGTAAAATCGTCAATGCGACATGATTCTCAGTGTAAATGTATGGAAACAGGGTGTCAGTGAAGGTGTGTGTGAAGGTGTGTATGTGTGTGTTAGCATCAGGATCAGAGAATGACAACTTTCCTGTGTCAAAGTCCAGATGAATTCTGATCCTGTGGAGCTTCTTCTTCACTGTCAGATCTTTCTCTGGATCGGACGTGGAAAATGCTGTGAATTTACTGTTGGAGAACATAATTCTCCACAATCCAGACTTTAAGCGTCCGTTCACGCAGATGTACTCTCCCAACATGCCCAGTTCCCAGTCCTTGTTGTCTCCAACCTCAACGTCCCAGCTGTGAATCCCTGAGTTAAATCCCTCAGAGCCCAGGACACACTGGTGGTAATCAAACCTCTCTGGGTTTTCAGGAAGCTTCTGTCTCTCTCCAAGTACCACACTGTTCAGACCTTCAGACAGGATGAGTTCTGGATGAGCAGTGTTTGGATCCAGAATCACAGGAGTGTAGGAGACCACATTCTTCATCTTGTTCCAGATGTTGAAGGTCAGGTTGCCCAGGTGTTTGGCCACGTCTATCAGAGCTCCTGAGACCAGCTCTGGATCATCCAGCAGGGGGCGCTGCTGGACTCTTTCCACTGCAGCCTTGTAGTTCTGCAGGAATGAGACACCTTCAGCTCTCAGCTCCTTCTCTGTGGCTCTGATTATGACTGAAAGAGCTGCTATCTCTCTGCTCAGAGACCGAATCCTCTCCTTCATCATCTGACTCTTCTGCTCCTCTTCCTCCCTCAGAGCAGCGATCCTGGCCTCCTCTTCCTCTTGTAGAAACTGGTGAAGCTTCTTAAACTGCTCCTTGATCTGACTCTCTGTGTGTCGGGCCTGGACCTTGATGTGTTCTGTTGTTTGATCACAGTTTCCTTTAACTTGATCAAAGAGCTTCAGTTTCTCTTGTAAGGGCTTCAGGGTTTTCTGGAGCTCCTCTTTGTGATCCTGTGCAGCTTCATCGATGGGTCTGAATCTGTGGTTGTTGTGTGTTTTTGAGTCTCGACAGACGACACACACTGGCTGCTGATGGTCCAGACAGAAGAGTTTGAGTTTCTCAGAGTGCAGACTGCAGAGAGGCTCAGACTCTCCTGAAGCTCTCTGATCTCTCTCCAGTAAGAAGGCCTCACACAGGTTCTTCAACGCCAGGTTACGAGGTGGATCACTCTTTAAGGATCTGCTCTTACAGCACGGACACTCGCGCTGTTGTTTCCCTCTCCACCATCTCTGAACACAGGCTTTACAGAAGCTGTGGCTACATGACAGAACAACAGGATCTTTAAAGATATCATGGCAGACCGGACAGCAGAGATCCTCTTCTGATCTGGAAGACATTTTGTCTCTGAGCTGAAAACACAGGAAGCAGACCGGGAAGTTACTTTCACTTTGAGTCGTGGTTCTTCAGTTCATTACGTGGAATTAGCAGCAGCTTGAAGTGCAAGTATTCAGTATTCCAGTAAATCCAGTGTTCCCTCCTGCAGCTGTCCTTTCTCAGTGATTTTAGTGATTTTGGTGTGAATCATACTGTCTCTGTGTGTGTGTGTGTGTGTGTGTGTGTGCGTCTCCTCTCAGGATCACGGAACGATAAGCAGTTCTTCCTGTTTGTCTGTGTTGAGTCAGAGGGGGTGGAGCTTTGTCAAGACATGTCTCCCGACTGCTCATGTTTCATACTAGGTGTGTTTTACAAGCCACTTGGACCAAAACGTCTAGTTTTTTGTGTGTGTGTGTGTGTGTGTGTTATCACAAAAGCCTTGACACAGACTGAAATAGTCTGAAATAGGACTGAAATAGTCCCTGAAATCAGAGATCATGTTTACATGGAGCTGATCAGTAATCAGATTTTTCCCTTTATTGATCCCGTAGGGAAATTTATTCTCTGCATTTAACCCAGTGCCAGTGCCTTGGTGATACATGTTTTGATGGTGGTAGAAACTGGAGCACTCGGAGGAAACCCAAACACGGAGGGAACATGCAAACTCCACACAGAAAGCAGGGAATCGAACCCAGGACCTTTTTGCTGTGCTAACCACTGAGCCATTGTACTGCCATGATGTATGATTTATAACGCTGTTTCCTGGAGTGTGGAGGACACTCTCTGTACAGTTCTGTGCAAATGTGTCTGAACTTTACAAATCAGTTTTAGTTATATTTTGAATTTAATGCACAGTATAGACAGTACTATACGGTAATGATATTTCCTTTCATCCTGCCACACCGCTACCACAGTGACACGTTCCTTGACTGAAGTTTCTGTCATGAACATTTTCACATGTAAAGACCCTGTTAGAAATCAGGTTACATGTTGACACATCAGTCTAAACCTGGATTCTCGTTTCCACAGTGTTAAAGAAATCAGATAATTGCAGGAAGTCTCAATAACCAGTTTACTTAAGTGCACATAAACACACTGATTATCTCCGTCTGGTTGATATAGAAGTTCATCCTGATGGATGACCCCAGCAGACTGTACACCATCATCCAGGAAGACCTGCCAGCAGCCAATGGGATTATCCACATCATTGACCGGCCAATCATAAGCACACTTTCTGGAAGGCCTCCTCGTGATGAACAGGTGAGTTAAAGGGACACTAAATATGGAAAACTCCAAAAAATACAACATCTACACTAAAATTACTTAAAAAACATTTGAATCAAATAGTGTAGTGTCTCAACATAAACTCAGCATTTCTGGTGCTCAGTATTTTTAATAAAAAAGCTTATCTGCCTTAACGCATTCATATTTTATTTTTATGTCCAGTTAAATGTAAACTAGATGATTTCTGTTAACTGGAGTGTCACCTGCATTAAAACAGTGCAGCCTGACTTTATATCCTTAACTCAGCTGGTGTGTGAAAGTGAATGTCAGTCATTTGATCATCTTCTTCTTCTTGTGTCCAGTTTGCTGATAAGACAATCGGAGAGATTCTGACTAAGGATGAAAAATACAACCGCTTCCTGTCTCTGGTTGATGTGAGTATTTTGTTCTGGCCAATGAATCACACAGATGTTTCGTTTTATCCGCACATGAGAAGAAATCAGTCAAACGTTGGTCAGTAAGACGAAGCAGTCCTGATTCTAAACCCCTCCCCTGAACAAGGCTGAAGCTGAATGGAAAGATTGACAGCCGTAGCAACAGTAACTAAGGCGGGGCTAAGCGAACAGTCAATTATCAGACAAGTTGGAACAAGTTCTAAATGGGAATCGATGTCTCGGCTCTAATCAGATATGATGTGTTTGTGTGTGTTTGTAGAACTGCGGGTCGCCCCCTCCGCTGCGGGGTCCAG
This sequence comes from Macquaria australasica, assembly GCA_005408345.1. Lineage (NCBI taxonomy): Eukaryota > Metazoa > Chordata > Actinopteri > Centrarchiformes > Percichthyidae > Macquaria > Macquaria australasica. The sequence continues at coordinate 190,072 of SEMN01000648.1, forward strand.
GACCCCTGACTGTGTTCATCCCCACCAACCAGGCCGTGGACCAAGCCAGAGACGGCAGCATCTTGTACATGTTGAACGATGTGGGTGTAATTAGTACTTAAGTTTTAATTTATTTTGTGTATTTGTGATTAGCGCAGAAAACGTACAGGTAACTTTAAAGGATAATTCTGCTGACATTATATATTTTTCTTATTATCAACAAGTCCCATGAAAAAAACAAAAAACAACAATGTGTTAGTCTGAATCCTAACACGCTACGACTTCCTGACCCTGTCTGTGGCTTCCAGCCCCGAAACCATTGAATATGTAAATCTTAAAAATGGCTCACAAATATTTTTTAAATTTTTTTTTAAATGGCTCCTAATATAATGTCAACAACCACTCCAGCTACCACTTGATAGCCCTTTTAGCTATCATTATGCTATGTGAAGATGATGAGGATTTGTTCATTATATTGTGCTCTTTTTCAAGGCCAAACATAAACTTCAGGAACTTCTCAGACACCATGTTTTCTCTCAGGCTGTGGTAAGACACCCCCCACGCTCCCTCCATCAGTCCTTCCTTCCTGCTTCTTTCTTCTTTTTGTCTTTTGTCTACCTCTACACGTTATTCTTAGAAGGCAAATTGTCATGATATTTCCTCCCGCTCTCCAGAGGATGAACCCTTTAGATTTAATGACCCCCATGATCTTTCCTTTAACGCCACCCTCAGGACAAACATTTTTAGCTTTACTGCTGGTAAGGCTCTAAGAAAAGCTAAATCAGTCAAATCAAAACAAATGTTTTAGTTGATGATTATTTTTTCCTATTTGTAGGTGACAGTCGACGAGTTGGCTACTCTCCCTCAGATTCAGACGATGGCCAATCAGATTGTCACCATCACTGTGTCTGATGATGTAAGTGTCTCTGATTGGTTCTTCAGTGTCTCTCATAATTTGACTTATTTCCTGACTAATTTACAGTAAACACTAGCAGTTTTCTATTAACACTAGGTGCCCTCCCTTTTTCCTCTCCAGGGTGAGATCCTATTGGGCGAGAACGGCGCCCGTCTGGTGAGCACCAACATTGTGGCGTCCAACGGGATCATCCACATGATTGACAAGCTTCTGTACCCGCCCTCCATCCTTCCCATCCTGCCTCACCGCTGTGATGAAATCGAGAGCAAGATCACCGTGGTGAGCAGAGGGGAGGCCGGGAGGCAAATCAAACCCTGAACAAACAAACAGGAGTGAACAGTAACACACACTCTCTAAATCTCTAAATCAAACTCTGCTGCAGAGATAACAGGCCAATATACGTTAGCTTGCTAATTTATATTTTACACATACTGTTGTATGTTTGGGCTTTTTTTTGCCTTGCTGGACTGTATTTTATTTGATGGAAAGGTAAAAATCGGTTTGGGTGATAATTTGGGCTCCTTTTTGTACCAATTTGGCTTTTCCCCTGATGCTTCCCCTTTCCTCCAGTTAGAACAGGAACGATTGAAGTTGATGGTTCTGCAGGCTCGACACGCACCGACTGATGACCGACAAAACCCAATGACGTTTCAGTTCATTACAACTAGGCTAAAACTTTTTTTCCTATAAAAATTATTATTTGGTTACGGGATGCCGTTGTAACCGAGGGTTTAAAGGCGGTGCCCATGAACCACAACGTCTCTGGTTTGAGTCGGACTGAGTCTGACCTTTTGTTGTACGTCGATCCCCTTTCTCTCCTCTCTGATTTCCTGTCATCTGAAGGCAGAAAATGCCCAAACAAACATTTTTAAAAAATTTATTTGGTTACAAAGTCATAGCTTTGTGATAAAAGCCTTGTAAAGCTAACATCTATTCATATAGATTAAAGACTTTTTTTGTCTTAGGACCAAACACTATTTATTTTTCTTCTTGTTCAGTCACAGAACATAACAGGGAGGCTTTCAGGGGCTTAACTCCTTCCCAGCACCATACAGCTAACCCATTACACTCACAAGTGTGTCGCACTGTTATTGAAGTGTTTACTGCTGTCTAGACGCAGGCATTCTTATAAACTCTTAATAAAAATAAAAAGGAGCTCCTGTCATGAATTGTAATTCTGATTTACTACCAGGTACGTGTCTGTCTAGTTGACTAATTGTACTACATGTCAGCAGTGAGAGAAATGGTCGTCATGGACAAAACGACTTTAGCCAGCATCCCCACACATTAAAACAGAGAGAATAAACAGGCCAATAGAAGCTGAAAGCTAACTTTAATGCTAACAGTAAAGGCTAAGCTTTTTTTCTATGTGTGTGTGTGTTTGTGTGTTTTCAGGGTCCATGTGTTCACTGCAGTTACCTCTATGAGACTCACTGTCCAGATGGCAGCACTGAAATGGTAAAACACATCGTTATTAATGAAAAGTTTCTATTCTACAGAGCCCCCGCAGCGGGTCATATTACTATTGATGTGGAATTCTGTGCAAAGGCATTGATAAATCATCAGTTTGAGTGACGATAAATGAAATGTAAGGTGACAAATATATGGAGGAGCTTTTAAAGTTGTGTTCATGGAAACAATAAGACTTCTGATGTGACCTTTGACCTTCAGAGTAAAAGGGGAGAGGGTTAGAAAGTGTTATTGTGATTCAATTTATTTATATCCACTGAATGAAAGCACAGATCACACAATACAGTGTAAGAAGAGTAAAATACTGTAACACCTGTCCTCTCAAAACAAAGTGACAATCAGCCAATCAGAGCAGAGTAGAAATTAGACACTTAGAAACTTTTTTTTTCAAATAATTATAATTCCCTGCTTTTACTCTGATTGCCAGATCCATATTTCAGAAGTCTTGCTTTAAAATATCTGCTAAACCATGTATTCAGTTTAGCAATTTGTGCGCAGATTTTTTTCCTACTCTATGAAACCTGGTGGGCGACGACACCAGAAAGCCAACAACTCTGTGTGTCTGTCTCCAGGACATTCATCAGTTTGGCTGTGATTACGCCACGTCTCCTCTCAGGCCGACACTCAGTAAAGGCTGCGCCAAATTCTGCAACACCACCAAACAGGTGAGAGCTTTATTTTTAGCTTAATTCACCTACCCCACAGCTGTCTTTACTATTAAAGGTGCCTTCAAATGAAAAATGTTATCTGTGTTGACTCTGTGAGTACATGTGAACCAAACATAGTTGTGGTATTCCTTCTCCCTGCTGCAGAACTGCACATTTTCTGACAGTTTCAGAGATCACCGGTTTTGACACATGATGACACTTTTACACATGGTGAAGCCCGTGGAAGCTGAACATCTTTGTTTTTTACTTTCTTCTTGTGTCCTCAGCTTGGAGTTAAAATGCAGAAAAATATGATTCACCGGTTTTTAGTAGTTACATAGAAAAAGAGAAATACTAGAAAATTAATCCTGTAGTGACCACCCACCAATCCTGGAGGACAAAATGAAGGACATAATTAAAAGTACAGTAAAATAATAATAAAAGATCAGATGACAGTTTTTCAACTTTAAAGTGGCTATAATCAATACTACTGGATCACAATACTAGTTGTATGTGAATAGGGTCACTCGTAGTGACCAACCCAAAGATAATTAACCTCTCAGCTCTACATAGCTTTATGGTGTATTTCAGCTCATTGTTTTGGTTTTCGTTTGCAACTTTACTGTTCTGGATTACTCTCACAGATCTTATCAACATTGTTTTCAGCTGCAGCAGACAGCCGTTTTCAGCAAAGCTCCGAAAACCTACTGTACACTACCTGCTCAACAGCAAACAGCAGACAGACACAGATAGCTCCAAGCTGGTGAACACAGTGGAACATTTAGCATCTAAAGAGACTGATGTTTCCCTCAGGAGTTGGTAGAAACAAAAAATAGTGTTAAAGGAGAGTGAATATTGGACTTAAATTCATCAGGTGGACATAAACACGACTCCAAATGAATGATAATGTTGCTCTATATCTGCTGGATGTTTAAATAAGCAACTGTTTGCTAACACATTTGCCATATTAACTTAAAAGATGACAAAATGTCAATGTTGTGTTCACTGCTTGTTATTGCTTTCCAAAACACCAGTTATTGCAGGTTTAAGTAGAATAAACTGCCAGGATAGATAGATAAATGTGCCAAGGATAGATCCAATTCAGGAATGTAAAAGTGTTAACCCATTGTGTTTTTGTAATTGAGTGTGGAGGTTTCTGATGTAAAGGTCTCATTTGTTTTGGCTGCAGTAATTCCTGCTAGGAAAATATGTCCATTTCAAGTTGGCAGATTAAGTGCTGATACATCTTTAAAGAGCAATGTAGAGGGAGAGCATGGTATGACCACAACCAGCAAGTCGGATAAAGAACAACACACCAGTTATAAAAATAGTTTACATCTCTACATTCCCAATACATGTGCATTTTTGAAAAGAAAACAGATGGGAGTGTCAAGGTGTCCATTTTTGTTATAATTTGTTAAGAAACTATGTTTCAACGTCAGGCATATCGAGTCTCAAAATCAAAAACACAAACTCACAAGGTAATATTTGAAGGTAGCATGAAGTCGAACAAGGACCCACGTTAGGAGGGTTCTTAGGTAAGGAGCTAGGAAGTAGGACGTGACCTTACTGACACAGAGTCGATGTTTTTACTGTGCAGGTCCCAGTAGTCAAATGGTGGAGGAGTCCTTTATTTGACTTTTGAAACATTCAGTGTGTGTGTGTGTTTAACAGGTAGCAAAGTGTTGTGAAGGTTTCTACGGTCCGGACTGTAAACCCTGTATTGGAGGATTCCAGCATCCCTGCTACGACAAAGGAACGGTGAGCAACAAACAAACAACTCTAGTCACTGAAGCCTCCTTTCTCAGCTGATGTTTCATTTTTTACCACATGCAGTGCTTTGACGGTATCCGTGGCAACGGCTCATGCAGCTGTCAGTCAGGCTTCAAGGGTATTGCCTGCCACATCTGCTCGGATCCATCCAAGCATGGAGAGAAGTGTGACGAAGGTAACAGCTCCTCCTTGTTAACATCTGTTTAAGCTTTAACGTGCCCCTTCACATATTCAAACAAGACTAACTCTGTGTCTGAAATCACTCTCTCGTTCACTCATTCACTGCTCCCTATATAATAGACACTTAATAGTTTACTCTGTAATGAGTGGTAAATTGAGAATTTGGACACCTGTTAATCATCATGATTTTGTGTCACTGACAGCTGCAGAGTGTGACAATAGTCATTCTCACATCTTTAAAATGCAAAGTGTTGCTTTGTGGTATTGATAGCAGAAAGTACATGCCATGGACACTACTTTTTTTTGTTTTTTTGTTCCATTGTGAAATATTTGAGGGAACTATATAGTGGATGAATTAACACACTGAATTTGGACGCTGAAATAAAATGGTGGACAGTAAATAAAGTGCAGTATATAGTAAAAAGGGAGTGATTTCGGACACAGACGGTGGTCTAAAACCACGCCTGTGACTCTTTGAGGTTGTACTTAGGCACAGCACTGCATGCTAACATGCTCACAATGACAATGCCAACATGCTGATAAGCAGGTATAATGTTTACCATGTTCACCATGTTAGTTTAGCTTGTTAGCACGCTAACATTTACTACGTCTGATGGGAATGTCTTTAGGTACTTTGTTATAATTCAAACTATTGGACAAACTAACATTTTGACCTGATGATGGAGCTAAAGAAAAAGTATCACCACAGTTGTTTCAATTCATCCTGAGGGAGATAATCAATGTCTGCACCAAATTTAATGCATCCAATAGTTGTGAGAGATTTCACTTAAAACCACCAATGTTGACCTCATAGTGAAACATCAGGGGCTCGCCAAAGTCAGTAGGATTCATCCTCTGGGCACTATGATTGTCTGTTTTGTAAGTGTCATGTCAGCACCCGTATATAGAAAAGAAATTCTGAACAAAGGGCCCGGTGGTGTGTTTTGCCTGGTGTGACATCGTTCCACTACAGTGACTGACTAACCTGAAATTATCACATGATGTGTGTGTGTGTGTGTGTGTCTTCAGAGTGTCGCTGTGTCCACGGTGAGTGTGATAACCGTCCAGGCAGCAGTGGTGTGTGTCGGAGAGGATCCTGTATGGAGGGATACTCCGGAGAAAACTGTGACAGGACAGCCACGCCCTGCAACTCTGACGGACTCCAGGAACACTGTCACATCCACGCATACTGTACACACACAGGACTGCATACTACGTAAGATACTACTACTGCAACAGCCAGCGTTAATTTTGGCACCTTTATTTTAACAGTTTGTTAGTTTTAGTCAACAAAAACTTAAGACATTTTAGTCTTGTTTTTGTTGTGCATTTTTAGTAAACATTGTGAGGCTACAGCTGTCACCATCTTTATGGTAACTGAGTGCCCATGTCACTCTGCTCTGCAGTAGTACAACAGATGGACTCTCCCCAGTAAATCTGGTCGGTCCACAACTTTGGTCCTGATGGAAATATCTCAACAACTATATGATGGATTGCCATTACATTTTGTACAGACATTCATAGTTCCCAGTGGATGAATCCTACTGACCTTGGTGATCACCTGAGCACCACTAAGAGGTTGACATTTGTGGTTCAGAGTGAATAATCTCCACATTCATGTCCCCTTGCGAGTGATAAGTAACAACTTTGATCTTCTGACTTTTCATCTGTTGCATCAGCAGGTCAAAATTTCAGTTTATCCATTACTTTGGTTTTTGACCAAATACCTGCAAAACTAATGACTCATAACCCTCAGCTGTACTTTGTGTTTAGTGCCAGTTTGCAAATTTAGCATGCTAACACACTAAACGTAGATTGTGAACATTACACTTGCTAAACATCAACATGCTAGAGTTATTATTGTGAGCATGTTAGCATTTTGCTCAAAGCACCACTGTGCTTTAGTACAGCCTCACAGAGCCGCTAGCGTGGCTGCAGACACTTAGCCTTGTTTCCATCAAAGAACTGCTAATGTTAACTAACGTCACTGGCAGAGACATAAACTGCTTGATGTCTGAAAGCACCTTAAGGTAAAGGCATCACTTCCTGCCAGGCAGATATCTGGATGTCAAGGCACCAACCAAAGCTCAACAAGACTAAGCTTGTGCTTTTTTTGTGGGAAAGGATGCTCGCACTGAGACCTGTCCATCACCATGACAACACTTTGGTGATGTCAGCTTGGACAGCGAGAAACCTGGGTGTGTCCCTGGATGATGAACTGTCATTCTCATCAAACATGGCAGCAGTAGCCTTTGAAGATTCCTCCTGTACAACATCAGGAGGATTCACCCCTCCTTCACTAGGGAAGCAGCCCAGGTGCTTATCCAGGTGTTTTTTCATCTACCACCTGGACTACTGTAGCTTTTTCCCCTCTGTGTGTAAACTCCAAACAGTTCAGGCTGGAACATCAAGTGATTAGCACCACATTGATCAGCTAATCGTCAGCTGATCTTCCTGAACGCCTAAACAACACTGAACCAACTATACACCCATTCATACATCCTTACCCATGTGGCTGCTGCTAGCTGCGAGCTGAAAACATCCAACCCAATCATCCTTTATGATTTTATGATTTAAAGGAGCATTCAGTAATTATCAGCAGGGGTTCACAGGTGATCAACACCAGTCACTCCCCTGTTACCTCAACAGCTGCTGAGTTTGTTCATTAAAAAGTCTGTGTGTGTTGTACCAGGTGTGTGTGTAGGGATGGATATGAGGGCGACGGTCACTCCTGTTCTCCCGTCAACCCCTGTCTGAAGAGCAACCGAGGAGGCTGCGACACCAACGTAAGACTTACTGCTCGTGTGTGTGTGTATGTGTGGACGGTAATAACTATTGAAATCTCCCTTTGCATTTGACTTGGAAATAATCCGCAACATCCTCCCCCCAATATCTCAAAATAATAAAACAATATTGAGTCGGTACAAATAATTTCAACATTAATCAATAATACATACATTTGTTATTATAAGTGAAATTTCCTCCTGTGTTCATCCTGTGATGAATCTGACCACCCACTACAGATCAGCTGGATCAGCTCTGTTCATATGGATTCATCAGCAGATAGCACATGTATAATATCTCTCCCTCCCTCCATCTCTGTCTCTACAGGCACAGTGTGTGTATATGGGTCCAGGTAATGCAACGTGTGTGTGCATTGAGGGTTGGACAGGTGATGGCAGAGTGTGTGTGGAGATCAACAACTGTCAGCTGGAAAGTCGAGGAGGCTGCAGCCCCAACGCCGACTGTAACCACATCGGACCTGGACAGGTCAGTTACTAACAAATAATGATGAATAATAAGCATTAGTTAATAATCATTAACTAAACAGTTACTAACCATTTTTTGTACATTTTTATTTTTTCTCTCTTTTTGCACCTTTTTCTCCCTGTTTGAGATGCCTCATCCCTTCATCCCTCCCTCCAACTGACTGGCAGTGTTTTCTAAAGCATTGTTGATGTTTTATTTTAACAAATGCAACAATCAGAGAGATGTGTGTCACTACACTACCCTCCACTCCAAGTCTACTCATTATCTCCTATTGTCTGTATGATTTATTAACTAGTTACTAATCAGCTGCCTGACTGTAAATATTGTAGAAGACAACGGTCTGTTTATCTGTCTGTGTGTCTGCAGAGTGAGTGTGTATGTAAAACAGGTTACATGGGGAACGGTATCGTGTGTGACCTCATTAACCCCTGCCTTAAGATGAATGGAGGCTGCCATGACCTGGTAAAAACACACACACACACACACACACACACACACACACACACACACACACACACACACATGTCAGCCATGAAGAAAGATTTGGTTTTATTCACTGAGGATTTAAAAGATTGGTTTTGTTTTTATAACTGTGGCCATTCTGACTGTGGGTCATGCTAACTTTACACTCACCACCTCTATTGTAGAGATTTGGGAAACACGACTTTGGCAAAACAACATATGTTGGGACAAGCCCCTCTAAAACTTCCCAAAAAAGCTTCAATTTTTACATAAATTACTTCAAATGCTTGTCTCTAAATCCAAACAAAAGTAAACACAGAAATTAAGATCTCTGCTGCTATTTGTGGTCCTCAAAGCACCGAAAAATTACATCTGAAACAATGTCTGTTCTGCTTCCGCTTCTCCTTCTGTGTGGAGAGGACAGTTTTTTGTCATACTTTGGTAGAACGTAGTTCTCAATGAGAACAGTTCTCAACTGTTACCTGTGGAGTAACCAGGACATTGTTTCTGGAAAATACTCACCAAACTGCTATTTAGTTTAAATGTCATTGCCAGACTTCCAGAGATTAAAATTCTGATACTAGTTATGAAACTCATCTATGCTGCTGTACACTCTGTCAGGCAAAGTGTGCGCTGAAGGAGGGCGGAGTTCACACCTGTACCTGTCCTGATGGCTACGCTGGAGACGGCACCATCTGCTACGGATCATTACTGGATGTAAGTATTCAGATCACTATCATATAGGAATGCCCCGGTTACGTTTTTTTTTGGCCCGGTCCCGTTCAAAGTCCTTTAATATTGTGTGCCTGGTGATACCAAATCCGATCTGATACTTATATTTACATAGCAGCTAGAAGATATGCAATGTTGATTAAATATGTATCGTCGGCTAAAAATGAGAAGCTGCTACCTGACTGTTTTGTACACTGCTACTACAACCCAGATTCGTCTACAGTGCACAGTCTGACTAAATACCATAATAACTGTGTGTGTATGTATGTGTGTGTTTGTAGGAGCTGGACATGAACCCAAAGCTGTACTTTTTCTACCGACTGACTCAGGTGTGTAAGAGCCAGACTCACTGCTCTGTAGTTACTCACAGTTTTCTATTTTAAACCTAACTTGTATGCATGTGTCAGCATCCTGTTTTTACTTTAAGTTATAGAGTAACTGCCACACTGCGTTCCAACTAAGCTTCATTTAAACATGGGTGCCCAAACTAGTTTTCCCTGTGGGGATTATTTAAGTTATCTAGTCTAATCTAAATGTACACCTAGCTGCTGAAACAGCCAGCTGGTCATTGTAGTTTTTGAGAAATGAGCCAAAACCAAAAGAAAGGCTGTAAAATCTATAACTTTTCCTTTCAGAATAGATGTACCTGCTGTAGTAATATGGCTGGTCAGTGTTTTGAGAAATAACTCAACACTAAAGATAACATAAGTTGTATTTGTGTGTGTTGTCAGCGGTACAGTCACTCCTCTGAGGACCTGAGTGGGAACCTCACACTGCTGGTTCCGTCCAGAGATGCTCTGAAAAACATTAGCTTAGCTCAGGACTCGTTCTGGACCAGCCGACACCGCCTGCCTCACTTCCTGCGGTCAGTCAGCTCACACACTGATCAGACATGTGTAACAAACACACTCACACTCACACATAAGTTTCCTGTCTGTGTGTCCAGTACAGAGAGATGTTAAACATAGCTTAGCACAAAGACGTCAAGAATAAATTGTCCTATCGAGCCCACAGAGAAGGTCTGGAAAAAATAATCAAGTTACGCTACAGAGAACGTCATTGTATGGTAACGGATGTTTTCTAAGATTTCCTCTAGGCTAACATGAACTTGAGACGGACGTTTCATCAGAAAATAATATCCAACACTATGCTTGGAAGCTTGCCTCAGAGATGTGATGTACTGCCATGGTATGCATGATGGATGGCTGTTGTTTCTGACATACAATTCCAGAGTCCCAGTAGCATCAATAATTAAATAGCTATAGCAACTTTTTTTTTGTGATGGAGGTCCAGACGACAGCTCTGTGGTGGACCAAGCTTTCACCCTACCTCTTCGGTCTTTGAGGCATGTGAGCAGCAACATGAGAGTTTAGGAGTAGTAGTTTTCTTAAAAAGCTGTCTTTGTCACCAAGTGCTTACAGGAAATCTAATTTGGTTTCCACGCCATGCTTTCAAAGTGAAATCTCTCTGTAGCAAAACATGAGGAGCAGAAATGATCACTTTCCAGGTAACAAGCAAGTTGTAGAGGGCAGTTAAGTTTGTACATTGTGTTAAATATTATGATATTTAGCTTAGTTTTTAGCATTTATGACATTTTCATTTCACATTTCAGTTCATTTCAGTTTAATTGCCATGATCACTGGATTTGCTTACATATGCACAGTAAATATCCAACCAGCTGTTTTAGGAAATTACTGAGACTTTTTAAAAATGAAAAGAAACAATATATTTGGGAGCTGACATGTTTACGTCAAAGATTTATGTTGCACATTGTTGGTTTTGGTCTTGTCAAGAGATTTGTTGACAATAAAGGAAACACCACCAGCATTGTCCTTCACTGCTTAGGAAGCCTGCTTTTTTCTCCGACTGTGTTGATGCTTGAACTGGATCCACCAGGAAGCTGAGTAACCAGTATTCACTGAAAGTTTTGACCCATCTGTCATAGCGTAAATCTTCCACCACACCGTTCACCTCTGGAACATTGGACTTGATGGAACGCAGATCCTTCAGGCTTGAAACCACATCCACAATTTCTCAGGAGCATATTGTGAGTTTCTGTTTAGTGAAATTAGTCACAACAATTTCCTTTTGCTCTTCCTGGTGGCAGGGCCCACTTCCTCCCGGGGATCTACTCTGTAGAAGATCTGGACAGACTGGTGGGCAGCAGGCTCCCCACCCTGAACTCCCCCACCTACTGGGAGATCAGCAACAGCAGCGGGGTAAGAATGGGGTAATTGTGACAGGCGGATTTACTGAGACCACAGGTGTATTAAGAGGGTTAGGGTTAGGCCATGTACACACTGTCTGCTACAATTCATGTGTACATACACACACTCTCTTCTATTTGGGAGTTGCTGTTGTACTGCGGCTGCACTTATAAAATGTTCTCTGGTACCTGCATAACCTGATTTCTGAGTTACTTGGTTTCTTGAGTGCATGTAAATGAACTGACTGTGATGACATGGTAATCTGCTGGAAACCACAAACTGCTGTTTTTACATTTTTGCTTGTGACTGGATTAAATAAACAAGATACAACGTGTTAATTAGTGAGTTTTAGAGGCGTTGGTAGGAGTATTTTTGAACTTTGGACAGAGCCAGGCTAGTTGTTTCCCCCTGCTTCCAGTCAATCTGCTAACCAAGGCTAACTACGTCCTGACAACAGCGCTTTACTTAACTCAGATTGATATCCATGTTCTCATTTAACTCTCAGAAAGAAAGTGAATAAGCACAAGCAAATGTTGAACTATTCCTCAAAGTTGGGGTAAGCAGTATTTTTTTTTTTTTGCTGTCATTGGGCAACAATTCCATAATAACTGTTCAGCATATTGTAATTCAAGTGGTCTGAGAGAAAACTTCTACTTCAGCACCCCCTCTTGGCTCTGTTGTCAGGCTTTAGAAAATCTAGCCCGTGACGGGAGACTTTGGCCAATCACATGTCATCTATTGGCTGTTCTACAAATGCAGATGTGTGTGCATGTCCCTTCAGATGGTGAAAGCCTGATTCAGTGGCGGAAATCCAGCAATTTGTGATAAATTTCCAACACCTCCTTTGCCTACAGCGGCATATAGAACAAAGCAACACGTCCCGGCTCCACACGGGACTTCTGGCTCATTATGTTCGATGCCATGGTGCTCATTACGACAAGTGGCAAAGAGGCATGATGACAAACAGTGGGGAATAACTTTTGAGGGGGGACAGTGGTGTGTGTGTTTAGTGTACTAGCCTCTCATCCCGCTGTTAGATGGCGTTGCAGCTGCCCCTGAAGTCTGGGGCGCTGGAGGGGCGTCTTTGAGAAGACAAGTCACAGCAAGAGGAGCCGGGGTCTCCGTGAGGCTCAGACCGTGGAGAGCGAGCCCTATGAGGCATGAGGTTTCGCAGGGCAACCGGCTCCTTCTGCTGCCTGTCGAAGTTGTGGGTTTGGTGGGAGGGGCTTAGCGGAGTGATACGAGGCAGCAGAGGGAAAGGCTTTAAATGACTCCAATAATATACACAGACCTACAGATTAGGCTGTATTATTTTTAATGAATAATACACAGAATAATACATGTTTTTTCTCAGGTGGAGTTGAATTGCAGCCTCAGTAAATGTTTTATAATCTTATTACTTCATTATTGAATATGTCCATGCAGCATCACACTATAGTTATTTCCTGACCTCTGTGATCTCAGATAAATTCCTTTACTGAACTGTACCATCAGAGCTCAGCTTCATTCAAAGAGACTGGGGGGCTGGTGTAATGAACCACTGCCTCAGCAAATCAGACATTAATTACACACAATTTGCAACTAACTGTTGTTGATTTGTTCAAGGTGATCCACATTGGAAATGCCTCCATCCTCACCCACAACCTGCCTGCAATCAATGGCTACATCCACATTATAGACCAGGTAAGAGTCAGCCTCTGAACAGCCAGGAGGCCAACTAGAGCAAACAACATACTGGTACTGGTACTTTACCACTAGTGCAGCTAGTTTGTCCTGATGGTGGCGCTAGAGGAAAGATCATGGTGTTGTTAAAAGGCTTCATCCTCTGGAGGCCATAAACATCCTCAGCAAATTTTATGGCAAACTGGTATGTTGAACAGACAGACAACATTATCCTTAAAGGCCCAGTGAAACAGCGTTAGTTTTCCTAATGTTGGAGAACCAACTCAAATCATTTTGAGAGGGATTTCATCAAATGATTTGAATTTGGTTGGATCATTCAAAAGTAGCTTAGCAAACATGAGTCTCTCAAGAATTCAGAGTGATATGGAGCAGTTGTAGAGGACTCTTCACCTCCACACGGGTTGTTAGCTCAGCAGGCGGAGGACAAGGGAGACATGAATAAATTAGACCTTAACCACAATCTAAAATAGAAAGTTTAAGTGAGTCTTTTGTGGGTAAAGTGAAACTGAATGAGCAAATTTGAGTCATTTTGGTATTCCTAAAAAAATATTGAATGAACTAAAATCCTGTCTGTTTATTTGTTTGGGTGTGGTCAGATTCTGGCCCCACCCCTCTCAGACCTCCCCCCCGAGCCCCCCACCCTGATGGCCTTCCTGAACTCCTCTTCCAACTTCACCCTGTTCAGACAGTACGCTCTGGTAAGATATCTGTCTGTCTGCTTATTTGTGTGAACTCAAACTTGTTAGTTTTTTTCAGTGTGTTTTAGTGTGTGTGATTTTTCACAGATGTACAATCTGTCAGAAGATCTGAGTGTGCTTGATTTCACCCTCCTGCTGCCAACAGATGATGCCGTCAGGCAGCACCTCAGCAGGACTAACTCCTCCCTCCTGGTAGGTCCAGACAATATGAGCCTGCAAACCCTCCACTATGATCAAAATGACACAAAAATTGATGCTACAGTATACATATCTGCTCTGTAAATCACTTGTTCTGTGTTCTGATTTAAATAAAAATCAGAAACCAAAAGGGATAAATTAATATTTTATATTTTTTGGTTTCATGATGGTGTCCCGTAGTTTGCTTTAATTCATCTGAATACCGTCTGTCTACATAGATGAAGAACTTGCTTCCATACAGCCAATCAAATCCCTTAATTTTAAACTATATTTGCATAAAGCAGTAACGTCAGCGTTCTGTCACAGGCAGACAGTCACACTGAGCCAGACAGCAGCCTGCTACACAACACTGGAGCCACCGACTCTGAACAACAACCCACATTAGCTTCCTTGTCTCCTTCTTATCTAACTTATCTAAACATGAATGCACATCTTGTCTTGCACCTTAGCTTGTAAAAGGAGCCACCAAACAAACATTCACTTGGGAAAAGTGCACTGCTAACGCTAATTAGCTGCTCAGCTGCAGCACATGAAACAGCATGTAAATGTACCTGCTAATGTCACTTCGGTCTGGTTAGATGCTGCTGTGGTCCTTACTTTTTTATACCACTAACAACATGCTGTCTGTCCATGACATGTAGACTACAGGACAAGTTTGTTTACTTTTGTCTCTTGTTCCTCTGTTGGAGCTCAGCCTGCCAGCTGCTGTCAATCAAACACAGACAGGGACACCCCCCTCCAGCTGGCCGAGAGGAAAAGGAATATTTCTGATATTTCCCCAAAGAACTTTTTTTTCCTACCATTTAATAATGACACAGCACAGGTAGTACGGGTTATTTTGCTCCAACCAATGAGCAGTGACTAACATTTGCCATATCAGTGATAGAAATATGTAGATTTAGAGTTATTATTTCTGTAAGTTGACTCACAACAACCTGCACAGTTGCAAACATTTCATCCACACTTGGAGACATTTTTCTGGTGCATGAAGATGATGCCCTCATTCTTAATTCTGCCTGAAGGCTTTGATTGGTCAGTTGTTTTTCCAACTGGTAAAACAGCTGCCAATCAGTACAACAACAGACATATCAGAGATGTGGGCGGTGATTATCAATAAACCAGAATTATTCTTTAAACCACCTCTTCTGTCTCTCTCTGTGCAGGACTCTGATGTGCTCAAGTACCATGTGATTCTCAAGGAGCTGCTCTTCCCTGACCAACTCTCTGACGGCACGTTCAAAAGCACGCTGCTGGGCAGCGACTACCAGGTCCAGTTCCACTTAAACAACAACAACCAGGTAACAATAGTTGGACCAGCACAAGCTTCACAGTCATGTGACCAACCTTCCAGACCAACCTTTCTCACACCAGAACACTGAAGACATTTAGTTTAAGGACCACACTGCTGCTTTTTTGATTGATTTCCTTCCTTTCAGGCAGCTATAAGTTTCAGTTCATTTCTAGGAAAATCAAAATGCAAATATTTATTTTTGATCAAAGTGGCATGATTTTTGTCTGGTGGTGCAGTTGAGAGCAGTTATATTTTCAAATATATACACACACACATACACACATATATATATATATATATATATATATATATATATATATATATGTATATGTATTTACACCTGGTGGTGTGTTCAAGGACATTCTGACATCTGAGGTCTGAGAGTTAGCTGCAGAACAGCAAAATGATTATATAATTTGTCACAGTGATTGTCAGTGCTTTTCAGCATCTGACTGTCAGTTCAAGGATTAACACTGGAGAGTTCCTGCTCACAGCTGCTTCATCAGGTGATGATACCACAACTTTGATAGAAAATTAAAGCTTTCTAAATGTTGACTGTGATGGATGCCTTTATAAAGCAAGTTTCAAGTCTCTGCAATTGAATATTCATAGAATTGAACTCAGAGTAATGGCTGCCTGGAAAGAAGGTAATTAATCTAAAAACTGATGGGATGATTTGAAAGATGAGTATTTTTGTGAAGTATAAAAGAATCATAGTTAATGTGCTGAAACATGCAAACACTCTATCGTGTTTTAAAAATGTGTGAATCTTTACCAGTCAAGTGGACTGAAGAGTCCGATTTGTTTCTCCTCCTCCAGACAGTTGTGAACGACGTTCCTCTTGACGGCAGTTTCATTGAGACACAGTATGGTGTCATCATGGTCCTCCCTCAGGTCCTCAAAATCCACCGCAACAGATGCAGCAAACAGATCACCCTGCAGGTCAACGTAAGGATGGAGGGAGGGAGTGATAGATGAGTGAATGAATGAATGAATGGACATATGATGGGTGGAGGGATGGATAGATGGAAGGATGAACCTGCTATTTTGGTTCATGTATGTGTAGCAGTGCCAAGTGGTCTGGATGAAGTGTGGAATATAGATCAGAGGGTGTAGTGATTAATAAATACACTCGGTCACAACACTGGTCTCATTACTCTGAAACAGCTGAGCCAATCACAGTGAAGCATGATGACACGGCTCAACAGGGGAAATGATAGCCAACTAATGAATTCAGTCTCAATCTGGAGGTTGTAGGCCCTTGACTCATAAACAGTGACTGTAATACTTCATACATACAAACCACCTAATCAACTTCTTTAAAAATGCAAGGCTTATTGAAATACAAACTACACACACAACTAATAACTACTGAACACACGAATGTATGAATAAATGCGATGATGAATGAGCAATGAATTCAGCGCTGAACAATTAATGAATGAATGAGGACCACCGCATACCAGATCAAGCAGTGAATGGTCATCTTGGCAAGATGGATTAACTCGTGGAAACACGGTGGATGAAAACTTTAACATTAACCTGTGAAATCCGATGTCAAGTAGATGTCAATCATGTACAGCTGTTATTATGACACGGGGGGGGGGCTGTTTACACATAGGACAAAATACAAGTTGAAATGCCACTTCTGACACACACAGACAGGCAATGACTGTTGTTCCTGCATCAAAATCAGCATGTTGAATCATCATATGTCATCCTTTCTCTACATTTCTAACGAAGCATACCATATCAATTAGTGTACATTCAACTTTGCATTACAAACTCAGTTCTTTTGTTCTTTGTTTCCTGTGTGAGTCCTTGATGAAGTCCAGACACCATCCTGACCACGGGATATATTGGCCCTTAAAAGGTTCAGTGCTACGTGGGGGCCATGCACGACCTGTGAAAGCAGGTTGCAAATTAATAAGTTGACTTAGGTTCATCACCAGTTGGCACTCAACATTCCTTTTTGTTCATCCTGCCAGGCCGTTTCTTGACCCAGAAGTCTTGTGAACAACAGGGTTAGAAAAAGTTCACTCAGTTCTCTGTCAAAGGAGTAAAACTGGAGTCATCACGGTGACACCTGAAGCAGCTTATATGACTGCATCAATCAGATGCTATTTCAGTTTTAATTTTACTTCCATCTTCACGTCATAAATGGTCACATTACAATATCATAATTGATGTGACAGGAGCGTTTGCACCATAGTGCTAAAAAGAAAATTGGAAAGGAAAGATTGATGCATGAGATCTATAAATCCCAGTAATCTGATGTCTTCTGTATAAACAGGCAGAATTCTGAGTTATAACCTGCCAGTCAGATGTGTGTAGAGGTGTGTGTGGTTATTTTGTTGCTCCCTGATGTAATTTGCACGTGATTTAATCAAGGTAAACATAGTAAACAATTTTGCGTAATGGCACTGCGGTATGGCACGGCACTTCTCAAATAGGAAGCTGCAGATTTATGAACATGTGTTGTCCTGCTGCCTTCAGATGGTTATAGGTATTTAATGATCTGAAGGAGAATCTTTTCATACAGTATAAAGACTCACATTACTTATTAACCACATTTATTTTTTGATGCATATTTAAGTGCATCTACTAGCTGGGGAGTGTTTAATTAAAACTGTTTATTTGCATTTTAAGCATTATTCCATTATTGCAGCACATTTGCTCCGAAGTATTTAGTTTGCTCTTGTGGACGAAATCATTAGATTGGCAGTGGAGAGACTTTGTGGCAGAAACAGACGTGGTTCAGATGTTGATTGTCAGGATGGATGTATGATGGGTGTTTTTCCCAGTTATTCCAGCCCCTCTTTCCCCCTCTCTGTCCTTGTCTCCAGGGAAGGTGTTCAGACTGCGAAGGACCACCTCGATGCCTGTTCAACTACAAACCAGTAAGAAAGTTGTTAGTCTACAGGGGGTGGATACAATAACATAAACACCTGTGCAGCCTTATCCAAAAACACGATCCACAGTCTCAAAATCTTTGTTAAATCATCTACCAAATTCTAACAGTCACAAAGTGAGGGTCGAGAGGACTAGGTTAGATTTAATCACACTGTGTTGTACAGGTGTTACTCCTATTATTTGCACCACATACTGGATAAAATCTGTTTCCATGAGTCATGTGTTTACTTTTTCTACCACAGCTCTCAGTTTGGTTTTTCTAATGTGTTCTACTGCAGATCAGAGAACAGTTTCCAGCCAACATGCAACCCAACTGTAAATACAGGAAGCGAGTCGGATCCAGGAGGAAGTCTGTGTCAGGCTGTCTCATCAAATGTCTTCGGTTAACCACGGTCTGCTGACACTACTACTTTCACTTTTAGTTCTACCATTAGGCAAAACGTATATAGTAACAATAATTTTACATACAAAATGGGAGCAAATATGATTCAAATGAGTCTTAACGTCTCGTCCTTATGTGATTGTGCATTATACATTATAAAAGGCAGCAGAATTATTTATTATTTGTATTAAAGATGAAACTGATGAGAAAGTGGACATGCAGACATGAAGTTGGTGGCAGAAAAATCACTCACTCTGTCATGTTTATAGTTAAGTTTTCATAATTATATTCTTTTTATTTAGTTTAGTTTTTTAAAGGGCTGACTGAAGAGAATTATGTGAAGTATTAATCCCCAGAATAAGAGGTTAATTAGTCTTGAAGGGTAGAATAAGTTTTAAAATCTATCAGTAATGCAGCCTGTGAGAGAACTGTAAAAACTCTTCTCTGTTGGTATAATTTCCAACTTACTACTGCTCTCCAACAGTGACAGTGCTCCTCTTCGGACCAGCTGACAAATATTACAGAGAATTGTGGCTTTTTCCGTTATGGTTTTGTGATATAAGAATTTACATAACAAACACCCATGTCTGTATGACAAAAAGCCTCGACTTTGACAAACAGATGAAGGCAGCAATGTTACATTCCAGGTCTGAAAAGGGCTTAATAATAATAATAATAATAATAATACCAATGGTCTGTCTTGCAGGATCACTCCTGTTGCCCCGGTTACTACGGCCACGAGTGCTTCAAATGCCCCGGAGACGTTGGCAGCTGGTGCTTCAATCACGGGGAGTGTCAGGATGGTAACCATGGCAACGGGGAGTGCCGTTGCTATGAGGGTTTCCATGGCACCGCGTGCGAGAACTGTGAGCCAGGACGATACGGAGTCAACTGCTCCTCAAGTGAGTAACAAACACACTTATCCTGACAGAAACACTCCTGAACACACAGAAAGAAAAATGCGAAATACTCACCCGCGAATATTTACTCTACTACATCACTATCCTGCATCCGGCGGTGCTGCTCCACACATTGTCCTTGAGTTCACTGTCTTTATAATTTTTGTGTCCTTCGTCATATAATACAGGGTGATGAGAAACACAAACAATAAACAGGTCCTGAGTTGTGATGTGATGTCCGTTCCGCACAACATGCTTGTTTGATGCCTTTATCGCCGTGTGAAAGCTCAGAAAAGCTTTGACTGTTATGATCACGGGTGGGAACCCAAGCGCAGACTGAGGCACTGGAGAGTAGCAAGCAGAGTTTTATTTCCAAAAACACAGGGAAGAGGGGAAAGGTGTCAGGAGGAACAGAGACTGGATGACAAGAGGGGACACGGGGAGGTTGGGCGACGTGGCTGGCTCCTGGTCCGGGGTGAGGCATGAGTGTGGAGAGATATCCTGGATCCAGGCGGGCAGGCAGTGACCCGAGGAGGAACACTGGAGACAAGAGAGTATGATTAACTTGAGAAGCTCACAGCAAAGTACACGACTAACTAGTTTGTTTAGTTAGCGGCCAAGAACACACGCACACTACCACTGTAGTTGACTGAAGGACCGGGGTATATATGCTGCAGGCTGATGGAAGGCAGGTGTGCGTAATTAGGTCACGCAGCAGGTGTGTCGGAGGGAGCTCAGCCAGGTCACGTCGACCCAAACAGGAGACACAAAGGGGGGAAGGGAAACGGGAGGAAAACAAGACAAAACACACCAAGACCATCACATTGACAGCCGAAAAGAGGAAGCAGAAAGACTCTGACAGCCTTAAGTTTTTGTTTGCCGTAATGTATTTCTGCCACAAGGAGGCGTTACTTCATTGTACTGACCAACAAACAAGACTTCCTGAAGCACTATCCAAGCCTCATGGTAGCTATAGTTGTTGAATGTTAACAAAATAATTGTTTTTAATCTCTAAAATGAAGTGTTCCAGTTTTACTGTCCAGTATACTAGTGGTCACTCATTTATCTTAGAATATGGACAGAAAACCTCGGGAACATGTTCCTGACAAACCTGTGGGGCTAATACAGTTGACTAACAAACCCACGATATCAACAAACCCAAGAAACATAGTCTAACCTAGACGTATCTAACTCTAAGAAACCTACATTACTAACAAATCTGCAGTGTTAAAAAAATTAAAAGACAAACCATGCTTGTGAAGCCACCTGCGAGGCTAACAAACCTAAGACTGTAACACACATGCTATGCTAACAAACTTGTGACACTAACACACCTATGAGACTAACAAACCCATGAAACTTGTGAGGTTTAGAAACCTACAACTTAAACAAACCAGCACGGCTAATAATCAACGCTAACAAAACTGTGATGCTTACCATTGATGCTAAGAGGCCTATGAGGGAGATGAGTCATTTTTTTAAATTCGAGATTAAACCACCAAGGAAACACTGCTGTCACAGTTAACGTGTGTATATGTGTGTGTGTTGCAGAGTGTGTGTGTGACCACGGAAAGTGTGAGGACGGTCTGGAAGGAAGTGGCAGGTGTGTGTGTTATAAAGGTTGGAAAGGAGCTTCATGCTCTGTAGGTAAGACAGACACGCACATACAAACACACAGTGAAATTGTAACCACACACAATATTTTCTCTAACCTGTTGTCACCTGAAATCTTTGTGTGTGTGTGTCTCAGAGATCAAGGACGACGCCTGTGGAGGTGTGTGTGACGAGAACGCCAAGTAAGTCCTCCTGTTGCGTCTAGAGCTGGTTTATGTGTGTGTGTAAGTGTGTGATCTGGACCAAGAGCCACTGGTTTTGGAGAAGCTGTAAATTTATCCAGAATACACAGGGACGAACACAAGCCCTACCTGGCTGTATCAGGCTTTGGATACAGATCAATTCATTTTTGGTTTGGGTCTGCACATGGGATTTGTTGATGATGAGAAAAATATAGAATATTGCCAGACTTATGCTTTAAAAATAGCCGCAGAGGGTCGGTGCTTTCAGCTTCAGTAAAAATGTGTAACGCAAGTATTTGTCTTCTGCTGCAGCTGTATAACAGGGCCAAAGGGTTCAGCTGCTGCCTGTGTGTGTGTGGCTGGATATGAAGGCAATGGAACTTACTGCAAAGGTAAAAACATGCGCGCGCACACACACACACGTCCTGTACATATATAAAATCTGATTACCTTTTTCTCTCTCAGAGCTGGATTTGTGCAGCAGGTCTAACGGTGGATGTTCAGAGTTTGCCGTCTGTACGAAGGTGTCAGCTGGAGTGAGGACCTGCACCTGTAGAGAGGGGTACACTGGAGACGGGGTCATCTGCCTGGGTATGTAGTCCTGACCCCTGACTTCTGACCTCTGACCCCACACCCCTAACCTGAACCTCTAGACATCTAATCAAGACCTGGAAAGTTATATACAAAATATTTGAAATTTTTTAAATGTTCCTAAAAACCGAGCCCCCTAAGGTTCATGGTGGGATTTTTTTTTTTTTCTGAACTACTTCTTGGATTTCCTCACCAAAAACATTTGCGTTACCTCACATCACGTTTTGCATTCCCTCCCAATATTTTTTGCATTCCCCCTGATCCATAGGAACAGTTAGTGTGTTGGTCCAGTCCAGTTATAAAACACTGCCAGTTTAGGGAAACGCTCTGCGGACACTACAGACAGGAGAGATGATACTTTACATTATGCATTTATTGCTCATTACTCCTTTCAAAAAGCCGAGCTCCGACAGTATGCAGCCACTGGCTATGAGCACAGCAGCTGCCAGGCTGTGCTGGTTGAAGCTGTGGATATGGTTATTGATTGGGCTACGGCTGCAGTTGTGGTTGTATCTATGGTGCTATGGCTACGGTAGCTGTTCTGTGACTACTCTTTACTGGTCCTATTAACATTAGCCAAGAAACACACACAGTGAACCCACAGTGCTTTTGTCAGATATGACAGATGTGTTACCAATACACCACAGGAGTTCAGAATTACAGTAGCTTCACTACAACGCTCAGCCAACACAACCATGTCAACTCACTGCACACACCCAACCCCTGCATGTAGTTAGTGTTACATTAAACTAATGCATCACAGCCAGCTATCTAGCTACAACAATACAGACTCGTGCCTGAGCAGCATGAGTGGTCGCACCCTCAGCTGTGGTCCCAACCAGCGGCGGTCTACTACATAATACATAATACTGTATCATAATACAGCTCAGCCCTCCTCTGTGGATCAGAGAGAATCCAAAACTTAGTGTGAGGAACGCAAAACAATTTCTGAAAATTTTAAAGTAAAATTCTGACATGTTTGGAAATCCTCTTGTACTCTGCCTTCTCCAGATGCAGATGTGAAGATGGATATCAGTTTTGTCTTTGTGCACAGACAGGTCCAGGACGTGTTTAGCTTAGCTTAGCACAAAGCAGGGGGAAACACCATGCAACAAGTCTAAAGCTGTCAGATTTACATGTTGTATATGTCATAAAAAATGTTCCAACCTGTTGTGTGCTCACAGAGATTGACGGCTGTCTGGTCAACAATGGAGGCTGCCACAAGTCAGCAGACTGCATCAGAACAGGCGCCAACATTGTAAGACAAACACTGTACCACGGCACACAATGTTAGACCTGACCCAACAATGTCCCATCACTGTACCTGAGACTCAGTTCAGGTCAGGTGAGGCCACGTCAGATCGTCAAAGTTTCAGGAGGGTCTCATTTTAGTGAGGGCCAAATAGCATCTGGGGGTTCTTTAAAGTAAATTTCAGTTTTTTTACAATCATGGTTATTTTTATAGTTTTGGCCACCATGTCTGACTTATGAAGTTTAATTTACCAAGTCAGAGTACATCCACTCTAAGCCAGTTAAATCCGTTCAGACTAAAATGGCATTTTTCTCCTCCAAAAACAGAGCTTTCTGTATGTAAATCTTAAAATGGCGACTTGGTGTAAATTAGTGTGTACAGGGAAAGCTGAGCTTTTCCAAGACAGTGACGTAAGCTGCCCACTGAGGGACAGCGGCTGTGTAGCAGTAAAGTTAAGGAGGACTGTCTCTTACTTCAAACTTTCTCTGTGATCGTTTATTATAATGTCTGTACAGCCGAACACACAACAGAGCTGTTGTCATTAACCAGTATTTATATTTAGGATTAAGGATATTATCACCGTAGCACAGCAGCGTGGGAATGACTGCTGGTTAGCATGTAGTGTTTATATTTCACATACGTTCAGTTGTCTGACAAAAGAAACGATCTTGTGTCCATAAAATAATTGGTCAGCTGAGCTGTCGCTCCCACTCCTGTTGCTGTGATGCAGTTTTGTTGTTTGCCGACTGAAAAGAGTACGAAGAAGAAGAGATTTAGTTGGTAGCTCTGTTGATCAGATGTTTCACCGTGGGCCGAGGTTTTTATAAAGAAAAGTTGCGGAAAGTGTGGACGCAAGACGTTTTCAAATTTAGACTGCTTAATGTAGACGTGGTCTTAATCATCGAGATCTGGGGACGCAGCAACATCCAGCAGTGCAGTGACATGAGGACTCCAACAGTCAAACAAACCAAATTAGCTAAACCACTTTATTTGCAGGGCAGGATTACCAACTAAGTTTACTGTGTGCCACTTGGTTTGTGGAAATGTGGTTATTTATGTTTGGGTATATGAACATCTAAAATACAATAACAACTGAAATGATAAGGTGACACCAGCATGTTCAGAGGCCCCACCTTGTTGAGGGTCCCTGTGTCAAATCTAGTTTTAGGTACAGAAACAACAGTACTGTGTTTCCAACTCAAAAAGGTGATTTGGTGCTGATTCACTGCTGAAAAACAAGAGTTAAGGTGGAATGATTATTTGATGTGTTGATTGGCCGCGCACAGGGGGAGGGAGGAGACAGAAGGATGAAGTGATTGACTGTTTTACTGACTGACTGTTTTCTCTGTCTGCTCTGTTGTCGTCTCCAGACGGCCTGCAGGTGTCGACTGGGCTTTCAGGGATCAGGGAGGTTCTGTTACCCTGTCAACCCCTGCAGAACTGTAAGTCTGTGTGCTATTTCGCTGATTTTCATGCAGTCATCTGCTTTATTCTGTCCTGTTAAAAGACACTGACACGTGTTTTCTAAAAACACAAGGGAAACTAATGTGAAACTGATTATTTCATCCCACTGGCAGATGTTTTTTGTTCTTAAAATAAGTCTTGAAGGACTGAATGACTTGTTAAGACAGAGCTGGCTGCTGGCATAGACAGTAAAGGCAAATAGGGGCGAACAGGGCCAGGGCCATTAAGAAAGAGATAAATAAGTAATAAAAATAAATAACACCACCCCAATGTGAGCAATGTGACAGTGAGCTGTTCCACACAGATTCCAAGCAGAACGATCACTTGGAGTATAGCGGTCATCAGCGGTTTTGACCTGAATTTGTTTTTTGTACATTAAGCAAATCTCCAAAACCCATTTCCAAATGCTCACTTCAACTCCACCTGCAGTTCTGAGCATTTTTTAACTTAGCAATTTGAAAAATATTAATTATTTTTTGGCGCCAGCTAAGCTAGAGCCGGCACTTTGCTAAGATGTTTGTTGCAGTGTACAGACTGATTGATGACTCAACTATAATCAGAAACATTATCGATGATTTTATCCAAAATGAAAATGTTTACAGGGTTGTTAATATCTGTTAAAGATCAGTTTTTTGTTTGTGTGCAGAACAATGGCGGCTGCAGTAATCAGGCTCGCTGTGAGTACATGGGTCAGGGTCAAAGGAACTGCACCTGCTTCAGGGGCCACGTGGGTGATGGCTTCGATTGCCGGGGAAGTACCAACAATGTGAGTCACATGACCTCTGACTTCCCCTTGACCTCACACTGACCTCTGAGCTCCCACTGCCACGCCCCTCCCCCCTCACAGGAAGTTGTGTTGTCTGTCCGTCTTACAGGAGCTGTTCCGACACCCAGTGAACGCTTTCTTCCGTCGAATGTTATCTGTGAGTCATATTGAAATCCACACAGTAAATAAAACTTAACTTCCAGTTATTCATTTGATGCTGCCAAGTAAAATATGGATGGTTTGTTTAAAATTGAGGTGTGACCCAGCACACGACTGCAAAACACAGCAGCTGGCCAATCAGAGCTCCTGCTGCTCTGTGGGTTGGACTTCACTGCTTACACATGATAAGATTAAAACAATCCCGAAATGGAGACTGTACTGGTTAAAGTCCAACTCCACTTGGGCTTTCCAAGTAGAATATAAACTTGCAGGAAAAATACAGTATCTTATATTTTTATATTTTTGTTCATTCGGACTGTGGATCATGCTAACTTTGCACTCACCACCTACAGTGGGTATTCAAAGTATTCAGACCCCTTTAAATTTTTCACTCTTTGTTTCATTGCAGCCATTTGCTAAAATCAAAAAAGTTCATTTTATTTCTCATTAATGTACACTCAGCACCCCATCTTGACAGAAAAAAACAGAAATGTAGACATTTTTGCAAATTTATTAAAAAAGAAAAACTGAAATATCACATGGTCATAAGTATTCAGACCCTTTGCTGTGACACTCATATTTAACTCACATGCTGTCCATTTCTTCTGATCCTCCTTGAGATGGTTCTACTCCTTCATTGGAGTCCAGCTGTGTTTAATTAAACTGATTGGACTTGATTAGGAAAGGCACACACCTGTCTATATAAGACCTTACAGCTCACAGTGCATGTCAGAGCAAATGAGAATCATGAGGTCGAAGGAACTGCCCAAGGAGCTTAGAGACAGAATTGTGGCAAGGCACAGATCTGGCCAAGGTTACAAAAGAATTTCTGCAGCACTCAAGGTTCCTAAGAGCACAGTGGCCTCCATAATCCTTAAATGGAAGAAGTTTGGGATGACCAGAACTCTTCCTAGACCTGGCCGTCCAGCCAAACTGAGCAATCGTGGGAGAAGAGCCTTGGTGAGAGGGGTAAAGAAGAACCCAAAGATCACTGTGGCTGAGCTCCAGAGATGCAGTAGGGAGATGGGAGAAAGTTCCACAAAGTCAACTATCACTGCAGCCCTCCACCAGTCGGGGCTTTATGGCAGAGTGGCCCGACGGAAGCCTCTCCTCAGTGCAAGACATATGAAAGCCCGCATAGAGTTTGCCAAAAAACACATGAAGGTCTCCCAGACTATGAGAAATAAGATTCTCTGGTCTGATGAGACCAAGATTGAACTTTTTGGCGTTAATTCTAAGCGGTATGTGTGGAGAAAACCAGGCACTGCTCATCACCTGCCCAATACAATCCCAACAGTGAAACATGGTGGTGGCAGCATCATGCTATGGGGGTGTTTTTCAGCTGCAGGGACAGGACGACTGGTTGCAATTGAAGGAAAGATGAATGCGGCCAAGTACAGAGATATCCTGGAAGAAAACCTCTTCCAGAGTGCTCAGGACCTCAGACTGGGCCGAAGGTTCACCTTCCAACAAGACAATGACCCTAAGCACACAGCTAAAATAACAAAGGAGTGGCTTCGGAACAACTCTGTGACCATTCTTGACTGGCCCAGCCAGAGCCCTGACCTAAACCCAATTGAGCATCTCTGGAGAGACCTGAAAATGGCTGTCCACCAACGTTCACCATCCAACCTGACGGAACTGGAGAGGATCTGCAAGGAAGAATGGCAGAGGATCCCCAAATCCAGGTGTGAAAAACTTGTTGCATCATTCCCAAGAAGACTCATGGCTGTACTAGCTCAAAAGGGTGCTTCTACTCAATACTGAGCAAAGGGTCTGAATACTTATGACCATGTGATATTTCAGTTTTTCTTTTTTAATAAATTTGCAAAAATGTCTACATTTCTGGTTTTTTCTGTCAAGATGGGGTGCTGAGTGTACATTAATGAGAAATAAAATGAACTTTTTTGATTTTAGCAAATGGCTGCAATGAAACCAAGAGTGAAAAATTTAAAGGGGTCTGAATACTTTCCGTACCCACTGTATGTTGTGTAGATTCGGGAAACGTGACTCCAGTGACAAGCAGCATGAGCCTCCTACATAAATAATTTCAAATGCTTGTCTCTGAGCCTGACCGAAAGTAAACACAATTGTTCTTCTATTACAGCAGATTTATAGGCTGCTAGTTTGGAAGTAAATCCCTATGCAGTTAGCTACAATACCTAATCCAAGGTGTTCAGTTCAGCGCACAAAGGACTTTTAGATCCCAGTTTAGTTCCTGAGATTAGTTTCTCTGGTTCCACAGTTCTTCTAACTTTTCAAAAAGGAACTTACGCTGAACTTGCTTCATGATACAGGCCCCTGATCCGTCATCACATAAATTCACTTTGTTTTCTTTGTTTCTTAGCTTTCAGGCTCTCGTGGTCTTCATGGTGACGGACCGTTAACTGTCTTCGTCCCTTTAGAGGAAACCAACAGCGACTCCTCTGTGTGTACATCTGCTGTTTGTATATTATCTAATGTAACAATAATGATATTACCAATCTGAGTTTGTATTTAAGATTTAGTGTCTTACCTAAAAAAAACTATATGGTCATTTACAAGCTGAACCACAGTATTAATCATATAATAAGTACATTTTTGTATGTCATGAGTCATAAATCTAAAATATGGTTGCTAGTGCATGATATGTGCATCGTTGAATTTGTGTGTGTGTGTGTGTGTAGTTTGAGGAATGGAATCAGGTCGGTCGTCTTGGTGACCTGGTTCGTTACCACATCATTTCCTGTGAGACTTTGACCTTGAGTGACCTCAAAACCACCAAGCTTGCTGTCTCAACATCGGGATACACACTGCACTTCAGCCTGCAGCAGGTAACACACAAACACACACACACACACACACACCATAATGTTGCTTTTTCAAAGACTAACTGAACAAACAGGTGACTGGATAATAGAGAATATTGATCGTCAACAGAAAAAGTAGATATAGGTTTATAAATAAGGTTTTACTGTGTGAATTCAACTTAATGAATACTATCACTCACTCCCACCCTGGAGTCGTGAAAGCCTCTGAATTTAAAATGGATACAAAATAATCTGTTAATTTAAATTGCTGCAATCATTAGATTTGCTCACGGGAGTTAAGTGAACTGGAGCAAATCTTTTGCATCAACTTCAACTTTGTTGAACTTTGACACTTAAATTTACGCAATTGACCAATAGCAAGCCCTCTTGACAGTGCTGACGTTTTAGGGGACGGAGAGAAAACAGGAGAAGTTATCATATGCTATTAGTTTTATTGCACCATGCACTTTTATTTAACCTCCTCTGCTGCAGGAGTTGATGGTACAAATGTGTCTGTCCACCTCCTTGAGCAAGACACTGAACCCCAAATTGCTCTCAATGTCACGAAAACCTCTCGATGAGATAAATGATTATGAGCATTATTAGTCAAGACTGAAACTGGACCTTGTATTAGAAATAGTGACGAATAGACAGAAACGCACTGTTACTATGTGGTCATTACATTTCACTTGTTTCACTCACTTTTTATTCCAGAACTGCTAAAATGTAGGAAACAAACTTAACACACGTGTTTTAACTACTAACTAATCCCCACACTCACCCAACACACGTGTTGACGTGCATACGTGTTACCATGTGTACCAAATTATCCTCTATCAATATGAGCTATTGCTTACACAGATTGGGTGATTCTTTTCTTAATAGTTTGTGATTAGCAGATGGATTTAATAGTAATTTAGCTACTGAATTTATACAAAAATCAGTCACAGTCTGGTTGTTAAGTTCGCACCAGTTTGATTGACAACCTTCACACCAGCATAAACGAACCGAACCAGACAGGCGAATGCAGAAAAGTTTGCATGAACCTAACAGGTTAGTTATGGAAGCCTCCTTATTGTCATCATAAATGTACAGGGATGTAGCAGTGGCGTGGTGTGACTTTTCCACTAGGTGGGGCTAGTAAATCTCAGAAGGCTATCCGCCACATTGGTGGTAAATGTTTGTATCAAAATAGTCATGTAATTTAAAACTACACTGAGAGTCTACTGCGTTTTGGTGTCATTTACAGGTGTGCTGCTTCTGTCTGAAAAATGTCCAAACCAAGCCAAAATTTTGTCAGCCTACCCAAGCTAATTTTTACCAACATAATCCATCCTAAAGTCGCGCAATTGGGCGGAAAATCGCCCAATTTGGCAACATTTCTTGGGTGTAAAATTTTCCGCTCCAGATCCAGTTATTTTCGGCGTGCGGTGTCAACCAATCAGGGGCCTCTGGAATGTGGTCTGTCACAGGAAATAAACATCCAAGAAATGCCTTCTCTGGCTCTTCTATCATTGGTCACCACCATCTTTCTAACTGTTCCACCAAGACAACAGTTAATAATGATGGACTTACACCTGCTCAGGGGAGATGTAAACTGAACATTGTTACTAACTTGTATGGTGCATCCAGTTTTTACTAAGTTATAGCGTATCTCCTTCACTACGTTCAAACTACACATATATCTTCAGTAGCTCCACATGGAACAGGTTGTCATGGAGGTGTTCGCAGACAGGGTGACGTCAGATGACGTGCTGTTTTATAACTCAAAATGACACAAAATGACTGGTGAGAGTGATGAGGAAGCTTGAGTTAAGCTGAAAATTGCTGTCTCACAATCCACCTTTCAGCTCACCTCGTCTTTGTTTCCACCTGCCTCCCCCCGCACCTGTCTCTCTCTCTCTGCCTGCAGGATTCAGTCTGGGTCAACAACAGATCGAGGATCGTGAAGAGTGATTACACCACAGCTAATGGAGTCATTCACCACATCGACACGCTGTTGACGCCCTACAGGCTGCAGGACAAACCGAGCCTCCAGTCTAACATGGTGCGCTGAGTTTGATTGAAGTGAATAAATGAGTGATGACCAATCAGAATTGACAGACGGGGAGTGTGATGTCTCTCTCTCTCTCTCTCTCTCTCTCTCTCTGTGTTTAGATGAACTTCACCTCAGCTGCTGTGTTTTATGGCTACAGCCGCTTCAAAAAACTCGTGGAGGTAAAATAAAAAAACGAAACTCCTGCACCTCCTGGTTTGATGTCTCCTTTCTCATCCTTCACCTTCTTCCGCCACCTCTTCTCCTCCTGCAGCTACATTTCCCACCCTGCCTCCTCCTTCATGTACCCCTCTACCACAAACATCCTCTTCTTATACCTACTTCTCTTCCTCCTAAACCTTCTCCTATCACTACTATTCGTATTATCAGCAAAATGTAGTTAACAATGCAGATGATTTTCTCGCCTACGCCGGTTTGGTGATTTGCCGTGCGCTCCTCTGTGAGGAGAGGCGCATTAGAGGGAGCACCATTGCTGGCAACCAGTTACAGATAAAATCACATCAAAATTGCACATTAATGGACGGATCAGTCTGTAATAAATGTGAAAATGTAGAACAAAATGAAAGAGGCAAAACCCCACGTACATGAAAGGTACCTCCACCAACTAAAGCCACACAAATTGGGCTTTTGGTTCTTTGTTTATGGACGAATGTTGTTGCTTATGTATGGAGATAAGCCTGACGTTCAAAAGTTAAGGGGATCACCAAAGTGAATACAATTCATCCTGAGGTGGACATGAATTATACATTTCATGGCAACCAATCCAATAAGTTGTCAAGACATTTCAGTCTGGACCAAAGTGGTGGACCGACCCTAAAGTCCCTCCGCTAGTGTGGCTAAAATATATTTTGAGTTAGAGAGAAGTTGGTGTTTTTTCCATTCAGTTTAATAATGTAAAGTTAGACTTGCATAATTAGAAATAAATATGAGATCAGACTTCAGCATATCAGCAGATTCTCAATATTAAAGGAGTGGGGGAAAAAAACGCACTATTACTACGATGTATACTGCTAGTGCGAGTATTGATAGTAATCTGTACTGTCTTCTGTTTGTGCAGGATGCAGGGTTACTCCCAGTGCTCCAGCTGTCCATCCATCAGCCGTTCACCATGTTCTGGCCCACAGACAAGGCCCTCAACTCCCTGCCAACTGAAAGACAGCGCTGGCTCTCCAGCCCCGACCACCAAGAACAACTGGCTGCCACTGTGAAGGCTCACATCGTACGCAACTCCAAGGTAGGAGGAGGAGGAGGAGGAGGAGGAGGAAGATGGCCGGATCAATACCAAAGTAGTTAATACTTTGATACTCAAACGAAACCCCTTTAATATGGCCCCTAAAGGATCAAAAGTTCATTACAGTACCAAAGGAAAACAATGATAAAAAAAATCACCTGTGCAACTAACGATTATTTTCATTATTGATTCATCTGTCATTTATTTTCTCAATTAATCGTTTTGTTTATAAAATGACAGAAAATCTGAAAGTCTAATTGTCAATCAGTTTCCCAACATCTTCAAATATTTTGTTTTTACCAAGCACTTTGTTTTTACGATATTTGTCTTTATCATATAAGAAAAAGAAAAGCAGCAAATGTTCAGCGTTTTTTATTATTAATCATTTATTAAATAGTTGCCGGTTAATTGCCTTTCGATTGACTAATCCATTAAACGACTAATCGTTTAAGCTTAACACCTGTGATCCGTATTAGTGGACATTATATAATGTGGTCACAGACGGTGTGATTCAGAGTTACAAGTTTAAGATATTTATTACAGGAACTAGAATGCTGTTTTAATTCATTTTCAGTTGAGAAATTAATCTTTTTGGTGGTTTATAGTCGTCTCAAATACAAGGTTTTCTTGTTTAGTTGTTTGAGGTTTCGTCAGTCAATAGGAAATGTCCGAACATGAACGTGAATATCCAAAATCCACCCAAAACTGAGTTGTCTTTCAAAAGGAGGAGGAGCAGGAGGAGGGCAGGGTCTGTCTGTCTGTCTGTCTGTTGTAGCTCTATAAACAGATCAATATGATTTTTGTGTGTGTAGGTGATGGGTGTCAGTCAGCCGGATAAATACTCGTCGTTCCGCACCATGCACGGATCCACCATCAAGTACAGCTGTGACAAGACCCTGGTGGTAAGAAATCACAGACACATGCACATAAACCAAACAGGTAGTCATGTTGGCTTCTGCACCTGGCAGGTGGTTGTTGCTGTGGTATCTGGTGTTGTCTCATGTTACCATGGTGATGTTGGAGAGAACAACATCCTGGATACTAAACCTGACAATCAGCGGTCACTATCTGAAAAAGGATCCAATGTTGCCTTTCAGTTCCGGTGTGTTTCATGTTCACGCTGACTTGTTGCCAACGAACCAAGAGCTGTAAACATGAAGTGATTGGGACTGACAGGTAACTTATTGATTAGTGATGTCGTCCTGCTTCATCAGCACTTCATGGACCCACAGAGGAAAATCTAATTCTTGTGACTGACAGCAGGTCATGCAGCACTTTACTGAACCTGATGTGTTTCTTTACCTTCTCTGGTGTCATAGAGAAATACTGTAACTGATTACGAGCATTATTAGTCGAGACTGTAACTGGATCTCATATGAACAAGTAGAAACTGAGACAGAGACATTTTGTGCTGTAATATTACATGGGGACAGTTACTGTGTGGTCGCTACCGTAGACTGTATATAAAGATGGACGACGTGTCTCCACTTCCTCCTACTGTACAAAAATGACGCCAAAATATCCCGGATATGGGAGCTGCCATCTTGCGCTTTTGACGTTATTTGGAGCCGGAGTCTGCGCAGTAGTGATCCATCGAATTCCCACCCATACAGCCACCTGAACCAATCACAGCACACTCACAGTTGTCAATCATGACGTTACACCCCCTTTTTATAGCATCAAATAACTAATTAAAACCAAACTTAACAGAAAAACGAACACTTGAACAAACATCAGCGTGATAAGAACTACCTAAAATAACAGAAACCATCTTTGGGAAAATGTATTTGACGTGTACTTTGATTTTTCAGTTTGGCTCGTGTCCCATCCGCTAACATGAAGGAGGCGGGGTTTATGACCTATACTGCAGCCCGCCACCAGGGGGCGATGGAGATGTTTTGGCTTCACTTTTGGGGAGCTGTCATGTCGTCCACCTTTATATACAGTCTATGGTTGCTACGTACACACCTTTGTTTGAACTGCTTTTCACTTTCTGATATGTCAGGGAGAATTCTCACACTCAGGTGGTGACGTACCTACGTGTCACCATGGTTAGCAAATGATCTTACAGAAATTCACACAACTAATATATAGTAGATGGAATTAATAATAGTTCATTTGAATTCACACATCAGTTTGATTGACAGCTTTCATACCAGCCTTAACGAAGTGTACCAAACATGAAAGGTGTTAAAGCACCTTATGTGTTCTATTTTATTCTGTTCTGGTTCTAGTGCACTGTTTCAAAAAGTTATTAAGAGTGTGTTAAGAGTGTGTATGTGTGTGTGTTTTCAGGGAGCTGTATTGATTAATGATAACGCAGCCAGGTTAGTGGAGCGCTACCTGACCTTCAAAGAGGGCTTGGCCTTTGGCATCGACCAGTTGCTGGAGCCACCCGGCCTAGGAGCGCACTGCGACAGCATGGAGAACACAACCACTTACGTTAGTAGTGCTACTACTATTACTTTTAGTGCTGTTACTGCTTTACTGCTCACAACACAAATGTTAATACTTGCACTAGTTGTTATAACATAATTGCTATTACTAGTACGACTATTTTTACCTCTGTTTTACTAGGAGAGTCTGCTGAGAGCACAATCACAAAACATCACAAAACAAAAGCTAAGACATGGTCAAATATAACAAGACAATATGAGCTGACAAAAAGTACAAAACACAAAAACAAGTTAATACATAATGCCCCGCTAGCGTGGCTACAAACTAGTGATACTACTTATAGTATTAGATCTGCCACACTTGGTCACACCAGCATTTGTAACGGAGGGATTTCATGGTGAAATCAGTTTATTTCAGTGGAATCACTGCGATCAGTGAGGCAAAGTCAATCCACGTAAATCTTTCCCATCGAGTCTGTCTGTCTATGTGCCACTTTCTGGTGTGACCAGGCCTTAATAGAGTGACTACCAAAACTATTGTTACTAGTACCACTGTTTCAAGCATGACTCCACTACTGCAAATACCGATGCCACACTGCCATGCTTATTAAATTGATCTCAGCCTTCAATATGACGGCATTGGAAGCTGGACTGAAGCTTTCTGTCTTAAAATGTCTCAGGGGCGCTGTGGACACTGCATCAGCACTCCATCCTGCCCCTTCAGACACCAAGACACGGTAAGATCTGCCCGTCTGTTAAAAAATATGAACATTAGCAGCTTGTACAATACATAACTTATGTAGAGATAAATGTAATTCCTGCCTTCTTCCAGGGAAAGACGGAAAGTTGTATGAACTTTCGCTCCAGGTATGGGCCCAGCTACCCACATTGGTATACTGATCTGGACGATCATTTCAGGGGGATAGGCTGTAAGAGAGTTTGTCACTTTTCTTCGTGGGTCCAAAAGTGCTGTAAAAACCACTACGGCCGAGACTGTCAAGGTAAGGAAGGAAAGAAGGAAGGATGGAAGGCACATAGGGAAGATGCTCCTGTAGTCAGACCTTCATCTGGAGAAAATCTTGTGTCCCCTAGAGGCTCCAGTGTTCATTCTTGAGCCATACTGTTTGTGAAGCTACAAATGTAGAGATTGCGCTAGAGGGCCAATTCAAATATAGGTTTCATCCTCTGGAGGGCAGGAGTGGGATCAGAACATGTCATGGCAATCTGCACATTAGATTTAGATATTTCTTGTGTGCATGAGGGCATTTTGTCTGCATGGTGCAAAACCATTCAAAATCTGGCCAGAAGATATTCTCCTTTGGACCAAAGTGCTTTTCCTGCTTGGTTATTATCTGACTTTTACAAATCCTGACCTGAGGCAGCTGTGTGATTGGGTCTGAGTGTGTAAAACATCTTCCCCCTAGTGTAATTTTATTAAACTTTTTCATAGCGGACATTTTGACCTGTCGTAGCACAAATACAGATGACACTGATACAGATGAAGTTATTCCTTACCCCTGTGTTTGACAAGGCAAAAAGTCAGCCATGAGAAAGAGCAGTTGATTTGAAGCACTGTGTCTTTTTTGTTACCGGGAAGAGCCCTCCTTTGACTCCACCCCTTCCATGTGTGTTTCAGTTTGTCCAGGTGGCGTGGAGGCCCCTTGTGGCAACCATGGTGACTGTGACGATGGTCTGCGTGGTTCAGGAAGATGTAGGTGCCACGAAGGCTTCAGAGGAAAAGCCTGCGAGCTGTGTGTCATCGACCATTACGGCCCCAACTGCACAGGTAGACCAAAAACAGAAAACACAAAGCCGGGTTTGATTTCAACCCAAAACTAAAACACAGTAGCCGTGTTTCCATAAACGTATTTTTATGTGCATTTTGTTCGCTTTAGAAAAGCTGTATGGAAACAGAAAAATTTGAAACTTCCTCAATTGGGCAA
This sequence comes from Macquaria australasica, assembly GCA_005408345.1. Taxonomy (NCBI): domain Eukaryota; kingdom Metazoa; phylum Chordata; class Actinopteri; order Centrarchiformes; family Percichthyidae; genus Macquaria; species Macquaria australasica. The sequence continues at coordinate 226,215 of SEMN01000648.1, forward strand.
ACAAATTTGTATGCTCGCTTGAGGTGGTTTTTGCCTTTGAGGTAAAAGAGTTGATGTGATTTAGAAACGCTTTTGCCGAATAAGTTCTGACGTAGGGAACATTAACTCGTGTGACTGATCAGCTGTTTCTGCTGAACCGTTCTGCATTAATTTGTCATCGTCTCTGGACAGCATGAAACATGGTCAGTACTAACTGACATGAAGGAACAATTAAAACTTGCCCAATAGAAACACATTTTTGAGGACCTCTATCCATTTTTCTCCTGTAGATGGGTTAGATGGCCAGGGCGACTTGTTTTGTTTCCAGTTCGCGACCTCTTCTTCTTCTTCTTCTACTCTGTTTACTGGCGGATTACAGACATGCGTAAAGCGTAGCCTGTACCGCCAGCTTCTGACCAAACTACACTTTGCAACGAGCCTAGTTTATTCACTCCTAACCAGTTGATGGAAGCACGGCTAATTTGCATTTCTTTTTTGCGACATTTAAAAAGTTTGCTTAAAATTCACTTGATGATTGAAAGGAAACATGGCTCCTGTGTTTTAACCCAAACTAGAAGTCAGACATTGTGCCTGTGAGATCCTCCTTTCAGAAGAAAATACCAGAATAACGTAATATGATTCTTTGTGGACAGTTTTCACAGAAAAATGATTGTAAGATATGAATGTATTTTAGTTTTTAGCGTCATATATTCGTTTCTAAAAATATTCTCTGGAAACAAGAGTCAGTCATTAATTTCAGTGAATGTGGTAAGATACTGTAGTCCAGTTGTAATGAGGGTTGGGTTCCAGTAGCCAGTTCTAGGTTGATAAATACCCAGATTCATTAAGCTTCAAACCTTTTATATCTCCTCACTCTTTAAGACCAATGTTCAAAATATTCATGTAGATTCTCATTTAGCAGGACTGACCATTGGTTTCAGTGGTTGAAATGACAAATACCACTGACAGGAGATTGTATCATCAGTACAGTATTTATACAATTGGAGTTACATCCAGGTAACTCCTTTTTCACCTTGTTTCTTTATTGAATATGAAACTACTGTCATATTGAGTGGCGATCATGGCATGATCTCCAACTGCATCAGAAAGTTGTAGGAGAAAACACCAGCAGGCCGAGCTGACCAATCACAGTCCTTGCTGTCTCCAGGTGGTATCTATTTTTCAGGTTTCAGGTAGAAATGTAGCCACCCAACCCCCCCCCCCCCAAAAAAAATCTGAAGTCAGCAGACAGTCTCGCCCCCATCAGCTCTTCAGCAGTCTGTCGCCATAGCAACGCTCCACACTCACCATGACACAGCTGGGTGTGCTTCCAGCTCAAACATGCCAGCTGTCTTCACTCAGTCATTCAGCAGACCCAGTTACAAATATTAAACAGCTGCTGATCACTTTCTGTTTAGGTTTCAGAGTTTTCTTTTAATGATCTCCTCAGTGTTTCGTCAGGTCATCCTTGCTATGGAGAAGAAGCCAGAGAGGGTGTGAATCAGAGCTGTAGCGAATTCAAAACTCCGTCACCATGGTTACTGAATTAATCCTGAACTGATCCAGAGTCAGAGAGTGAACTGATTTAAACTGCTGAATGTTTCATTAGGTTTCTGAAAAACATAATCTTCAGCTCACCGTTAGCGCCGCACATGACAGAAATTGAAGCTCTGTGGTTGGATGTTTGTTAATGAAGTGCACCACCTCCTTCATGTTTTATGTCCACAGGCTTGTACAATTTCCAACACAGTCTTTCGTCTTTTGTAGAGATGATTCAACAAAGAAACTTTCTTTTTTTTTTTTGGAAAAAGAAATATCGCAGAGTTGTACAAATAATTTTTGGTATTTTTACATAAAACCCTTTTCCAGTTTTTTATATACATGTATATATGCATATGCACAGAAAGCGGCATTTAAAAGCTTTTGTGGGCCATAACTCAGTTCTCAAGAAAACTTTCAGTCCTCCCATCTTCACTTCCAGGAGTATATATCCATGTATACCCTTCCACATGTACAGGTTTAACACATCTACACACATACACATTTATATTCACCCGCATACCCACAAGTATACAACCTACATACCTATGTGTAATTCTACTTCAATCTTTCAGCAACAACCAAGAAAGTTTCACGTCTATCCAAGCCTCAAAGAACCCCAACTGTCAGTCCAGACTGTTACTGCAGGAACCCTGAAATAGATCCTCCATCTTCACAACTCTATTGTTAGATTATTTTAAATGATCAGGGAGGTGGTGTCATGTATTTTTTCCTCTCTCTCAGTCTGCAGCTGTGGGAAGCAGGGAACATGTGATGAGGGCATTGAAGGTTCTGGACAGTGTGTCTGTAAACCGGGATGGGAGGGTAATCACTGCCAGAAGGACATAGGTGAGTTTCCCTCTTGAATGTGAGGACCTGAATACAATTAATACGAGTGCAGGATGTTGCTTATATCAACTCCTTTTACCCTGTTTACCTTTTTAACTTCCTTCGTTGATGAGTCATCCATCCGTCTGTCTGTCCAGGCTCGATCCCAGAGGAGTGCCGGCAGTGCCACGCTCAGGCCGACTGTGTGCCAGGTGTTGGTTGTCAGTGTAAATCTGGATTTCAGGGGAACGGCACTGTCTGCAGTCCAGAGCCACGTGAGTGTTCTGCAGCCTTTTGTCAGCAATGATGACAGTGATTCTTGTAGTGAGTTAAAGTAGCAACATAATAAGACGTATCAAACTAACCGGAGCATATGATATGAGTCATATGATAATAATAACTTTTTAAAAACGGATAACAAAAGAATGAGAAACTGGAAACTGTATATTAAGTATCTTAATGTTGTGTTACTGTTATTGTTTACTGTCCAAATATTTGGACAAATTGTATATTGATGCTTTGGCAACATTGTTTTTGAAACATTCATGCCAGTAAAGCCTTTGAATTGAGTTGTATATAACTCTGACCTTCAAAACTTGATAACAATGAAAACACCAGAATGTTTGGCTGAAGTCCTGCTGTAGGATGTTGGGTCACGCTGACCCTGCTGTGGCTCAGACAAACAACTCCAGACTTTTTTCTCATTCAGACGGGAAAAAAAAAAACTGACTGTGGAGTTAAACCACTGACTTTCAGCTTTAATTTGAGGGAGTTTACATCCACATTGGATCAACTGTGTATAATAAAAGCTACAGGTGCTACACTGTCAATTTTAGGGGACAAAAGGTTACTGGACAAGATTACATAAACTTTAATAAAGTCATCAGACTCCTGGTATCTTCCCTGTGATGCTCATGTCAGGTCTGGAGTGCAGCCAGCTTCACTCCCTGCTTGTTTTGGGAGATTTTTGCCTTCAGTCTGGTTTGAGGTAATCATGAAATAATCATGACTGACTTGGTCATTCATGATTATTCAGTCTTGCAGTCTGATTCACTACAGTTTCCAGGACACGCTCAACATTGATGCAATAGAAGGTGATGGGGGAGGGGAGGCTCGCTTACTTCTGGTGTTTGTGTGATTTTGTTATTGTCCTACGCGAAACTCTGTTCACCCAATCTGGATATTAAAACCCTCAAAGGTGAAAGTCAGCACTTTAACCTTATAGCCACAGTTTTATTTCAAACCCAATGTGAGTACAGAGACAATAAAAAGACAAAAAAAAATATTAAAATCTCGTATTTATTTATTGAATACAATGTCTTAACAATTCACACAATTTAAAGAAATGGAAGAAAATCATTTTAAAAATATGTAAAATTTGATTTATGTGTTGATATTGGAAGCTCCATGCTCTTAACATACTGCATAACAATGAGAGAGATGTGTAAATATGATGATGACACACATTCACAGATCAGATACTGTCATTTGAATCCACCATGCGAGCAGATCAGATGACAGTTTTATTAAACGCTCTGCAGCTCCAGACCTCTGCTCCGAGTACAACGGTGGCTGTCACCAGAACGCAGACTGTAACCAGACGGGGCTGCTCGTCAACTGCACCTGTCGCAATGGTTACCAAGGAGACGGCTACTCCTGTGAGCCCATCAACAGGTGGGCGTGGCCCGTCATTTTCTCTGAATTAAATTTCTGTTTCACTTTCTATATGAATGTAAGCTGTTCACAGTCAGAGAAGTGACATCAGGCTGTTTGTTATCCAGGTGTACTGAAGAGCCGAACGGTGGCTGCAGCGACTTTGCCTCCTGCAAGTTCACTGGTCCAGTGAGTAAAAACCTTTGTCTATCTTTTCTTTAAAATCTTCGTCTTTCACTGTGTTTACGTGTGTTATGAGGATTAAGAATTAAGAGAATTTGTTTTGGGGGGTTTTTGTTTGTTTTTTTGACAAGATCCAGGAAAGTGTCAGTGTGGCGGGCAGCAGTGTAGCAAACTCAACAAACACAACTGTATTGATCTTCCTGTCACAAATTGAACTACTAAATGAGCCTAAACAGGTTTCATATTATGTCTTATATGACATAATATAAGACATAATATCTTAAATGCACATAAAATATACCAACACTGTATCAGAAAAGTAGTTGGACGGAGGGGAGAAACAGGACCACTGACCAACACATCTAAACGTATAACCTGATTTCCTGCTTCAACCTAATTGATCAGTAATCTCGTTCCTCCAGAACGAACGTGAGTGCGAGTGCCTGCCGGGGTACCTGGGTAATGGAGTCCAGTGTCTGGAGAAGGTGGTGCCCCCTGTTGACCGCTGCCTAGAAGACAACGGAGGCTGTGACCCTGCAGCCATCTGCAAGGACCTGCATTACCATGGTAACACATCTGTACTGACTATTTTACCATGGTAACAGATTCCAAATGACTTTTGTTACCATGGTAATACATTGATAATTATTTCTGTTAGCATGGTAGCACATCCAAAATGCCTTTTATTACCATGGTAACACAGCCACAATGACTTTTGTTACCATGGTAACACATCTTTAAAGACTTGAATTACCATGGCAACACATCTGTGACAAGCTGGTTGTGTAACACGTCCATAATATCCATCCTGTAACAACAGTAATCTAGTGTTACCATGGTGACACATCTGAAACGTGAAACCTGAAATCAAAATTGTATTGCCTCTGCTGAGCAGGAGTCATGTTGGCTCCACTGTCCTACTCCATCACAGTTACTATGATAACTGTTGATTCTACAGCAGCTGACTTTTATAGCGTTCATGTTACCATGGTGATGCTATGTAGAACATTGTTTTTATTAGTTTTGTGTTTGAATAGTGATTTTCCTGGGAATCAAATGTCAACAAGCACTCAGCTGGAATGTAGCCGGCAACGCCCAGAGCTCGTTAAGGCTCAGTAATCTGAGGCGACAGTAATGTGAGCTTAAGGTAAAGGTAACGTGGTTATTGTGGTTCAGCCAACACAGCCGGAGTGTTCCACCTGCGCTCTCCGGAGGGGAAGTACAAGATGAACTTCAGTCAGGCAGACGCCGCCTGCCAGGCCGAGGGCGCCACGCTGGCCAACTTTAAACAGCTGGGAGACGCACAGCAGGTAAACACACTTACAGAAGGGGTTTCCATAGAGACGCCACACAGGTCAATACACCTCACTCATACATGCACATAAACACTGAGCAGATGAAGACCATTGTTTTTAGTAGAGAATAGAGTAGAGAATTTATTTTAATTCCTCCTGTTTCATTAACGTTTAATTAAAAACAACAGTGAACAACAGTTTATAGAACCATTAACCCATTAAGGCATGAGTATTGATCTTTTTATTCACTCTCAAAAAGAAAGCGAAAAAGAGTATTTCCCCAGATGTTGAACTATGAAGCCAGATTTATGCAAGAGGTCCCGGCATAGATACCTACATCGTAGGTTTTGATTGATAACATCAGATTTTACCCGTTGATAGAATCACCAAAACACCAGACCGATGAATCAAACATGATCAGGTCATATTGTGCTTTGATTCTATTCCCATATTCACAGTTGGTGTTTACATTCTTTCATTTACTTTGTGATACAAGCGACAGTGGGAAGGTCTTCCTGGTTCATTACTGTTTATGGGACTGTTCCCTGCAGTCACTGTATTTACAGTCTTTCATTTACTGTGATAGTGAGTCATTATCATGGTGAGCAGAAGGTTTGCAGTGGAGATGTCCTTGTTGCTGAAAATGAGAAGATAAGAGCCTTTTTCAACTTGTTTAATGTTGTCTTCACTATCAACAATCTCCACCAGCATCAGAAACGTGTAGGTGAAAACACAAGCATCCAGTTAGTTTCCTGTCCCCATATGTAGCTGCTGTAGCCCCAATGTGTAGTTTCATTTTTGAGGAGGGGCACATCAGCTACGTGTAACCTCAGAGCCTATGCATGTAGCCGCAGTCGGTATGGTGTAATACAGAAGTATAAATCAAGCTTTACTTTTAGTAGTTTTTGAGATGTCCTGTTAAATAACAAACAGGACTGAACCTCTGTGTGTCTCCAACCACATTCCAGTTAATTGTGAAGTATTATTTTCATCTCTCGCCTGTCCCGATCACAGCAGTGCATGCTGGTACTTGTGATCAATCATTTATCCTGCTGTCGTCCTTCTTCTCTGATCCCGACAGCTGGGGATGCATCTGTGCGTGGCCGGCTGGATGGAGGGGGGGAAGGTGGGATACCCGACCCGCTTCCCCTCTGTCAGGTGTGGAGACAACCACGTGGGCCTGGTTATCTACAAAGAACCTGTGGACCAAAGCAGCAAGTACGACGCCTACTGCTACAGGCTCAAAGGTACTACGGCAGCACAGTGTCTCTGACAGATCTGTGGAAATACTCCCTGAACAGCATATGTTGTTGTTTAGTCTGCTGCACAAACCACTCTGGATTCATTTTAACACTCAGAAACTTCAATTAAAGATTGTGTGTGTGTGTGCGTGCAGATGTTTCGTGTATGTGTCCCGCTGGTTACATTGGAAACGGAGACTTCTGTAATGGCGTCCTGACCAGCGTCCTCGCTACGTACAGTAACTTCTCCATCTTTTACAAGGTGAGTGTGACATTTGGTTGGAGGAAAAACCTCAAAAAGACCCAAAAATTATCCTTTAATTTTTTTGTCTTCACCCTGTACCATATATTATTGCAGATGTTTCACTCTGTTTCTCTGTAACATTAAATATTTGTGGCTAAATAAGCAACAATCAAGGTTAAAGTTAGGAAAACAAGAGTTTGTCTTAGCATGCTAACATTTGCTAACATCATCCAATGGTGGTTGAGACATTTCACACAAAACCATGAATGTAAACCTGCTGGTGGCGCTACAGGAAATGTCAGGGGATCCCCATAGTCATTAGGATTCATCCTCGGGGCACCAAGAATCTTTGTACCAAATTTTATGACAATCCATCCAGTAGTTGTTGTCAAATCAATCCACTGTGTGGATTGATTGATCAGATTTGATTGACAGTAGCCTGGAAACACAAGCAAACAACCCACAACCATTGTTACATTTAGATTCAGTTGTTGCTAAATCCTGATTGGTGCTTGGAAGTACGTGACATCACCTTTTTCCATCTGAGCCCCGCCTACTTCAAATAAGAGAAGAGCAAAGAGAAAACAATACAGAAATCTGATTTGTAAAATAACCAAAATAATTTTCAGAACCTGTTCTGGGTTCCCTTGTTGAGGGTGTTTATTTGATACCACCTTTGTGGGACGCCAAAGTGTGAGATTTTCTAAATGTAGACACAGTGACTTTAACAACCTTATTTGTATTAAATTATTTTATTTAATGAAGGTCATTTCATTATTAAATTGCTAATTATCTTCAGATACAAATTGGTGCTTGTATTATGAAAAGTAGATAATAATAAGCTTATCTAGAGACATCAATCATTATGTTCTGCGACCAGGACTTTAATGTCTCCTTAATTTGGGATAAGGAGCTTTCTGGGTCTGATCCAGGTGGGTTTCATTATGGAGTCATTTCCTCTCCGTCCTCAGACAAAGAGACGTCTCAGAACTAAACAGAGAGGTACAGTTCGTCTCCTCCGTGTTATTTCAAACTGGATCAGAATCCCAGAACAGTGACAATGCAAACACAAACGGTATCAACAGCTGTTTTTAGCATAAAAACTAGGTGACAGTGGACGTCAACAAATGTTCTGTACAAAGCAGACGATACACAACAAGAACTACAAACTATACATAAATTAGTAAAATAATGAATAAGTATGTATTTATATTAAAATATAATAGTCCATAAAAGGACAGCAGGTATTTTCAGACTTGTTAATCAAACCTTGGTGAGAGTTAACACAGACGTCACCTCCTGAAGATAACTGAGCTTTGAAAAACTTCCAGTCAACAAGGAAAAGTTAATGAAAAGAAAAGGCAGCTGCGTTCAGCTGATAGGTAGAGTGGTGACTGAACTGAACTTGGTTAGTTACACTATTATACATAGAGCAGTTTTCTATGACATGGGCTTATTATATATTCCAAATTATGTTATCAGTAAAAAGTATGTTACATAGTTGGGTGAAAACATCCATTTTAATTCATGTTGATAAATCAGTTTCCAGAACAACAAAATCAGCTGGGTTAGTGATCGTTTGTGAGGAGTGTAAATCATATAATTTTATCTTGAAATTTTTCATCATAGAAACATCACGCCGCCACTGCAACACACAGTAAGCTAGTTGTAAGCTAGTTCACGCCAAAATTGTCTTTTTAATCTAACATCTGTGGTGGATGAGGTGTTGTTGGGCCTCTTCAAACATGTGGACTTGTCTTCCCAACTTTGAGAAATGTACAGTAGGCTTTGTGAACCTGACCAGGTCCACAGTCTAATCCACCTCTGTGGTCTATGTTTGGTCCAGCAGTGTTCAGCGGACCTGAATCTCTTTGGATCAGCCGTTTAAAGCTCTGCATAAGTAAATTTGATGTGTGGTGTTACAGTTTTAGCATTTTCCCAAATCAAAGCATGCATCACAGAATGATTGGGTGGATTTTAAGTCTTGAGAAGAAATCAATTGTAAATCTAAATAACGTCACTGTCCTCTGTCTCTCTGTAGTTGTTGTTGGACTACAGCGGCTCGTCCTCGGAGGGCAAACAGCTCGTTGAATTTCTGTCTCACAGGAAGTCTGAGGTCACGCTGTTTGTTCCTCATAACGCCGGCTTCGCCCAAAACCAGGTGAGGTACAGCCCCAACACTACTTATTACTAAATTCATTACATATTACCAACACTAATTACCCTATATATATATATATATATATATATATAATAAAAATAACTGAAACAAGTCGGAAGTATTTTCTTACTATTTTACTTGCCAATCTGTGTATTAATATATTAATACATATATTCATTGTAGTACATATTAGCCTTTAAGAAATGGTCACAGTAGGTCTATTAAGCTGTTAGTATTATAATTATTACAAAATAATACAAAAGTAAACTGTAAATGAACAGTAACAAATACATATTCTTGCCATTCATGTAAAAGTAAGTATAGTATTTTGTATCATTTAATTTGCTAATGATAACAAGGTCTGTATTGCCAGTAACCATTTACGCCCTCAGACAGCTCACCTCTGTGCTTGTTGGACACTTTAGATGAAGCTATGGAGCCTGGAGAGTACACTAGTATTTAAATGTTTTTAATGCATTTATTGTGGTTTAATATCATGTTTCATTTTATATTTTCAAATGTGAAAGCTTTTTACATTTTCACAAGGGTTAAAACGAAGAACATGGACTAGATGGTTTTATTAAAGCATGCGTCAACTCTGTGCTTGGATTTTCAAAAAATGGACAGAACCACACCAACACATTTATTTTAACCTTTAGAACTTAATTAGTTCAATCAGAATACCAGCAGGTCCCTACTGACGGAGTGGCCAATGAAATCTAATCTGTTTCTATTCTCTCTGTGTGTGTGTCTCTCTCCGTGTGCAGACCCTGTCTGGTAGAGATCTTGAGTATCACATCTCAGCCAATCACAGCAGACGACCATTTAAGGATCTGAGACACCAGGAAGTCATCGTATCCAGGCTTGGGTTCAACCTGACCATTACCCACGGCAACAACGAGGTCAGAAACACACACACACACTTCCCATGTCCATGAATCCCACACAAACGCCTAAGAACAGATGAGAAGTTTATTAACACTAATCTTTAGATTGTGTGTCTTTGTCATTCTTTTAAATGCTCTCCCCTCAGAGCTATAAGCTGGTGAACCAGCGGCTGCTGTTGGATTGGGACATTCCTGCTGTAAACGGGATCATCCACATCATTGAGGCCCCGCTGACGGCGCCCCCCACACCGGTGAGTGAAGACGGTTTAACCCAGAGCTGCTGACAATTAGGGCAACTCCTCCGAGTCTGAGTCTGGACAATGTCACTGTTTTAAAACCTCACACACTGGAATCAGCATGAGCTCAGCAGCAGTTTAAACATCCATAAAAACACTTACAAATCATAATCATTGTGTTTAGACGTTTTCTTCAGTATCAAAAGTAATTCAGGTGACTGTCCGTTTCCATGGATACAGTGAAAACAGGAAGTGCTAGTAGCTAATGCAGCATGTTTAATCCTTTAGATCCACCAAAATGTAAAGATATACAGGCAAATCAGGGCTCAAGGTGTAGCATTACACTTCACCTATCACCCAAAGCATGATGGGAACTGTAGTGCCAAAACTTGAAATCACAACCGTAAGAAAAGCAAAAAACTGGTGACACAATTCATCAAAAATAGTTTGTTTTACAGTATTTTTATTTTTATAAGTAAGGCTCAGAATATCATCATTATGGTTCTTATATTCCTAAACACTGAGACTACCCATTCATATACAGACATTTAACAGACAAAAACCTAAATTGTCCCAGAACATGTGTAGTAATTTAACCTTTATTTATACAGGGTAGGTTAGCCTAGCATACATGCTCTGTTGCAGCAATGCCGTGTTAAAGTTAAATAACAGAAATAAAACCATGAACAGAAGAGAATAACGGAAAATAGACTAAATGTAAATGCCTCCACCTGTCAACAAAAGGAGAGGAAATGAAGAAAATGTGAACAAGTCAAATTAAGTTTAAAAAAAGGCTAGTTTAAAAAAAGAATCGGCTGTAATAAGTTAAACTACGAAGGGTTTGTGTTCCAAATGTTCAAAAATAAAATTCTAATATTTGTGCAGGAAAAAAAAGTAATAAGCCCAAAAATTAGTTTCAATTGCATTTGGCACACTTTCTCTTCATCAATACATTAATTACAAACCCCATTTTTGTGATGTATAAGATATTTTTACATTTTAAGTGTTTACATTCAGGGTTTTAAATTCAAAATGTAAAAACACACAAATGGAAAGATGTAAATGTACTTACTGTTCTTGGACTGTACTATATGCAGCAGTATAATTTAGAAAAGACTATGTTCAGCCTTCAGTAGTTCCTGTTCTGACCCTCAGCAGCAACACTTTAACAGAAACATCATTTAATCCTGGTAAAAACTTCATTCATCATAAATAAGCTTGCTAACAACGGGATGAAACCGTACTGCTGTATCGTAAACCGCTGTAGTTCTGACCACAGCCACCAGGAGGCGCCGTGGCGACCGTCCCTCTCCGATCTGCAGCACTTCTTAATAGATTGTTCTGCCTGTTGTTGCCAGGCAACAGCTACAGTTGTGGGCAGGGAGCAGATGGCTGCGTTTAGTTTCTTGGCACAGTTTTCAGAAAATGAAGATTCAATCAGCTGAGTTTCCACCCTGATAACATCACAACTCTGATCAATATTCATGGTGTGGGACACAAGATGATGAAGACTGGATCTCGACAGATTAATCTGAAGCCTCTGGCGAAATAACAATTATTCTATTCCCCCAAATGATGTTCAGTGTTCCCCTCATTTCCACTTGTCCTCGTCCCCTCCACATACTGACTGTGGACAGTCGTTAAACACATTTTGATCTCAGACGTGTAAGTCTTCTTCAGGTTTTGAATTTTAACAGTAAATTATTAATAACTACATACATTTGAATTGGCGTCTTTCCGTTGGCTTTGGATACAGTCGCGCTGCGTTCTGTATCAGGATCTCCAGTATTTGGATCAAGTAGCTGGTGAAAACTAAGGTGTAAAAGTCAGTAGCCTGCAGCTGTTACTACACATTTATGATGCATCAACAGTTTAGTTTGACCACATGATTACAGTGATGTTGACACAGCTGAAGGCGGAGACCACCACATTATATCGCAGGTCACGTGGTGGCGTCCTGCTGTGCAAACAGAAATGAATGAGGTGTATTAGAGCTCAAACACACTGTTTAAACTATATGGCATACTTAATAAATAACTCAATTAATTATTACGCATCAGTGCAGTCCAAGAATAGTAGTTTCCATGTGTGTTTTTGCATTTTATATTTTTTCCTCTAACTTTTTTGGTTACTCCTTGACACCCCTGAAACCAATTTTATAGGATAATAGTTTGTGTTTTCACAGTGAAAACACATTATATCCAGTTCATTCAAACTCCACTACAAAGTTGTGAAACTCTTCATGGTGTTACAGTTGGATGTATAAAAGAAAGGAGGGGTCAAGTTCAATAATTTAAGAGCAAAAATTTATTTCAAAAGGCACAATTTAATTAATTTGATGAAAGAAATTTAAAAATGTTCTCTGGCACAATTGTGAAGGAACTGGTTTAACAGACTGCACATTACTGAGCATTTTGGTATCAAATAAATCTATAAAAAACGTGTCTACAGCCTGCAACTGCAGATTGAAACAAACACTCCACACGATTCCCAAATATCCCCTGAATCATTATCAAAGATGATATTATTTTGAGCACATTCCCAAGTGTCAGAGGGGAGACGACGTGGAGCCTGGAGGATTAACCAGAAACAGGCCTGAGTGCTGCTGTTTTATGGCCGCGTCATCAGGTTATCATACATCCACACAAGGTCACCGAGTTCTCAACAACACGCACAAAACAACAGTGTACTGCAGTCTGAACTCGCAGCCTCCAGTCAGGCAAAACAACAACATGTCAAAATACTCCGGTATCACAAATCAGAGTTCTCAATCTGGAGAAGTTTCGTAAAGGAGCCTGATCACATGGGAATTTAACACATTTTTCTAGTCCACCACTATTAAAATCCTGATCAAAACACTGACTCAACTAACCTATAAAGACCCACTTCCGTTCACATTAAAGCTGACATAAATTACACGCCCTGGATGAGAGAAATTAATAGACGCTTCCCTGCTCTCCCAAAAAAAGTCAACAGAGATAGCCCGGTACTCTAATGACTGTCAATACATAGAATTTCTTCTTTGTGTTAAAAAGAGCCTCAAAAATCTGTAACCCTGTCGACGTTACACTAACCTGTAAACATTCAGATTTTCATGACTTACTTGGACACGTGAAGCGTTGGTGGCCATCTTTCTTTTCTCAACATCCTGTGATGAAACACAAAATGGCTGCCAGAGTCGGTCGTGGACATGTGGCCAGGATCAGGAGGATTGGATCTTTAGCATTAATTGTTCATTTTAAAATCGATTAAACTTAAAATAAAGCTGGTGGTGATGACCACAGAGAGTCACGTCTCCATGGCGACCATGGTAATTAGAGCTGTGGTGAGGATTGAAAGGTTTAATGTGGTGTGTATAAATGTAGTGATTCTCCCTCGTGTGTTCGTGTTCGTCATACCTGTCGTCTCCAGATCTCCCATGATGCTTCCCGAGGCCACGCCCACTCAAGCGGCACAGTGTCGGCCATCTTGGTGTCGGTGTTGCTGGTGTGTGTGTTGGCTGCGCTCGGCTACTACGTCTTCAAACACAAGACTGACGCCTTCCGCTTCCACTACTTCAAAGTGAGACACACACACACACACACACACACACACACACACCTGGTGTGAGCTGGTGGTGTTCCCGGTGAGCACCGACTTGTTGACCTGCAGGTTACAAATTGACTGAGTTTGGTTGAAAAGTAACTGTTTTTAGTCGTTTAGGTTACATGACATGTTTTTCCAACAGAATTTTAATGACTTAATTATTGAAGTTGCAGGAATTTGATTTTGAATTTCATTTTTTCCATATTTATAGGTAGAAAGACATGTGATGTACTGTACAAAGCTTTTGAAGTTACCAAAAACATCAAGTAAGGCCCAAAAAAAAAACCCCATCGACAGTTAAGATTTTTCTCACATCCAGATGCCAGGGCAGTATGTGTTTCAATTAGATGCAAATACAATTAAGCAGACCGAGGAAATAGTCATATGGTACAGGTTGCGATAGTGTAAAAGGTAACAGATGAATCTCACAGCCACAAACTCCAAGTCTGACCGAGATGAGCTCCTGTAACAAACCAGAACACTACAGAGCTAACTTTACTGCACTACACATGCTGTGAACACACTAGAAGCAAGGAGCTAGAAGACAGATTGTTTCCCTAAAATCAGGAAGTGACTCTGCAGTTTTCAGCCTTTGGTTCTTTTTTTTTTTTCCTAAAGGGGTTTTATTCAGGAAATAAACTCTTTGGTTCAGTGAAGCCTAAGAGTTTCATATGTTGTGATATAAATGACATCAGTTAAAGACCAGCAGCTGAATCACAGTTGAGATATTAACAGTCGCCCTGGTAACAGCCGACAGTCATTCCTGTTGTTTCCTCTGTGACAGAATGAGGATGAGGACGGTGCGGCGGGCGGCAGACCAAAGCCCACGCTGGTCTCCATCCCCAACCCTTTGTACAGCGGCTCCAGAGCCTTCACCGAGCCGTTTGGGGTGAGTCGACCAATCAGAGTCTCACTGAACATTTACATCAGCAGGAGAGTCTGAGCTGCTCGCTGTTTCTTAAACCAAACCACTGAGGATCCAGTCTGAGCAGGTATTCAGACTCAAAACAGGGGGCTGTGTTAGTTGGGGTGAGTTGCTGCAGGTACCACTGAGAAATGAAATATGATTCAGGAAGTCCAGTTTGAGCAACAGATCCATGAATTTACAGGCTTCTCAGACACCAAAACACTGCACAGCAGTTTATAACACTACGAGACAGGATTTTACAACTCTGGAAAGTCATCACAGCAACAACCATCTTTATCTTTTGTTACGACAAGTAAGCGAAGTAAACAGTAGAAATACAGCTTTCACATCACAAAGTAATTAACAGAAATGCACACTTGCATTTATTTTAGCAGACTCCAGTGCCGCTTAAAATGAAAGAGTGTCTCCTACGCAGCTCGACAAGGAAGCACTGTCGGTGAAATACAAGGAGGAAAGCTTGTACTAAATAGACTGTAACTTTAGAAGATTTACAGTTGGTTTGACTTACTCAGACTGCTGAAGCTCAAATTAACTCCAGATAGAGTTTGGAATACATTTTTACACAAAACTGACTGACTTTGTCCCTCATCACTTCCACTGGTGGCACATAAGGAAGAAATCTCTTAATGGCCAGTATGAACAGGAGAAGTGACTACAACAACAAAACCTGTTTCAATTAACGTGGGCACCTGACTATTGTTTTTAGACAGACCTGACAAATTCTGAACCTGTCCTTTTAGGGACACTTTGACCTGATTCTTTCTGTTTTCACAAACTCCAGACCACTTTCTGCCCTCTGAACTTCAGCAGGAGACTGTCTGAAACATAATTCTGTGCATGACGCTATCTTTTTCTGTTCTTTGCTTTCTCCTCCCTGATCTGTGAACATCCCGAGGGGATCAATCTGGAAACGGCCATAAATATTCAATTTATGACCAAAAGTATTTGGACAGCCCTCCACATACTTTAGTATACTTTTGGTGTGGGTTTCCAGGTTTGATCATTTTCTCTCCCATCTACAGGAGGCCAGTCAGGGTATGGAGCCAGCAGAACCTCCACAGATTCTGGACCTGGACCAGTAGATCCAGTAAAACTGGAGCTGTCTGTTTACATAACACCTGTTGGCTTTATCATGGTTCAGCCTTTATTCAGTTCATCTGTATCCAAACATGAAATAAAAGTTGTCCGTTTACTTAACCCAGATGCTCTCTGGGAGAAAAACCTGATCTTGATCAATGTTTTTTTATTAGCAATGGATCAAATGATTCAGTGTAATTTCAAAAGGGTTTCTGGTAGTTGTGAACTCACAGAAAATTGTTCCCACTGCTGCAGCTCTATGGTACATTTACTCTTTGGTTCAGTCTCATTGTTTCCAGCAGCAGCAGGCAGCAAACAAGCTGATAAACCCACCGTACACTTCCTGCTCAGCACCAAACAGCAGACAGACACAGTTAGAGACTAGCTGGTGAACAACGTGGAGCATTTAGCAGCTAAAGAGCCAGATATTTCCCTCAGGAGCTGGTGGAGACCAAACCAGAGCAAAAAGGATGAGGAAGTAGCCATTTGCAAACATGTTAGCCAGTTACTTTATGTTTTAATTGTAATTTTAAAAAAGTTAGTGACTCTTCCGCCAGGCTATAATGGACAAAAGCTCAGACATTTATATTTACACACAGCACAGCAGGGCTTTTTAACGACTAGTGGGCAGAAAAGCTGTAAAACAAACTCTTATAACTAACATGTTAGCCACCTGATGAATCCATTATTAACTCTCCTTTTAGCTGCTGGATGTTCCACTTTCTTCACCAGCTAGTCTCTAAATTTGTCTGTCAGCCATTAGATGCTGGGCAGGTAGTGTACGGTTAGCTTATGTAAGCTCATGAGCTATGAGCAGCTGCCCAACATTTTATACAAGCCAGGTTTTGTCAGTCCAGGGAGTCAAAACCAGAGCCTGATATCTTATTCTTCTGTGTCATAGAGCCCCATTGTTGTGTTTTTTAATAGTTTTTGGACATCAGTGAGTCACACTGTTGCACTGGATGACATGTTCCTTCATTACACACATAACACACACTCTCAATCTCACATACACCGTCCTGCTGCCGGAAATATTTACTTACAGCACCAAATATGGATTAATCTGCCACTGAAAATAGTCCAACAAATGTCCTTTAGTTTCAATAACGGTTGCTTAAAACCACAGTGACCAGCTGTTTAAGTAAATTGCTGAATCCTTTAAAGAATGAAACTATTTGTGATCCATTTTTAAAAGATTTACGTCTTCAGTGGGAACAAACGGGAAGAACCGCAGCCTTATCCTTGAAACTGGCTAAATACGAAGAACCGCCACACTGGAGCAGCTGCATGTCCTCAAACAACCAAAATGTCCACCGTCATTTAAAATCAACCTCTGAGAAGACATTAAACTTTATCTATCTGCCTGTCTGCTGCTTGGCCATTAATCATTGATGGTGTTGTATGTCAGCAGAGAGGCTCTGTGAATGTGCCGAGTTTGTCAAAAAACAGTTAAACGACATTAGAGACGACGGTGTGGAGGAAATCACCGCAGGCTCGTCTGACACTGGTGATACCACCGACCACCACAAGCCTGTCAGACAGATGGCGATCTGATGTCATCATGGGTAGGCTGTTTGTGATGCGTTTCTATTGGCTGCACTGACATCACATGACAACAAAGGATCCGCAATGAACCGTCACCTAGTAATGACAGGTCCTACTCACCTCAAGATGCATGCACACACACACACGTCTGTGGTGGAAGACTAGTTTATCTCACACATCTAAATGTGTTTTGATCTGCAAATCCCCAGATCCAGTTGTAATTAATCAGTTCAAGAAGATATTCTAATTCTGGTGGTTAAAACTAAAGATAGTGAAATAAAAATACAAGTTCTAATCCTGTGTCCCTGTGTTAAAGGAAGGGTTTGGCATTTTGGGAAATGCACATATTTAATCTGGCGGATTGCTGGATGATTAGATACCACTCTTCAATCTCTCCGTTTAATACAGCACCAGCCAGCAGCCGTTTAGCTTAGCTTAGCATAGAGACTGGAAACAACAGCTAGCCTGGTTCTGTCCAACATTTACAAAATTCATCTACCAACACCTCTAAAACTCACCAATTAACACGTCTTGTTTGTTTCATCCATACAAAAATCTAACCGTAAACAACAATTCGGTGTTTTAGGAGGAGTTATGTGCCGGACTATTTCTTGGCTCTGAGCAGTTGCCAGGCGACCACCAGAAAAGTTACTGCTTTCCTGGGCTGTGCCATTATCAACTGCTCCAACAAATTCAACTTTGGAAAAAACAAAAATCTAAATCCATAACACTCTGCTCCATGAAATCAATTTCACTTTTACTCATCTCCACAAAATATCTTGTTCCGCTTACATCCTGAACAGCATGCCAACCGAGCAGTCAACCAAAGTACCAAAAGTTAATTATTATTAAGTATAAAATGCCAAACATTTGCTGATTCCAGTTTCTCCAGTGTGAGGATTCATTGATTCTTTGGGTTTTACTCTGTTGGTCGAACAAAACCAGACGTTTGTCATCATGTAATCTTGTAAAGTGTGCTGAACATTCTTCACTATTTTCTAGACAACTGAAAAACAAGACTAAAGGTGTCTTCAGACAGAATGTGAAGCAGATTTTCCAGGTGGCGCAATTGTATACAAAGTCAAAAGGAAAGATGGTGTGGGCGCGATTAGACTCAAGGCAATACAACTTGAAAATTCATCTTAAAAATGTGCACTTATGCCGGGACTTTATGAATCTGTTTCACATCATACAGAGATGAGATGCAAAAGGAGATTGACTGGAGGGAAATAAAAGAACAGGAGTTTCTGAGTTGAACACGAACACACAGACACTGTTGGTGTGTCCATTGCTAGCTAGCTTACAGAGAGTTGATTTGCTGTTTGGTGCGAATCAACACGGACTGCACAAATGGTCCAGCTGGCCAGGCTTCTGAAGACCACTGACATCTGAACTAAATTTCAATGCAATCCATTAAATAGTTGTTGTGATATTTCAGTCCAGACCAAAGTGATGGACCATCCCTAGAACCACGCTGCTCGTATGGCTAGTAATCAAAAGATGAATTGATTGTATAAGTAATCATTAGTTTCAGTCCTGGTGTCAGGACTTGTAGTGTTTTGAAACATCAAACAGTTTGGCGACAGTAACAGCTGTTAAAGCCAAAAGACTAATCACCATCTGATCCTGCTGCTGTTTTAATAAATAAATAAAAAAAATAAAAAAACATGAAGTTGTGATCTTTGTTGGCTTTTCCTTCATTTCTTTGCTGCCAGAACTGATTTTTTACTTGTTTTGTTTACATCAAAACCACAGAAATCTGCTTCAGTCTTCACTTTGAGTGTATCTTATGTTTCTGTGTCTCTCAGTGGCCTCCACATGTGTTCTTTCCCACTTCTGTTTTTCCTCATGGCTGTCTAAACCGAAGAAATGTGTTTTGTTTACACAGCCAGCAGGGTTTTATTACACTCAGGTTTTCTGTGTGAAAGCAGCCATGTTGTTTATGGTGGAAGGATCCAGTTTGTTTCTTCTCCTTCCTCTCCTCGGCTCCTATGTTCGAATCCCCAGGCAAAAACAAAAAAAAAAAGATTGTTGTTATTCTGCTGCATCTACCGCTGGCTCGCACTGAAAAACCCCAAATGCTTCCTCTCTCTGTAGACCTTCACTTTAAATAGATTTCCTTCTCTGCTGCAGACATTCAAGACACAAAAAACAAGCCTGACCTCCTCCCTCTGCTGTCCATGTGGCTTTATTGGCTTGACAGTTCAGCGGAAAGGTACATTATACATTCAAGCCATATTGAGATTAGAATATCTGTGACGAGGTAACCTTTCCAAAATGGAGAGCGAGCAGCTGTGGAGGTTACTGTTCCGGCTGTTTCTCTGCCTGCTGAGCTCCCTTCCCCCAACACACAAAGAGCTGAGCGGCAGCGCTGGCTGCAGAGCAGAGCAGCTTGGAAATGGTTTTGCCTGAGAAGCGAGGCTGTAGGGGGGGAGGGTGAAGACCGGAGACCCTGACCTCCACTGCTGCAGGCTGGTTGGCTGTTTGCCGCCACTGCAGACCTCATTTAAAATTGGTGTTGTTGGTTCACATCTGACCTCCTGTCTGATGAAACGTCCTGATGTTCGGCCGAGACAACAACTGGTCCACGTTAAAGAGCTGAATGTGACAGCTGGTTTCTGAGAAGAGGAAACCGAGGAGCTGATTTCTAACGGTGCGTTCACACATACAAAGAGTCGGTCTCTCTTTTGTCTCTCATGACTCTGAAGCTTGCAGACATGCATTTGCATTGAGCACGTAATTTACAGACTCGGCTCTTATTTTCCCACGTTTCTTTATTTCTCGATCAACGTAGTTTCATGCATCGTTGTTCTTATTCAGATCTTGGTAGCTAACGATCGTAGAGAATTGTGAAGCCGTTCACTTTTTCTCCATTTTGTTTGAAGTTCTTTAACGTAGTGGAGTAGAAAACAACTCTGTGCTTCAGTTTCATGAAGGAATCAAAACGAGCTGCTCGGTCACCAGGTTGTCGCTTCAGCCTGACAGAACATCTGCATGACATGGAACCGTTCTCAACTTGTCCACGTTGTGCTGCTTCAGTATTTGAGTAGTAGTGGACGGCGGCAGCATGTTTTTCAAGGTTCAGTTCACAATGAATGACATCCTGTCACGTCTCAGGTGTTTGAGTCTGAACGTGTGAACGGGGTGAAGCTTGCTGGCGTGTTTAGTGTTAAGAACATGATTTACATACTCAGCTTGGATTGGGCATTTCTTTCCTCAGGCTGACACTATTGGCATACGATGACGTAGTTCGTGCCTTGTTTTACTTGTAGTCCTGGTAGCTCATGAGAGTGGCGAAGCAAACGATCAACTTTTCCTTCATTGTTCTTTTATGTAGTTGAATGGAGTAGAAAGCAACTTTGTGCGTCTGTTCTGCAAGGGAATAAAACAGGAGTTGTGGCTCGTGTGGGTCAGAGGACATTTGGATTTGTGTCGTGTTCTGGGCAAATACTGAGTCACAGTAGGCGGCACCAGCATGTTTTTGGAGGTTCAGTTCACAATAAATGGCATTCTGTGGCATCTCCAGTATTTGAGTCTGTAAGTGTGAAGGGGCATAACAAGCCAAAGGCATCACTGAAGGTCTAACGCATAAGGACTCTGGAGACATAAGGAGACTGGAGACTTTTCAACCTTGAAACAACATCTTGGTGCCCCCAACCAGGACTCAAAAAGGTTCCCAGCAGCGTGACATGGAGAAGTTGAGAAAGGTTCAACTTTATGCAAATGTCCTCTGATAAGGGGGAGCGACAATTGGGAGAGAATTGGGAAGCCATTGACTGCAACAATTAGCTTTTCCTCCATTGTGTTTGAAATTCTTTAAAAAAGGTTCTATATACGATATTCGATGCAACAAGATGTCGCACTAGCACTAGCATCTCAGACCAAAACAAATCAGCACATTGGCCACACCTCCCCCTAACGAGAAACAGTCATTATATCACTCACCTCAAGGCCACCAAACCCCATTGTCAAAAACACTAATTTTACCTCGCAGATCGTAAAACACACTTCAAACTCGACAGAAACAAAATAAAGCTCACCAAAACCGCCTATAAATAGTAAATATTCAACTAGTCACCGACAACGCAGCCACTTCAACTTATGTACAGCTGCTAGAATCAATATTAACACAAGAGGCGGACATTTCTTGCAATGTTTACTGAGGAGGTTAAAATTAAAGTTATGCGTAGTTAGCTTCCTGTCGAGTCTTCAGATAGTGACTTAAGAGAGTCCAACTAAGCTGAGAGCACGAGCAAACGATGGAGGGGGATCAGCGATCAAGAGAACAAAGTGAAAGAAACAAAACCTTTGTTGAAACAAATTGTTTCATGACGATTACGTTCTAAAACAGAAATAAATGGGCTAACTATAAAACACTGTCTCCTTTTCCAACTCTGCATGTCTTTTTATTCATTCATTCCATCTAACTCAAACATGTGAGTCACGTAGCAGTAAATACAGAGAACACCACACCAACTCTGTGTTGGTGTTTCCTCGTGTAAGAAAATTGCGTTTCAAAAGCGCACAAAAGGGACTTCCCTTTTCCTGAGTTTAGTTCCTGTGGCATCATGGTTAAAGCAAATATTTGGTTCGAAAAGGACTAGTATACTTTTTGTGCATTCCTGTTTGTCTTTGTACTGTATCTGAAGAACCGTGAAGACAAATTGTAATGTCTTTGTTTAGTGTCACGGCACAGGTAGTACTGAAGAAATGATTTGTTGTTTCATCTAGGAGAATTAACTCTAAGCCTTGCAGCTATACCAGCTACAAACAGGCCACAACATGTGTATACTGAGTGCCATCTGTTGCCAACACCTAAGAAAGAAGCAAGCTTTACCTGAACCCTGCAGAGTTCGACTCGTCTCCCAATGTGTCACTTCCCTCATTCATCTGGGTGTCATCGTTATTATCATGTCACTGCATTGAAACTATAAGCAAACAATGTTTCGTTTTGTTTCAACACTTGAGATCACCCAGTCTCTTTAATTTAGACTAACCAGGAAGTCAGCTCAATTTAAATGACAATACCGTTACAAGAAGTTCATCATTGATACCAGCAAAACCCAGAGTTATTTCATGTCTGAATGACTGCTGTGCATCAGATGTAGCAGTCGTGAGGTTTGTGTTTGGCCAATTAGTGACACTCAACTATTAGTACAGCCAACTCTGTCTGGATAGTTCAGACTTCAGAAAGTACTGCCACCAGAGCACGGGCTACAACCCCAGTAACTAAATTTAGACCTCAGTTCCTCCTGTCAAAACACATGTAAAGTTCTCAAGTTCCTTAAAAAGGTTCCTAGGCTCCTGGAAAAGTTCCTGTAGTAGGAAAGAGTCAATGCAAGTCAAATTGCTGGAGAGCAAGGTGGACTGCTTTCATCTCCATATGTTGGGTTGCCTAGTGACATCATTCAGCACCTCTGCACAGGACACAGGAGACCACCAGGAGGCAAGCACCAAAAACCTGCTGCCCTTCTGGGGAACTTCACAGACTTTGAGTACAGAACATTACCAAGCAAGAGCCTTCTCACTTATGTTTGTTCAGAGACATGTGAAGGAAGGCCCAGGCTTCATACTACAGTGACACTGTTCTTCTCAACAGGCACCAACCATCCAGATGGTTTAGGATCCTGAGCCACTGTCATGTGAACCAAGATTGCATCCCTGATCAGGCCTTTGCATTAGTTTGCACATAACTGATCACCCACCTCACTCATTGGCTGGACCCAATGAAGCCTCCTACAGCTAATATGTTGGTTTGAATTTCTAATGTGGTTCACCGATTGGCTCCAGGGCATGTCAATCAAACAGTTACTTCCTCTATAAACAAACAAAAACACCAGACTCGAGACGGCCTATTCTCCTGACCAACGGCAGAACCTAGAGCAAGGCTCTAACTTGCGCAAACCAATGCTCACACCAAACACGGCAGGGTCACGCCTGAACACTGAGCTGGAGGTTGTGCATTTTTGTGAACAGTGTTTGTAAATCTTGACCCAGCCAGCCATTTTTTTCGTGTGTAGAACACGAGACTACAGCTGGTCTTTTGTGAGAAAATCTTAACTGACAAACAAACATTCCTGAAGGCTTTAGACACATAAAACACCAGTATGAAATGTTCAACATGAGTCAGACAGGTCGAAAAACAGCTTACCGTCACATTCTTAGTCTTACTGCTGGTGAATAATTACTTCTCGTTTGTGTCAGGCAGTAAACTGAGCCAAATGGGTTTGGCTTGAATTTCTGCCACTTCAGTCCTGGTTTAACACCAGTGTTACAGGCTGAATCCAAATGTCCAGACATTCCCACGCTTGCATGCTAACTCCAAACCACAAATTTATTTAAATGGACAAAAGTCAAAAGTTCCATCTTGACAAAGATCCGGCTAGGATCGAAATATTGTCCATTTAAACAAATGTGTGGTTTGGAGTCAGTGTGTATGTCTTACTCTTTTAATCCATGCTGATTTCCAGCAGCCCTGGCTGCACCTACATGTGATGTGATAACGTGAATGTGACATTTCTTTTAGCACCACCAACAGCTGAAAATGTCTACTCGTCTAACACTTCAGGATACCTTATGACCAAATCCACAACTGCCTCAGCTGTACTCAGGGATTAATGCTTATCAATGGATATTAGCATGCTAACATGCTAGCTGCCAAACCCAAAGTAAACTGCTTACGACCAATAAGACGACCAATAAGACCAAGAAAGTAGAAAATGAGAAGATCACGAATGAGTTAAAAAGTTTTAACCACTTTTGTAAAGCTTTTGCCCAAAACTATGTCTGTGGAAACCAGCTACATGCTGAAATATCCACTCAGTTGCCAGTTTACTAGGTACACCTAGTTAAACTAATACAGAGAGGTGTCACATTATTTAGCCTATCCTCATTGATATCAATGAGAAAAACAAAATATTAGAAACGTGTCAGTATAACACCACACAGTTCAACAGCACCACAAACCACAGTCTTCACAATTACCATAAAGTTGAATCAACACCTTCCTAAAACAGTTTCAATTAAAACAGAACATTATAACCTTCACAAAAGGTGGAAATTAATGCAGGACTGTTGTATTAGATTGCATTAGTTTTAGCTAGGCGTACCTAATAAACTCGACCTCGTCCCAAAACCTGGAAGCTGTCAGTTGTAAACAAACACTAGCCGTTTTGGCAGACAGCTGTTAGCTGCAGTTTACCTGGACTTGTTTTAGCCTGCTGGTTTCAATAAATCCCTAAATACACCACATCAAGCAGAGCTTTCAGCACTTTGAGGAGGCAATAGATTCTGCATGAGCTTAAAATTGAGACTAGAGTCTGACTCGACTTGTACTGCCAAATCTGAGACCTGAACCCAATCCGAGACGCTATTTTTGATTTATTTCATCCATTACTGACCATTAGCTCACCAAGCTAATGGATGGCACCGACACTGAATCTATTTGCAACATACAATACACCTGGGTGCAGACAACTGGCTCGAGAAATTCTCAGTAAATTACACTTGAAAGTAAACAAACCCAACCTGAAGGCCAAGACAGGTAGCACAACTTTGAGGCAGAATTTGCATACAGATCTGTTATGGAGAAACTACGATTGTTTAAAAAAGAGACTACACATACACATAATGCTGCAGGAGGTCTGAGACGTTTCTATGGACATTTTGACATATTTTCTTACTGTGACTCTGCATTTCCATTATAATCCACTGTAATTGCTGTGAATCAAAGGTCAAAAGCCAGCCACCTGAGCATCTTGCTTGGCTCAACTTGCCACATAATATCTCGTTTTCCACCTGCTCCACCTCCCACAGCAGACTTGTCAGCTTGGAGCTATAGCAGCAGCAGCTGCTCTGAAACAATAAAAACACCCCAGCACGACGAGTCGACCCACCTACAGGGTAAACGAACAAACTACACCGACATAACGCACGGTGAAGCCGTTACCTTGGTAACAAGATTTCACATCAGCAGGATTTGTTTCAGTGTTTAAACTGGTCAAATTAAAAAAACAAAACAAAAGTCAGACAGCGTGTGAAACTAACTTGTTCATGAAAACAAATTCAAACAGCCACTGGTTGTAATTTACTTAATGCTTTTGTTCCACAGTTGAACCGATATCAGATAAACGGAAAAGGGGAAATAAAAGGATTAGTTCACCCAAATTTCAAAATCAATTAATAAATAATAAATAAATAAAATTTTTATTTTTTTATCTCAAAATCGGGGCAAATAAAGCTAAAACTGTCTGCATGGCTAGATGCCACCAAGGATAGGTGAGAACTGTCATATATGTTTGATATGAGACAGAGTGGTGTTGATGGTCACAGCAGTTGCGACAGTGGCGCTTTACGGGGGCAGACCGGATGTTTTGGGGCAGTAAGAAAACCCCGAGAAGGTTGTATGGTGTGGTGAAGAACTGTCTGTTTGATGCCGACAATAAAGAAGTGTTAAAACGGAAATAAGCCGCCCCTCGATCATTCTACATGGTGTCAGAAGTGTTTCGACGCTCACGGGTATAAGAGAAGCCGACGACAGTGCGACATGGCGAAGTTTAACCCCCCGGCGAACCGACTGAGTGGCCTGAATGGAAACAACGCTTCGAGCGATACAGACTCGCTACGAAGCTCAACAAAGACGATGGAGAGGTGCAGGTGAGCTGCTTAATTTATGCCATGGGCACCGAGGCAGAAAACATTTACAAGTCATTCACGTTCGCGGGGAACGATGAGCGCAACGACTTTGCCGCTGTGGTGGGGAAGTTTGATGAGTACTTCTTCCCATGGAGGAATATTATCCACGAGCGGGTATGTTTCCACCAGCGAGTCCAGCGGCCAGGGGAAAAAGCCGAGTGTTTTATCCGAGCCCTGTACGACCTATCAGAGCACTGTGAATTTGGTGCGACCAGAGAGGAGAACATCTGCGACCGTATCGTAGTCAGGATTCTGGATAAGGAGCTCTCCCGCAGGCTGCAGCTAATGGTGGATCTAACGCTAGCCATGACAATACAGACCGTCAGACAGTCTGAGGAGGTCGTAGCACAAGTGAGCCTGCAGGGAGACACGGTGGGATCGGTGCAGGAGGTGCAGTTTCAATGGAAAAATACAAACTGGAAACCACAACAGAGACAAGGCAAGTCAAAAGACACAAAATGGGGAGGAAATGAAAAGAAATATGGTGTCTCTTCCCACATCTGCCACAACAAAGATGAAAAATGCCCTGCAGTGAAGGCTACGTGTTATAATTGTCACAAAATTGGACACTGGGTGAGAGCATGACGCAATAGCAGGTCAGTGCATGAGGTCACAGAGGCTGAGAGAGCTGAGCAGACCTCATACTTCCTTGGTTCAGTGTGTGATGCTAGAGAGAATAGTGAACAGTGGACTGTGCAGCTACATGTGGATTCCACTCCAATGGAATTCAAAATTGACACAGGAGCTGATGTCACTGTCATAAGCGAGGACACCTTTTACACACTCACTCCTGAGAGAAGACTAGAACCACCTGACATCCCTCTGGACAGCCCCGGAGGTGAACTGTTGTGTCTGGGCCGTTTTGATGCGACAATCAACCACAAAGGAAAGGATTACCCATTCACAGCTTATGTGGTTCGTGGACACAGGGTCAACAATCTACTCAACCGGACTTTATCAGTGAGGATGAATCTGGTGAGGCGAGTGGATGAGGTAAAATCCAACACCAGTCATCTGCAAGCCTACAGTGAGCATGGTACTTTAAAAACTGAACCTGTCAAAATCGAGTTAAAGGATGATGCTGTACCATATGCTGTTCACACTGCACGCCGTGTGCCATTTCCCATGCTGCAGAAAGTCAAAGAGGAACTAAAAAGGATGGAGAACAATGGTGTCATCGAGCAGGTGATACAACCCACTGAATGGTGCGCACCCATGGTCCCAGTTCTGAAAAGAAACACAGCCAAGGCCAGGATCTGTGTAGACCTGACAAAACTGAACAAGTCAGTAAAAAGAGAGCACTACATCCTGCCGACCCCCGACAAGATAACAGCCAAGCTGAGTGGAGCAACAGTGTTTTCCTCTCTTGATGCTGCCAGCGGATTCTGGCAAATTCTGCTGCATCCAGACAGCTGCAGGCTGACAACGTTTATAACACCGTTTGGGAGGTACCGTTTTAAACGACTACCTTTCGGCATAACTAGTGCACCGGAGATCTTCCAGCGAAAGATGTTGGAGACTCTGGGCGGACTAGAAGGCGTGGAAGTCTTCATGGATGACATCCTGGTCTATGGGACCTCAATGGAGCAACACGATGCCCGACTGGAAAAGGTGCTGCAGCGCGTCGAGTCAGCTGGCTTGAAGCTCAACAAAGAGAAATGCTCCCTCAGGCAGAGCCAGCTACGCTTCCTGGGTCATCTTATCGACCAGTCAGGGGTCAGGCCCGACCCTGAAAAGGTGGAGGCCATTCAACAGCTGCCGCCGCCTAGAAATGTGCAGGAGCTGAAAAGAGTCCTCGGCATGGTAAATTATCTGGGAAGGTTCGTCCCAGCCCTCGCAACAGTGGGGCAGCCATTGTACGAGCTCCTGAAGAGCAAGAACATCTGGATCTGGGGACACTCGCAGCAGTCAGCTTTTGAGGACATTAAAAGGATGCTGACAAATGCTCCAGTTCTTGCCTTTTATGATGTCACGAGGCCCACAGCAGTGTCTGCTGACGCTAGCAGCTATGGACTGGGAGCTGTGCTGTTCCAGCTCCACGGGGAAGAGTGGAAGCCAGTAGCATACTGCTCCAGGCGTCTCTCAGAAGCCGAAACATGCTATGCCCAGATAGAAAAGGAGTGTCTGGCAGGCGTGTGGGCTTGTGAAAAGTTCGACAAGTACCTTTGCGGCTTGGGGGAGTTCAGGTTTGAAACGGATCATAAGCCGTTAGTGCCGCTTATAAACAACAGAAGCCTCGACAACGTCCCCTTGAGATGTCAGCGTCTCCTAATGCGACTCATGAGGTACAATGAGGACATCTTGGCTAACTAGGTGTAGAGAGAGGGCGAAATCATCAGTTTGGTGGCCGGGACTCTCGGCAGAACTCAAAAACTCGGTGATGTCATGCCATACTTGCCAAGAACAAAGGCGGGCTCAACAAAAGGAGCCGCTGATCTCTACACATCTGCCTGATCGCCAAGAATTGGCCTCGACCTCTGCGAACACAACAAAAACAACTACCTAGTCATATCTGACTACTATTCACGGTTCCTTGAGGTGCTTCACTTACCATCCACTACCAGCACTCAGGTTATTCAGAGACTCAAAGCAACCTTTGCGAGGTTTGGGATCCCAGATGAAGTGGTGAGCGACAATGGCCCTCAATTCTCCAGTGCAGAATTCCAAGAGCTGGCAAGACAGCTTGACTTCAGTCACACCACGTCGAGTCCTCACCATCCTCAAGGAAACGGTCATGCGGAGAGAGCAGTACAGACTGCAAAGAGAATCCTCTGTCAAGAAGATCCACTAATAGCCTTGATGTGCTATAGATCAACTCCCTGTGCCACCACGGGAGTCAGTCCAGCAGAACTCTTGATGGGGAGAAAAATTAGAACAACACTCCCCACACTGGAGAAGAATCTTCGACCCAAATGGCCTAACAGGAAGACGGTTAGAGAAAAAGATGCTGGTGAGAAGGCGAAACAAGCTTTCTATTACAACCGCCGTCACGGAGAGCCAGACCTCTTCCACCGCTTCGACCAGGAGATGCAGTCTTCATCAAATTGGATCAGGAAAAGGTCTGGGAGACACCAGCTGTCGTTTCAAAGGAAAGTGTCACTCCGAGGTCATACCTCATCAACACATCGCAAGGAGCTGTGCTGAGGCGGAACCGCCGCCATGTCCGGGCAGATCCGTCTTCACGACCTGCCCAAGTCGCCCAGGCTGGACCCGTAGACAGACACTGAAGTGTCAATCATATGGCCTTTGGGGGGGAATTGGGGCAGACAAGACTGGGGGGAAAAAAAAAATAAAGAAAAGAAATGAGAGAATGGAAAGAAAAGGAAAGTTTGCTGATTGCATCGTTCAATTTCTAACATTGATATTGAAGTGCCTTGGTCGAGTTTATGAGTGAAATAAATGTTGCAATATTTGATAAGATTTGGGACAAAAGAATTTGCATTTTGAATTAGATCAGACATGATTACAGTTTACTGCACGTTAAGTTTGTTTACATGATTATCTCAGTTGTAGGAGGAATGTTTACAGGGTAAATATGTTTACTAGAGAAGTGACATTACCAACATACTTCGGTTACAATTAATATTTACGAAGAAGGCGACTTAAAATATTTTCTGGCTGGTTTACTGTTTATTATTGTGTGTTGTACACTGTAAATGCACTTTGTGTTATTGGAAATAACAATTAAAAAAAAAAAAACAGGGGGGGTAAGATGCCATACATGTTTGATATGAGACAGTGGTGTTGATGGTCACAGCAGTTGCGACAGTTGCGCTTTACGGGGGCAGACCTGATGTTTTGGGGCAGTAAGAAAACCCCGAGAAGGTTGTATGGCGTGGTGAAGACCTGTCTGTTTGATGCCGACAATAAAGAAGTGTTAAAACGGAAATAAGCCGCCCCTCGGTCATTCTACAAGAACATACCATTAGCCTACTACCATTGTAAAGTCTGGATCGACTGGCCCTTTATTAACTAGTAGCCTAATAACACAGCCAACAAGCTGAAGTAGTCATCTTTACGATTTACAGAAACAAAGACATATTATTATACACCTCAGGTCCCAAATGAACTGGGAGCTTATTAAGGGTGAGAAGAAGCTGGGCCGGAGCGGCAATGTCGCTTAGCAACCGTAACCAGGCACACCGGGTTTACCCACCAGCTGCAGTATTTTAGCCATTGTGTGCACATTTAACAACGTTTTACAAGGTTCTTGTTTTAAAAACAAGTTAGCTGAAGACTGAGTTTTTAAACCAACCTCACAGAGATAAATAAATTAGCTAAAACTAGCTAGACGACAGATTTACGCTCGCTTTAAAAGTTACTTATGTTATATCTAGCTACGTTCTTACACAATATAGAACTGCGGTGTCCATTCACAAGTGGGCCTAACATTTAAAAAGTTGACATTGAAAAGAATCAGTGCCTGAGTATATGCTAATTATACAAATCAAGAGTGCGCAGGCCTAGAGACTGCAAACCATCATGTTAAAGCCAACAGGTGAGCAAAACTCATGCACGACCACAGAGCCGAGCGTTGAGGCATCAGAAATCCAGGACCAAGCTAAAAAACGCTCACAGTATGAAGAGGGTCACTCTTCTTTCTTCATGGAAGCAATGAGGTCAATGTCCAGGCCGTAAAAAAGTCCAGCTGCACAAACCAGAACTCATCTCCCGGGGACCACGTTAATGTTTTTAATCAACTTCACCTGACTGCCCTTCAGCTTTGGCGTGACGTAGGAGCCCAATTAGGCTGCCTTTCTTCTTCTTCTTCTTTTTAATGGAACCGGGCTCATCATTATCGCCACCCAGAAACGGGTTTACACAGGCACAAGGAATTGGTATTTTGGTGCATAACGGTCACAACAAACATAGTAAGAGAAAAAAAAATATATATATATAGTACTGCAAAAAGAAAATGTGAAATTTACAATAAAAAAATATGAAAAAAAGATGTGAAATATATGTTTAAAATGAACAGAGATGTACAGTGTTTAAAACGAAGGATGAAATGTGCAAAATATTGACCAGGGAATGTGCAAATGTTCAGTATAAATAAAATGTGCAATGTGCAAAATAATAATCCAAAGATTTGCGTTAATGTAAGACTTTGGCAGGTTGAATTTCTTACATCATCTGCTGTGACTCCCTGCAGCTCTGTATTGTTACATAATTCTTCTATCCTTGTTATCTGTCCTGCGTCTTGTGAAGACATGCTTCAAAACTCAATTTCCACAACTGTTTGCAAAGACTGTTTTAAGGTACATGTGATTAATCCCTTTATGTTCCAGTTCCTTCCTAAATACTGGCTGTCATTTGCATATTTAAGACAAACGAAGAAGCTTTCCGATGAGGTGTAGAGATTCATTTAGTTTAGTATGTCCCAGTCTAACCCTACTAATCAGACACTTTTCTTTCCTACTTTCCACAAGTGACCTTCCTACTCCTACTGTTTGCTGGATCTGATACAAATGCCTTTCTTTAAGATCTCCATCCCATAACCTCTGACACTGCGTCTTTTGGTTTCTGCCTTATTTATTGGTATTGCCAACTGTACTTGATTTGCTTTAACTCCATTTCTGGCAAGATGATCTACTGTTTCATTCCCTTGAACGTCAACATGAGCCATAAAAACTGTACATCAATTCCTAACCTAATAATTCTTTATAAAGATTGCAACATTTCTTAAAGAACATTCTGTCTACATCTTGAAGAAGTTTGTTTGAGACTAGCCAGGGCTGCACTTTGAGTCTGAGCAGGGTTTGATTTCCTCTATCCACAGCAGAGCAAATTAAACTGCCATCATTTCAACTGATTATCCTGTCAGTTGTTCTCTGTCACTTTAGCTTTCAACTCTAGAACATTAAAATGCACAACTTGTTTTACCATTATCAGGGTTACTTATACAGCAGGGTTACTTATACCTGAAATGTTTTAATCCTGGTTCACTTTCGAAAGTGCTTTGCATGGTTGAACCAGGATTAAAACATTTCAGGACTGCAAAGAGGCAAATAAAATCAGACAATTAAAATAATACAACAATAAAATGGAATAAAATATCCAACATAAACAAGATAAAAACAACAATAAAACAGATAAGACGTGTGCTAGCATTAAAAGCTTTTTTTTTGTTTTGTTTTTTAAAGAAAAGGTTTTGAGGTTTTCTCTGAATGCATCTCTGCTTGAATATACTCCAATATGGAAGAATCTATTATTGACTGAGGTAGTAACCTCATCTTAATTCTTTAGTTATATCTGAAATAATAAAAACACTTCTGTTTAAAAGTTTTTTTGTGGCCCTGCAGATTTGTTCAGTAATTGATCATTCATTGATGGCATTATAGTTAAAGAAGCATTTCCCCAACTTCCACTTGACTTGACTGCCCCCCAACACAAACACAAATGCTTGAGTTTGAATTCTGTCCAACCTTTATAGGGAAGTACACCGACCCAAATATTATACAAACATAATCTAGAGCTGACCTAATTAAAGCAATATGAATATTGCTCCCCAAGCAGTGCACATCAAGCAACTCATAATATTCAAGACTATTTTACATTCATCTTCTATTTTGCCAGTATGATTTTTTTTTCCATGTGACCAACACATCAAACCACATTCCTAAAAATGTCAGTTTTAATTTTCCCTAATCTTTGACCATGTTTCTTGACTTGAGATTTTTCTAGAGACCCGTTTTCAACTTCAAAGATGGCTTCCTATTGTAAGGCAAACTTAAGGGTGGAACAGTCCTTTAATTAGTGGTCTATATAATGTAAAAATAAGGAAATGCCTGTCACAATTCCCTAAAGCCCAATTTGACGTCTTCAAATTAATCTTTTCTTCAGCAAAAAGTCCAAAAGCCAAAGATATTCAGTTTAATACCACAAGAGAATTAGAAAAGCTGGCTTCAATTAATGTTTGGTATTTTTGCCATTTAAAAAAAATGACAAACGACTTCATTATCAATAGTTGATTTTCTTTGTTAACTAATCCCTTAATTGTTTCAGCTTTTTCAACAAGTCTTTTCATTCTCAGAAAGAAAGGCAATAAGTTAATTTCCCAGATGCTCAACAACGGCCCAATGACACAACGTTGGGCTTGGTGAGTCAGGGGTCTAAGAACATAAACCATCTGATCACACGGAAATTAAATTGAAACGTGGGTCATAGTTGACGAAAAAAAACCCTAGATTCTTAAGATCAGTTTTATTGAACAAAAATGTTTTCAAAGATCATGTAGGAAATACAATATTATACAAGTGTTGCACAAACAAGACTAACAGAAAGAAGATCTAGAAAAGGGAATCATCGGTGGTGAACATGACTGCATACAGACAGATCAAAGACGGGCGTGTAGGAACCGAGACTCTTCCAGAACGTGAAATTCACCAGAATAGAGAGAAACTCCTCCAGAACAGAGACGTGGAAATCTGTAAAGCCGACCACCAAACACTGATGTGGTCTTGTTTAAACAGGGCAACATATTGCTAAAGTCCTCACCTGATGGTGGTTTAGTTTGTTTCTTTTTTGTTAAAAAAGGAAAATAAAAATACGTTTGACAAAAAAACAAAAAAACAACACACCTTAAAATCAAGGTCCGCTCACTGGCTTTTTCTACAGCTTTCATCCACATTTAATGGTCAGTAAAAGCTCCAGAAAAAGCTAGTAACTGGACTATGAGTTAAGATTTCTGTTAAGTACTGTTTCCGAGGTAGAAAACAAACTTATTTTAATAATGCATTTGTCTCGTGGAATGTGGTTTTTGGCCAAACATGTCAAACAAACCTTTTCGGGGAATACACACGAGTTTCTCACAGATAACATGAAAATGGATTCAAGTGGTTCCTCACAGTAGAAACCCTTTGGAGACGAGGCAGTTTGGCATGCTCATCCCAACCTGCAGAGGGCAGCAGTGCCATCAGTCCCTCAGGGAATAACTCACAGGAAGTCACTGCTCTTAAATGCTCCAATCAGAACTCGAAAATAAACAAGATGACATTCTTGTGCCAGTCATTTAATTCAGCACCAACGTTGCAAAGTTAGCACCTGTAGCAAAAACCAGTGTGGGTTCAAAGAAAGTCAAACCAAATTTTAGAAATAATTTCAAATATTTTCTACATGCGGCAGGAAATAGAATATTAACAACTTTAATATTCAGGAACAGGAGACAATATAGCACTGTCACTCTCAAAGTGCATTTCTTTTTAGTTTTAAGACGGTTAAAACAGTTTGATCACAGCTGAGGGATTCAAGAAACTATAAAGTAGATTTTGTTGGGCAATTCTCGTCATCAACTCCACAGAGACGAGTTCTGATGGGAGATAAAACTTTCTGATGCTGCAGTTTCAAATTTAAGTGGTCAGGAAACAAACAGGCCTGCAGCTCAAGTTAACAAATTTCAGCACAAACACATTTAAGATCAGAAACAAATGTCTTATATGACAGGACTCCAACTGACGAACAGTTTGTTGCCTGTGCAGTACAGAAATCTATTGGACAAAAGTCAATCTTGAGCAGCATTAGACCAGCAGCTGAAGGTCATTTCCCAGCCTGTGTGTACATCCTGGTGTTTTTGTATCTGGTGTGAAACATCTTAAACTTATGGAGGTGGACCAGGGCCATAACATGGGATAGAAACATTTTGAGGGAAAATTAATTCTGAAAATACACTCTGAAATTAGTTAGAAATGTGTAAAAACAGGATTCTGAGATCAAGTTTAATAATGAGAAAATGTGAGAAAACTGAAGCAACAATTCTTTATTGAGATTATTATTTTATTTATTTATATATATATATATATATATATATATATATATATATATATATATATATATATATATATATATATATATATTTTTTTTTTTTTTTAGAATTCTCAATGTTTTCCCACAATTAAGATTTAAAGATTAATCTCAGAAGTCAAAATGTTTATAAAAAGGCCCAAGTCCTCTTCCATATTCGTTTTCAGCAGTTGCTTTCATTGACTCATGTTTTGTCACTGCAAGACATTAAATCTTCCCAACAGTCAAAAATACTCTATAAGTCTTTTGTCTCCATGTGTGGATAAACTAAACCAAAGGAACACTTTGTGAAGGACTGTAGTTCAAACAAATCATCCAGGTATCAATCTCTCTCTGTATGGGCCGCGGGTTTGATTCCCTGCTGTACTCGCTCCCAGAGCCTTTCTGATTTCCAGTGGAAACAACAAAAATACAAAAAAGGAAGACAAACTAAACACTTTTCTCTTTTTCCCTCCTTTTGTTTAGTTCATATGTTTTGCTGGGACCAACCAACCACCACGTCTGCTTGTCTGAAGATCCGCTCTGCTCATCCACCAGTTGATCTGGGCGTCCAATGGGATCGTTCTGTCCCACCACTAGCTTTATTTTCTCCTTCTTTCCAGTGGAAAAATAGGCCACCGCAGAGTGACAGCACTGTTATTAAGCGCTACAAGTAAAAAATACTTTTAATAAACAAAACGCAGCTATACTTCAAATGAGTTATAAATACTCTTCGAACCACACCAACAACGGCTAGCAGCTGGTCAACTCAAAGCAGTATGATGGTTGGTTGAAGTGTTGTGCAACTACTAACAAACTACTAACAAACTAATGTAGACCATGAAAATGTGCCAGCATTTGGCCGATAGTCAATTCCCAGCCTGCTGGGAAAAGCATCACGTAACTTCAAATGACTTTCAATCCCAAGTTCCTCTGTCAGGAACCAGAACTTCCACAGTCTAACTGCTCTACCTCCAACACTCAGCAGAGATCACAAAAACCCATGTAAGACGTCTGCTATGAACAATGGGGCTCAGCCAGGTAGAGGCTAATGGATGTAAAACAGTAACATCTGCTAAAGGAAACAATGCGTGTGGGTTTGGGGGAATTGTCACTTATTCTGGTATCTGAAGTCTCTCAGCACATGGTTGAGAGGTTGGATCTGAATCACTGGAGACAAGTTGACCTGTAGGATCTTCTGCGCTTTTCTGCGTGCCTCAGCCACCGAGCGAGAGTCATCCACCTTTATCACTTTCCATCTAAAACTGTTCTTGTCCTTCCAGCCATTTCTCTGCTGGGTCGGGTTCAGTTCCTTGGGGCCCCGACCATCCCTGTGGACGCCGTTACTCCTCCAGCCATTGCTGGTCAGCTCTGTGTGAGTCTCTGGAAACGCTCGGCCATTAGCGTAAAAGACAGGTGCAGAATCACCAATGAGGGCGCCGTCCAGTCGGATGGGACAGGACAGGCTCTTCTGGCTGAACAAGGCCACGGCTTTGGTGGGCGCCCCGCCACCATTCTGAGAAGGCTGCAAAGGTATTCCTGAAAGCGTTGGAGGATGCTGTTGCTGTGAAAAGGCAACAGACGGCGCCTCAGAGGACGAGTCCCAGGAAGTATGGATCTGGAGTCTGGCTGTGTGGAAACCAGACAGGCCTTCAATGTTGGTCAGTCTGAGGCAAGGCCGCACCTGCAGCGCCTGCGACACCTCTACAGTCCGACTGGGTGTCCTGCTGCAAATGATGGCACGATGGTCCACCAGCAGGTCTGGAGGGTGGACCCCTTGAATCCTGGGGTTGCTTCTCTCAGAGGTGTTCCAGGATGGGTGCACCTCTCTCTTCTTGGGCAGGGGCCTCCTTCCCCTCCTTTTGGCGGTAGGTCTGACATTCCTGTTAGGTGGCTTCAGCATGTCTTCAGTCAGGGGCTGGTTTGTGCAGGACCGGTAGCCGTACACGTCCTTGCTGCGCAGCACGGTGGGCTTGTGGCCCTCCTCGCTCAGCTCCTGCAGGAAGGTGACCAGCTCCTCACTGCTCGAGAGGTCACGGGACATTGGGCTTAGGACCTTCAGAGCATCCAGGAGGACATTGTGCCCCGCTGACGAGATCCGGGACCAGGAGTGAACCGCCCTCCGCTCTTCATTGGCGAATGCCAATGGCCGGCCAACCACGGGACCTTGCACCGCGTCAGCCATGTTTTTAGTCCTGCCGGGAAAATACAGACAGCATTCAGTTAAACGAAATCACAGTAAGGACTGCTCAAGAACTAATACCAATAAAACAGAGTGATCATTATCACCATTTAATCATTTTTAGTCACAATGTTTTGTTATTTTTCAGCCTTACACTGTTCAACTATTTTTTTAGTTCCCATATGCTATTTTCCTGTTTATTTTACAACAAAGCAAGTGTATGATGACAAACAAAATATGATAGTAGTATTTGGAAGTCTCACAGTGGTAAATGTATCTAAAAAAAAAAATATTATGAGATATTAACTGTACCTGCATGACTGATCTTTAAAAACTGGTGGTTGCTCATGTAATGGGAGTAGGTCTAGATGAAACTTAAGTTGGTCTGAAGTGTCTATGATAAAACATTAGAAAACTATTGACAAAAAACTGCTGTAATAACTCATGGGCCATAATGCATACTTTCTTTAAATACATTTTTATAGACAATGAAGAGACGTCAGAAAATGAGGGAAAGAGAGACGGGTAATGACGTATAACATAAGTCAGGTCAGGGCTTTAACCCGGGAACCAGGGAATCCCACAAGCTCTTTTTAAAATGATTTCTAAGCAGATTGATGGATGACATCGGAGATACTTCCATCACTGGAAGGAGTGATTTCCACTGATTCCTGCAATTAATTTGCTACAATTAGGTATGTGTATTTAAAATTTGACCATGTTATGCCTGAGAAGGGCTGAGAGATTGAGGCAAATTGTGTCAATCAGGAAACAAAAAACAATTACAAAACCATATGTTGTTCGCATCTGTTCAGCGTGCATTATGTGTTCATAACCAAACAATCCTGTTACATCTCAGCTGGAGAGTGCTTTGGAACGTGGTAGCATTTTGTGCAAGTAGTGAATAA
The DNA here is from genome assembly GCA_005408345.1 of Macquaria australasica. NCBI lineage: Eukaryota > Metazoa > Chordata > Actinopteri > Centrarchiformes > Percichthyidae > Macquaria > Macquaria australasica. Next base: position 264,158 of record SEMN01000648.1, read on the forward strand.
AAATGTACTTGTAAAATGTATCCACATTAGTGCACACATGTTCTAGGTTTGACTCGTCTTTCCTGAACATTTCTCTACCATCATCATCTCTGCTGGTTCTGGGTGCAGTGACCTTTTGACCCCTGACCTCCTTACTACTCGTTAAATTTGATCCAGAAACTGCAGCTTACTCTGCAGCTGAGATCACTGCAAGATGTTATTGATAAGAGCCGCTTGAATATAAAATGTCAACATGAACGTGTACTGCTGCAGCTGTGAACACACGCTGGAGATTTTTAATAGGTAGATTAATACTCGGGGGAGAAGCTAGTTTACTGTCAGCTGCAGTGTAATCAGACACCTCACACAGCCAGACCAGCAGACATAGCGATTATAAAGTAACAGTAAAGCTCCACATCTGCTGGGAGAACGATCCCAGCTGGCTTGTTACTCTGAGCTGACGAGCAGAAGCCACTGCGACCTTCTCTCATTTCAGCACCAGTTCTACACCTTTATACCCTTCATCTTAATGAGCCTCGTAAGCTACCATGGCAACCAGGACCTTTGGGACTGGAGAAACAACGCCCTGGGATCCTCTTCCAACAGAAAAAAAAAAAAGAAGAAAAACTTCACCTGGTAGTTTGTGGAAGGAAAATCCCAAAGATGGGCCAGATGTCTTCAGGATCTTCACCACACTCTAAGTACACTTCAATACTAAAAATAATTCAACCGAGTTAAGAGTTCAAATATGAATAGAGTTTACTGACAAATCAACAAGTATAGCAAACCGAGTCAGTCCATGGAGTAACTGCTAGTCAAAAGCACACATCTTCACTTGTATACCCATCTTTACTCCTCCTTCTGTGGTCCTTATCTTAGAACCACCCTCCAACCTTGAACACCTTCTGTGAGTTTTCCCATCTGCTTCAGGCTGGACACAATTGTGTCTCTGTTTTTGTTACATTTCTGCTTGGCCAGTAAATAACTGTCAACTAAAGGTCTGTGCTATGAGATCAGCCCAGGACACCATCCCTCAGCTATAGGGTCAATTCAGGACAGTTCTGTCTGATACACTATTATTTCTAAGGGTCCGCTGTACTTAATAAAATAATGATTCAGAAAGATAGTACATACATCTTTAACATATGATCATGACTGGACCTGATAACCTAATCATCATCAATATGATTGACTGTTGCATAACACTGTAATATTGATTGACTTACTTGACCTCTCTGACCTGACACAATCCAATAACATATTAACATTAATATCTAGTGAATAAAATATCCAAATATTACATCCATCATGTTTATTTGCAGCACCAAAAACAAAAGGACATAGCGATTAATCAGAAACAAACCATGAAAGGAAATAGTAACGATTAAATTTATCTTTAGATGATCAATAGTTCTTCAAATAAATATTGCAGTTTTGAATCGTCCTTCCTTGTCAAATGCCAAACAGTCTTGCAATTAAAGTGTGCAAAGCTACAGTCTTAAGTATTTTACTGATCTTTCTTTGCCAGTTACAGGGGGATTATTTTCTTTTTGAGTATTAGTTCAAATGCATATTTACATATCAATGGTGCAGATTTATTATCGTTAGCTTCCCAGAGCTAAAGAAGTTTAGAGAAATCAAAATAAAGGTCCATGTTAACAGTAGCTGCCCTGTGAGACTAAAGGCCTTTACACACTGGGGGCGTGACGAATAAACACGAAAATGCGAAATACTCGCCTGCGAATATTTCGATCCAAACTATTCATACCGACAGCAATGCAAATTTGCAATAGATGGACAGATTTGCGCCAGCTCATTCTTCAGAAAAATATATACGACACTAAAATACTGTATGCTCAAGTATCTTTGGGTAGTCTATGTGCAGTGCCCTGCAGGTATAAAGCTACACAGAGGGCCTCCCGTATTTGATTAATGACGAGCCAAACCTGCTATGACACTGTTGCCTTGCTACCAACTATACTACATCCAAAAGTAAACTACATCAGCTACTCACTATCCTGCATCCGGCGATGCTGATCCACACGTTGTCCTTGAGTTCATTGTCTTTATAATTTGTGTCCTTTGTCATATAATACAGGGTGATGAGAAACAATCAACAGGTCCGCCACTGTTGTGACGTGCGATACGCATAATGTGATTGGCTGATGCCTTTAAAAACTTCAAGAACTGCCTTTTTTCATTTACGTAACATTGCAAAAATCAGGCACATCCTATCTAAAAAAGATGCAGAAAAACTAGTCCATGCATTTGTTACGTCTAGGCTGGACTATTGCAACTCTCTATTATCAGGCTGCCCCAATAAATCCCTTAAGACTCTCCAGCTGATTCAGAATGCTGCGGCACGTTTGCTGACAAGAACCAGAAAAAGAGAACATATTTCTCCAATATTAGCTTCTCTACACTGGCTCCCTGTAAAATCCAGAATAGAATTTAAAATCCTTCTCCTCACCTTCAAAGCCCTAAATGGTCAGGCACCATCATATCTTAAAGAGCTCATGGTACCCTATTACCCCACTAGAGCACTGCGCTCCCAGAATGCAGGGTTCCTTGTGGTTCCTAGAGTCTCTAAAAGTAGAATGGGAGCCAGAGCCTTCAGCTATCAAGCTCCTCTCCTGTGGAACCAGATCCCAGTTTGTGTACGGGAGGCGGACAACCTCCTCACATTTAAGAGTAGGCTTAAGACTTTCCTCTTTGATAAAGCTTATAGTGGGGCTGACTCAGGTGACCCCTGAGCCCCCCCTTAGTTATGCTGCTATAGGCCTAGACTGCCGGGGGACTTCCTATGATGCACTGAGCTCCTTTTTCCTCCTCTT